>PYAF01002917.1:999150-1044754 GCA_007407185.1 Glycine tomentella | reverse complement strand
AAACTGTTAGTTGTTGGCCACCAACTAACTTATCAGAAATATGTTTTATCTCTAATCTTGACAGCTAGATATAGTGACACATCTTCACAATTCTCCACCTTGTCACTAGATCACAGATTGCTTCTTCTCCTCACAGCACCATTATTCTTCACAAAATCCAATCAAGTCCAAGCAATGCTTGAACTTTGATTGTGGTACAAATTTGGTAAGAGCATCAGCTAGATTTTCTTCAGTATGAATCTTCTCAACCAAAATCTCCTTGGTTTCAATAACATCTCGAATGAAGTGTAGCTGGACATCAATGTGTTTGGATTTCTCATGATAAACTTGATGTTTTGAAAGCTCAATCCCACTTTGACTATCACAAAAAACAGTAACACTGTCTTGTGCTATCCCGAGTTCACCTACCAATCCTTTGATCCATCTAGCTTCCTTAACAGCTTCTGTAAGAGCAATGAACTCAGCCTCAGTAGCAGATAAAGCTACAACTGATTGAAGGATAGACCTCTAGCTAACAGCAGTGCCAAAGAAGGTAAACACATAAGCTGATAAGGATTTCCTGCTATCAATGTTACCACCAAAATCAGAATCTATGTAACCTTTGATAGGTTCTTCATCCTTCATCTTTCTTTTGAACTTTAGACCAGAAGATAATGAACCATTTAGATATCTGAAAATCCATTTCAAAGCTCCCCAATGTGTTGGTCCTGGATCTGCCATGAATCTGCTAACCATGTTGACAGCATAGGCTAAGTCTGGTCTGCTACAAACCATGCCATACATAATGCTTCCCACTCCATTAGAGTAAGGAATTAATGCCATCTTTTCTCTTTCTTCAGCAGATTTTGGTGCATCCTTGGTTGATAGTTGATATGCTGCTAGCACATCTTAGTTTTTAGGGTTAATTTAGTTATAATTCAATTAATAATTAGCAATATAGGTTAGAATTAGGTAAGTTTATTTATTTATTTATTTTCATCTCAATTTATTACTATTTTACTATTTCAGAGTCAAAAAGAAGGAAAGAAATAGAACCAAGAAAGATTTGTCACAAAAATAAAATAGCAGAAGGGTTTAGTTACCCTAATTAACTATATGGACATGGAATTATAAATATGGACTTAGGAGACCAAAAGAAAAACACACAGAAATATACTTTTACAGACAGAAACACAGTGGAGAGAAGATCAAGGCTAGAATTTGAAGAATATTAATGCTTCTGCTCTCTTTGTATTTCTTGAGGTTAGACATGAACATGTCTGGCTAACTTTCTTTATTGTAGTTAGGGCCAAAACCCAATGTGAACTCCTCTGTAATTTGATTGGTATTAATTTGAGATTATTATGATTGCTTTGTTTTACTCTGTTCTTCATTGTTATATTCTTTCTTAGAATTGGTCATTCTATTTAAGTTCTTAGGGTTAGAATTCGCAATAGGAATGTTGGGATTCTAATTTCTGATAGGAGTAAAATAACAGTTTTTACATTGCTTAGGGATAGGGATGTATGATTGCAGAAACCTTATGATATATTCTTTTAAACGCTTAACTTGATAGGAATCGCTAAGGAATTAGGATTTTTAATTGGGTTAAAGGGTTAAATTGCTAAGGAATTAGGATTTAACTAAATTTGGAAAGATATATCCTCTGAGTAATCAGAAGTAATTGAATTAATAACCAATCAAGTGAAAGAGGTAGGGATCAAAGGGGATTATGTTCTGACCACAATTATTTCTCTTAACTGCGTTACAATCCATTTTAATTTGTTTTATGTTCTTGTTAATTTCTGTCATTTATTTAATTTGCATAGTTCTACAACACAACACTACTCTTCCAACTTATTGTTTTCTTCCAATCTCTTAGAACATAAGTTACGATAAAATTAGACATTCAATCCCTGTGGATACGATACTCTACTTACTCACTTTATTACTTGAAACGAACGGTACACTTGCCGTTTCGCAACAAGTTTTTGGCGCCGTTGCCAGGGATTGAAATAACTAATTTTAGAGTAACTTTAATCTTTGCGATTGGAATCTTTTTGTTACTAAATTGCTTCTCTGAGGTTTATGCGAGGTACAGTTAATCCTGATCATCTACAGTACGACCCTGAAATAGAGAAAGCTGCTAAAAGAAACAGGAAATTAGCCAGACAAAGGAGAAGAGATAGAGAATTTTGATTTTGATTCAATTCCTGAATCTGAATTAGAATTAGAAATGGCTGACCGAGGCAATAATCAGCCAAGACCAGAACATGAACTAATGGAGGATATTCTGGCTCCAATGTTCACTAGACCAAACTCCAGTATTGTCAAACCACCCATCCAAACAAATAACTTTGACATTCATCCGTCATTGATTACATTGGTGGAACGCAGTCAGTTTGGTGGGAAAGATGATGAGGACCCCCATGACTTCATTGACAGATTTTTTAGAATTTGTGATACCATTAGACATCAAGGGGTGTTAGATGATGCTATTGGATTATGATTATTCCCTTTTGCTGTTAAGGGAAAAACACTCAGATGGTTAGACAGGCAAACTTCTAATAGCATCACTAATTGGGAAGAACTGTTTGCAAGATTTTTCTCTCAATACTTTTCCATGGAAAAATATAACCGGTTGGTGAATGAAATCACCAATTTCACTCAAAATGAGAGAGAAACTCTATGTGCATCCTGGAATAGATTTCAGGAGCTAATCAAGAGATGTCCACAGTATGACATGCCTGTGGGTAAGCAGGTACGTATTGTCTTTAATGGTATGCTTCTTGAATTAAGAATGATGGTTAATGTTGCAGCTGGTGGCTCAATAAGATCTAAAACAGCAGCTCAGACTTATGAGCTAATTAACTCTTTAGCCCGTAATGAGAATGAAAGCATTACTGCCCAGCCTAAGAGAGAACCTATCCAGTTGAGGAGCAGTGATGCCATGTTAGCATAGCAGAAAATATTGGCCCAGCAGTTGGCCAAATTAAATGAAAAGATTGATATACTTCAAGTCTCTGCTGCTCAAGTCTCATCCAGCAGAATGCTACCTGTCAACTGTGATTATTGCCAAGGTGAGCATGAATCTAATGAATGTCTTATACTTATAGGAGCTGACCCAGTGCAGGTGAATGGTATATGGAATTATCAGAGACCCCAATAGAATTTCCAGAAAAATCAGAACTTTGCTATGGGTAATAATTTTCAGAGCAGGATTCGGGGAGGAGGTTTAGATTACAAATCTAATCATTATCTACAACCTCCATCTATTCCACCTAAAGAGCCATTTGAATTAGAGAAAGCCTTGCTGCAATTAACAAAGATTACCAATGATCATATCAAGACCACCAATGACCACATTCAGACCACCAATGACTTCATCAATGAGACCAGAGCTCATCACAAGAATGTAGATGCTTCCATTCGTAATCTTGAAAATCAGATTGGTCAATTGGCCAAACAGCTAGCTGAAAGGTCTCAAGGGCAATTCCCTAGTGACACTGTTATAAATCCAAGGGAGTATGTAAAGGCAATCATTACTAGGAGTAGAAAGGTAATCACCCCTCAGGAAAAGCCTAAGGTAAGCAATAAAGAAGATGAGGAGGAGAATTCCACAGCTGCTGCAGAACCAGAGGTTGCAGAACCTTCAAATAAAGAAAAAGAAGAAAAAAATTCTGCAAAGAAACAATGGGATTTCTCTCATTTTGAGAAACCTCCCTATCCAGTGCAGTCCAAGCAACAGATTCAAAAGCAACAGTTTGCCAAGTTCTTAGACATGTTTAAGAAATTGCATATTAATATTCCATTTGCTGATGCATTATCTAACATGCCAAATTATGCAAAATTTATGAAAGAGCTGTTGTCTAGAAAACACAAATTGCAGGACTGTGAGACTATTACACTTACTGAAGAGTGCAGTGCTATCATTCAGAGGAAGCTTCCACCAAAGCTGAAAGACCCAGAGAGCTTCAATATCCCTATTGCAATAGGGAATATTAATGTGGGAAGAGCACTATGTGACCTTGGGGCAAGCATAAACTTAATGCCATTATCAGTTTGCAAGTCCTTAGGTATTTCTGAATTGAAACCCACCAGAGTTTCTCTACAACTTGCAGATCGCTCATTGAGAAGGCCTACAGGAGTGATTGAAGATGTTCTGGTTAAAGTAGATAAATTTATTTTCCCTGCAGATTTTATAGTTTTAGACATGGATGGTGAAAGTGAAACACCACTTATCTTAGGTAGATCATTTTTAGCCACTGATAGAGCTCTGATTGATGTAGAGAAAGGAAAATTAGAACTTAGGATGGATAATGAGTCTATTACTTTTATGTATTTGATGCCATGAAAAATCCATCTGATGAACATGATTGTTTTAGGCTAGATGTTTTGGATAATGTAATTTATGCAGGTCAAACAGAGGAAGAAGAACTTAAAGAAGAGTTGGAAATTCAAAGCCAAGAGACCATACAAGAAGATGTTGAGGTAGTAATGGAAGTGCTTGAGAAAAAAGAAGATGATATCCCAGTTGGAGCACCAAAAGTTGAGCTGAAAAAGACTGTGGGAACATCTAAGAAGGATTGGGCCAAAAAGCTTGATGAAGCACCTTGGGCATATCAGACTGCATCCAAAACACCTATAGCTGCATGTGAGAATGCTAGGATCTATAAGGAGAAGACCAAGAAGTGGCATAACAATAAAATTCTCCAAAAAGAATTTGAGCCGAGACAACAGGTATTGCTCTCCAAATTTGGCGTAAAGCTTTTTCCAGGTAAGTTAAAACCCCGTTGGTTTGGTCCATTCTTTGTGCAAAAGATTTATCCTTATGGAATAGTAGAAATCTCTCCTTTAGACAATGACAGGTCTTTTAAAGTTAACAGATGTCGGTTGAAGCTTTACTTTGGAGGCCAAGTGGATAGGAATACAATTTCTATTCCACTAAATTCACTTGATGATTAAAAAGAGTGATGCGTCAGGCTCGTGACGTTAAACAAGCGCTAATTGGGAGGCAACCCAAGAATTTTGAGTATTTTAATTTATTTTATATTGTTGAGTCATAATTGTTTTAGTTTTAGGAGTATTGATTGGACTTTCACCATCTATCTTTTGTTTTTATCTTTACTTTTCTATTTTTGTTGATTTACACTTGTTTTGGTTTATGCTCAGACTGATGTTTCACCTATGTCTATGATTCTTCAAATAACACATACATGTGTGAATATAAAGTTTCTGTTAGTTTATTGTTGGGGACAACAATTTTCTAAATCTGGGAATGAGGCGCATACGCATTATTTGAAGAATCACATTCAAGAGAGAAAGGATGTCTAACATATTAAAGAATTTTTTTTAGTGTCTTTAATTGTTAGGTTTTAGTAGTTTTAAATTTTTAGTTAATTGTTTGAATAAGGTTAGAAGTATATCTATTTTTCTCAAAAATTAGAATTGTTGAAATCAGTTATTAATTGGATATTCTGTTAGGAAGCATGTGTGAGATGAAATATGGCATGAATTGCATGAAACATGATTGGAATTATAATTTTTGGTATGTTGATGCTCATGTTGAAGTATGAAATGATGCTTGATATGAAGTTAACAGAGTCTAGCTTGAGATTCTAGCCTGTGAGGATTGAGCCTATACAGATTTTTTTTTTTTTAGAGAGAGCTCACTTTGATAGTACTCTAGAACTTGCTCTGTTTCTCTGAATGCATGTATATTTTGATATGATTAAGGTAGTTTATTCTTTTAAGCCAGGGCCAAATTGACTCACCTTCAGTTTTTCCATTTGCTACCCCTTTGAGCCTAAACCTTTTCATTCATGTACCTAATATTTAGACTATATACCTTGACTACCCTACTTGAGATTGGAGGAAGAAAGAATTAGAACCAAGCCATTAGATATTGGGAAATAGGAAAAGAAAGAAAAGGGTAAGAGGAAAGATAAAGTTACCTAAGAAGACAATTCTGGTTTAATGTTGAAATGCCAATAGAACAGATCTGGCAAAAACCAAATCCAGTGAAGAATCCAGTTGAAAAATAACAAGTCTAAAACCAGCTGGTGGTTTAAATGTCTTTTCTCATTATTCTAGTATCTCTGCTCTTTTGCTTTGTTTAAAAAAAAAACAGAGACAAAGAAAGATCAGATGTATAAAGATAGACATGAGAATAAGAATGATAGATTGGCTAAGTGGAATTGACTAATTCTATCAGAATCCGATCTCAATTTTAGCCATTATCCAAAAATCTTTCCTACCTTTGAGCCAGGCCAAGTTACAATCCTATAAAGACCTTTTGATCAGTTGTGCATGCATTTATGTTTCTTCTCTTATGGAACTTGAGAATATGATCAACCTTATGGTAGTGCTATAACTGTGATGGATTGAGTGATGATATTAACCTTTATACACTTGAGTGTTGAGTGAAATAGTTATATCTTTGTGAGAAGTACTAAAGTCTGACTCTTACAGTTGATGGAATTAAAAAGTGTTGTTGAAACTTTGATGTGAAAAGTGATTGTACTCAGCATTGTGATTCTAAGATTGTTAAATGTGATGTTATGTTTGATTGTTGATCCTTGCTTCTCATCTTGAAATTCTGTTTATTGCTGAGGACAACAACATCTAAATCTGGGAATTATTTGATATGCTGCTAGCACATCTTAGTTTTTAGGGTTAATTTAGTTATAATTCAATTAATAATTAGCAATATAGGTTAGACTTAGGTAAGTTTATTTATTTATTTATTTTCATCTCAATTTATCACTATTTTACTATTTCAGAGTCAAAAAGAAGGAAAAAAGCAGAACCAAGAAAGATTTGTCACAAAAATAAAATAGCAGAAGGGTTTAGTTACCCTAATTAACTATATGGACATGGAATTATAAATAGGGACTTAGGAGACCAAAAGAAGAACACATAGAAATATACTTTTACAGACAAAAACACAGTGGAGAGAAGATCAAGGCTAGAATTTGAAGAAGATTAATGCTTCTGCTCTCTTTGTATTTCTTGAAGTTAGACATGAACATGTCTGGCTAACTTTCTTTATTGTGGTTAGGGCCAAAACCCAATGTGAACTCCTCTGTAATTTGATTGGTATTAATTTGAGATTATTATGATTTCTTTGTTTTACTTTGTTCTTCATTGTTATATTCTTTCTTAGAATTGGCTATTCTATTTAAGTTCTTAGGTTAGAATTCGCAATAGGAATGCTAGGATTCTAATTTCTGATAGGAGTAAAATAACAGTTTTTACATTGTCTAGGGAGAGGGATGTATGATTGCAGAAACCTTATGATATATTCTTTTAAACACTTAACTTGATAGGAATCGCTAAGGAATTAGGGTTTTTAATTGGGTTAAAGGGTTAAATTGCTAAGGAATTAGGATTTAACTAAATTTGGAAAGATATATCCTCTGAGTAATCAGAAGTAATTGAATTTAATAACCAATCAAGTGAAAGAGGTAGGGATCAAAGGGGATTGTGTTCTGACCACAATTATTTCTCTTAACTGCGTTACAATCCATTTTAATTTGTTTTATGTTCTTGTTAATTTCTGTCATTTATTTAATTTGCATAATTCTACAACACAACACTACTCTTCCAACTTATTGCTTTCTTCCAATCTCTTAGAACATAAGTTACGAAAAAATTAGACATTCAATCCCTGTGGATACGATACTCTACTTACTCACTTTATTACTTGAAACGAACGGTACACTTGCCGTTTTGCAACAACAGCTTGTCATGTTGTCCCAAAGGAGTTGAAACAGATTTAGACTCATGCATTCTGAACTTTCTCACAACTTTCTTCATGTAACCTTGCTGTGACAGAAAAAGTTCTCCTTTTGATCTATTTCTGTTGATGTCCATTCCTAGAATCCTCTTAGCCTTCCCAAGTTCCTTCATTTCAAATTCAGAGCTCAATTTATCCTTTAGTCTATCAATTTGATCCATGCTTGAACTTGCCAATAAGATATCATCAACATACAATAGCAAATACAAAAGCACTTCTTCGTCTCTTTTCAGAATGTGCACACAATTATCATAATTTGATCTTTAAAAATTCATCCTCATCATGAAGTCATCAAACCTCTTATACCATTGCCTAGGACTTTGCTTTAGGACATATAAGGATTTCCTTAACAAACAGACCTTCCCACTTTCCTTGGCAAAACCTTCAGGTTGCTGCATGTAGATGGTTTCTGCAAGGTCTCCATGTAGGAAAGCAGTTTTTACATCTAACTGCTCCAATTCAAGGTCAAATTGGGTCACTATGGCCAGCAATATTCTGATGGAACAATACTTCACAACAGGTGAGAATATTTCTTTGAAATCAATTCTTTCAACTTGAGAGAAACCTCTTGCAACAAGTCTTGCTTTGAATCTAGCCTTTTCACCATCTTGTACACCTTCTTTCCTCTTGAATATCCATTTGCAGCCAATCACTCTCTGATTTCTAGGTGGATCAACTAAAATCCAGGTTTTGTTCTTCTCAAGAGAAAGCATTTCTTCTTCCATGGCTGTGATCCATTCTTCACTTTCCTTGCTGTTGAAAGCTTCTTTGAAGTTTCTAGGTTCAGTAGCTTGAATTTCTTCAGCAACTGTCAATGCAAAGTAAATCAGATCATCTTGTCCATATCTTCTTGGAGGCACAATGTTTCTTCTAACTCTGTCTCTAGCCAAGCTGTAATCATTAACTGCAGGTTCAGGTTGCTGGTTATTTTCAGTTTCCTCAACTTAAACACTTTGTGTTGGTAGCTCCACCTCAACTTCAGAATTATCTAAGTTGTTGTCTTGATTGCTAGGTTGCTATTGATCCTTAGCCTTCATAGCCATCCTGGTTTCATCAAAAATAACATCTCTGCTAATGATACATTTTGGCTAGGTTCAATCCTCCAAAGCTTGTAACCTTTGATTCCAAGTGGATATCCTATAAAAGCACATATGATAGCTCTAGCCCCAAGCTTGTCTTGCTTGATATGTGCAAAAACTAGAGCTCCAAATACTCTCAAATTTGAGTAATCTGCAGGTTTTCCACTCCAAAGTTCCATAGGTGTTTTAAAACCTAATGTTGAAGAAGGACATCTATTGATTAGGTAGGCAGCAATTGTAACAGCTTCTCCCCAAAAACTTTTTAGTAACCTTGCACTTAACAACATGCATCTAACTATTTCTAGGATGGTTTTGTTCATCCTTTCTGCCAAGCCATTCTGTTGAGGAGTGTTAGCCATTGTTTTGTGCCTTTGGATTCCTAATTTCCTGTAAAACTCATTGAATTACTCTGAAACAAACTCCAGGCCATTGTCAGTTCTTAAACATTTAAGCTTTGTTTCCATTTGAGTTTGTATTTGAGTACACCATTCCTTAAATTTTCCAAAAGTGTCACTTTTATTTTTAAGGACATAGATTCAAACTCTTCTAGAGTAATCATCAATTATAGACAAAAAATAAGAACAACCACCATGTGTCATGGTCCTTGCTGGACCCCAAAGATCAGAATGAACATATTCAAAATGTCTTTGTGCAGTATGCACACCTACTCCAAAACTAGCTCTTTTAGCTTTTCCTAAAATGCAATAATCACAAAAATGCAGTTTTTCTATTTTATCACTGTAACACCCCGTAGGCCTCCGGTGTATTAACATTAATAATATCATATTAGCGCTTAAAACTATATTTAAATCATTGCGGAAGCGAATCGTACCGTATTTCTTGATTACATTATGTACGGAATACACAAACACCTCATACTCATACACAAACACCTCATACTCAAGCCCCTGCTGATCCAGTATAACATAAACACAACATCATAGGCAGATATACAGAAATCACAACAAAGATAATCAGGAGGAATCATCATCAACCACGTCATAACATAAGCTCTGTACATATACATCTCAGAATCAAAACCACACATGTGGTTATACAACAGAATATGTACAGCATAAGGGTGTACACACACACTCTTTTCCTACATAGGAAAAAACAAAACAGGTATCCATCAAAAGAACTCTTTTGTTCTTCGATCTGCAGCCCTCACCCACGTCCACAAACTCTACTAGGGCCTCTTGCCCTGTGGCCGTCCTTCTCTGTTAGAAAACTCACCTAAAAACCACAGCCCCAACAAGGGTGAGATAAACATCTCAGTAAACTCAGGATTCTGGGAGATCCTCCCTTCCCCTGGTTCACCTCCAAGCACACACGAAACAAAACCACACATATATCCTAGGACATCATCCTAGGTCTCAATACCCGGCTACCAGGGTAATATAACACAAAAGTGTCGTCCCACAGGACTTTTCCAGCATCAGAGGTGCAACACCTCATTCTAGCTCTCTCACCATCTCACAGAGGTACCATTACACAAGTGTCAACCACTGGACGCTTTCCAACATCAGAGAGGCACCGCCTCATGAACTATATAAACTTCGCCTGAGGGCAACCACTCAGGACTTTACTCATCCAGATATGGCTCATCTAAGAGGCTCTCATCCCCCTAGGATCCCTTCTCTTAGAGATACAACATATCTGTATACAGTCTGGCTTGGGGAAGAACATCCATACAGGGCAATCATTCCTAGGACTTTCACAATCACTTGCCTGAGAGAGATCATCCCACACAGGGGGCACTCAATCCCTCAGGACTTTCAGTCCACGTGCCTGAGAGAGATCATCCATACAGGGCACTCATCCCTCAGGACTTCCAAGCACGGTCTAAGGAAGATCATCCATACAGGGCACTCATTCCTCAGAACTAACAGCCCACTACCTGAGAGAGATCATCCGCTACGGGGCACTCATCCCTCAGGATTCTCAACAATTGCCTGAGAGAGATCATCCATACAGGCACTCATCCCTCAGGATTTCCAATCCACTCTCTGAGGAAGATCATCCACACGGGGGCAATCATCCCTTAGAGTTCTCAACCACTGCCTGAGAGAGATCATCCATTACGGGCACTCATCCCTCAGGACTTCATGGCATCTCCCAAGGAAGCTCATCCATCCCGGGCACTCATTCCAAGGGAGTCCATAAACCTATTCTGCTGGCCAGAGAATCTCATCTAGCATGATACTATTCTAGTATCTAATATAACCTTATTCACAAACTACCATTGTAGTCTCAGTCTCATACATAGCCACAGAACACTGCCACAGTGTTCGTCCATCAAAAGGCCCAAGGCCCATCACACATGCGCCAACAGGTGTATCATTCTCACAACACTACCTCAGTGTCTATAATCCATGAATTCTTACATCATCACACCCTAACACCATCCCGGTGTGTAACTATCACAACCATCAACAATAGGCCACAATGGCATTTCTCTCAATAGCATATGCATATATATATATATATATATATATATATTTATATATATATATATATCAACAATCCTGTACAATCTCAATTGCATGGCATACAACCATCACCCACTTGGGTGGCAACAAGAACAAGGGAATCACTCTCAGAAACGATGAGCTTACCTGGCAAAGTCGTACTCTGTAGCTCCACTCCTTGAGTGATGGCCTGCATTACTGACACCCGCGGTGTCAAGCCCTAACAAGGCATACAAACGCATTTCACATACCATTCAAGCACATAAACATGCATAAGCTCATCATGCAGTCCTCAACTGCCACAAAGAAAGGAATCTCAGTTCTTTCCATCAGCTTCAGTCATCTAACTTAAGGTTCATCAGGCTCGTCCATCACAAGCCCTTCCATAGACCCTCAGTGGTCTATCTCAGCTCAACCATGGCCTCAGAGTCCCCACAGACTCAATACAAGCCATCCACAATGAGCTCAAAGCTCTCACAACCCACTTACTCAGGGGTTTCCATAGGGATTGAACGGTCTATATCACAAGACACCGTTTCCATGGCCTCTCAGGCACATCAAGCCCATCAACAAGGCTCTTGCATGTCTCAATATCAAGTGACTTAGTCCAAGTCACACATGCACAACCTAGAGCCAAAACCAATATTCACCAAAACCCAAACCAAGAGCTAATCCTTCATCCTCTCATCATTCTAAACATACCTCTCTAAAGGACCCAGAGCTAATTCTAACTCTGTCACAAGTGGGTTACTATTCACTTAAAACCCCAACTCTTAAATCAACCAAGGAATCTCGAGTTTCTTACCTCAACGGCGATAAAGAAAGCCTCTGGGACACTCCTCCAAGCCTGGATGTCCGTGGGTCGCTGTCGTTCCTTGCCAAACTCGAGTTCTCTACTTTCCCATGAGAAATGGTTTCTCAGAACAAGGGGCTTTTGAGTGAAATGGAGGAAGGATTTAAGCTCTCAAAAGGTTTCTAGGAGGTTTGATGTGTTGAGGAAGTGATTTGGGTGAAGAAACAAGGTCAAGGGAGCTTGGGAACCTCAGCAATGGAGGTTGGGTCGTTCTGGGGAAGAAGAAACAGCTTCTCCCCTTCAAAAACGCGAAAATGGCCTTTTATAGGCCCTCAGCCCGTGCTCCCATGCTACCAGTGTGAAGCCCACGCTACCAGCGTGGCATACCAGTGGAAATTGGCTTTCTGGAGCACTTCCCATGCTACTGGTGTGGCATTCCAGTGAAAATAGCTTTCTGGAGCACTTCCCACGCTACTGGCGTGGCTCCCACGCTACTGGCGTGACATTCTAGTCGTCGCTAAATCCATCGCTAATTCTGTCGCTAATTTCGTTACTAAAGCTTGTTGCGATCGAAAATAGAAAATTTAAACTTCTTTTTCTTTTTTCTTTGTATATATATATATATATATATATATATATATATATATAGCCAAGGTTATTATAATCACTATTAAGCAGATTTTGTTTTGTTAGTTCAAGTAAACCTTTTTCTCTAACATGTCCTAATCTCATATGCCATAAACTGGTTTTATCATGCTGGTTTTGACTAGCAACAGCAGCTTATGCAATAACAGTAGAACCTTCTAGGATATACATACCATTCATTTTAATTCCTTTAGCAATCATCATAGAATTTTTATATATTTTCATCATGCCATGTTCAATTTATGTAGTGTATCCTAAAGCATCAAACATGCTGATAGAAATCAAGTTCCTTTTAATTTCGGGTACATACCTTGCACCTATCAAGAATGTTTCTTGATCAATGAACATTTTCAATCTAACTGAACCAATGCCTTGGACTTTACATGGCTTTTTGTTTCCTAACAACACTACTCCACCTTCATTCAGAATCAGTGATTCAAAATAATCACGCATTGGACACACATGAAAGGTGTAGCCAAAATCCATAACCCAATTCTTTTCAATCTCAGAATTTGAGACAACCAGAACATCAGCAGTTTCATAACCTGCTTGAGCAATGTCCACATCTCCTGGTTCTTGATATTTCTTTGAATCTTTTCCTCTCCTTACAGGGCAATCCTTTTTGTAATGTCCCTTCTTGTGACAGTGGAAACATTTGAACTTGCTTTGAGATTGATTTCTGGATTTTGATCTATGCTTATTTGACTTAGAGTTCCTCTTTTCTGATCTACCTCTCATCACATTCAAACCTTCTGCATTGCTGTCAGTTTTGGCTTCCTGTTTCCTTTGTATTTCCTTGGTTCGAATTGATGAATGCACTTCTTCAAGAGTAATTATTTGATCCCTTCCAAACAGCATAGCATCCTTAAAATGCTCATAGCTGCTTGGAAGTCCATTTAGTAGCATTAAAGCTTTGTCTTCATCCTCCATCTTCACTTCAAGATTCTCAAGATCATCCAGAATCTTGTTAAAGTCAGCAATTTAATCTGACAGCATTCTTTCCTCTGTCATCTTGAAAGAATAGAGCTGCTGTGTCAAGAAGAGTCGATTTACCACTGACTTTGTCATGTAGAGAGATTCCAGCTTCAACCAAATTGCTGTAGCTGTTGGTTCTCTTGCTACTTCCCTCAAGGCTTTGTCTCCGAGACATAAGATTATTGTGCTCTTTGCCTTTTCATTTAAATTTTTCTTTTCTTTTTCAGACATTGTTGCAAGGAGAGAAGATTCACCTTTCAAAGCATCACCAAACCTTGGTGTATCAACATTGCTTGCATTTTAATTCTCCACAAGCCAAAATCATTTGACCCAGAGAACCTTTCAATGTGAAACTTGGTTGAACCCATGATTGATCTTCTTCTCTTCTCCCCACAGATGGCGCCACTTGTTGTGGATTAACAAAACCTGCAACTTAGTTACAAAGAAAAAAAGAAAAAACAAGAAAAAAATAGAGTAGCAGTACAGCACAACAACAGCTTGTATAAAGCTAAACCAGAAACAGATTTAAAGCAAACAAAGACAAGAGGTAGAATATGAACACAAGCCAATTACGTGATTCAATCATAGGGACCTACATCCACAGGAAAAAGAAGCAAACTTATCTATTATGGAGCAAGAGTTACAAAGATCTCTGTGTATAATAGAATCTTGCTTGATGCTTTCACTGTTTAGCTAACAGCATTCAAGATCACCAAGCCTCACTCTATCTCTCATACACTCCAATCTTCCTATCTATGTTTTGTGTCCTACACACACTCCTTCACTCACTCCTACGTGATTACACTGCTACTACTATACCTCTATATATACAGCAATAAAAGGAGCACAAGCTATGAAGAATGAAAGCTAAAAACAAAAACTGAAAAACTATTAGTTGTTGGCCACCAACTAACTTATCAGAAATATGTTTTATCTCTAATCTTGACAACTAGATATAGTGACACATCTTCACAATATTAACATGCCACGCATTAAACTACACCAGACTTTAGAGTTGACTCTAAATTGGAAATCAGCAAGTCAATCCTAATTATACTACCGTATATACATTATAGTAGTACTAGCAAGTGATACTACTAATGATTTTGGCTTAAATCTCTTTCGACCTGTGCCATGCATTACACTGACATTTGTACTTATGTAGTAACATCATTTCTACGTCCCCATGCATCACAATGACATTTTTGTAACCTTGTTCATAAAACATGTCAAAGATAAAAACTGTTAGTTGTTACTACAAAAATAAAAGTAAAAATAATCTGTACATTTTTTTTTATCACAACAAGGAGGGGTAGAACCCTCAAAAGCTATCATGGTGGAATGGACCTACTAATAGGTCCTATATGAAATTGAGAGTAGATCCACCTAGTAGGGGAAGATGAAGGATAGACAGGCCCAGCTTGCTAGAATGGGCCATGTTGACCATGCAACACCATTACTCTCGCAATAAACAGGAGTAATATGAACCATAGTTATCAATCCCGGATAGCGGAGCGGAGCGGTCGCCCTCAAAACTGGGATAACGGGATAGCAGATAGCGGGATGACCGCTATTCTAATGTTTATATATATATATATATATATATATATATTAAAAAATTTATAATATAAATATGGAAGCTGAAAAAGAGAAATATAATTAAAAAAAATAGCCAGAGGAGTACATTAAGCAATAAAGGGGGTGCAAGAAGCAAATCAGGCCCAAAAGATGTATTACTTGTCTTGTTATTTTCTTGCTGACTAGAGATTGTGGTTGGGGAACCAGAGGCCATCATAATAAGAAAAGGGAAGGAAGTCCCTAGACTGGACAACAAAGAAGAAAAGAAACAGAGGTCACCACCAACGAGAAGAAAAAAACAGAGTCACGGGTCACGGGTCACCAACAAGAAGAAGAAAACAACACGGAAAGTCAGAAACGAAGGATGAGGAGAAGAAGAAACAGAGGAGAATAAACAGAATGTAGAAGAAGAACGGAGAAGAAGAATGGAGAAGAAGACAGAACCTCAAGGAGAAGAAAACAGTCGCCGGAGAAGAAGAAAGGGCTGCTGGAGAAGGTAACGTCGGCGTCAGAGTAGGTGTCGGAGTGCACAGAGGAGGTCGCAATCACAAATGGCAGTTTGACGAAGTGAAGAAGAAGGTCGAAGTGCACAGAGCTTAAATATGATGCGCAACTTCACCCTAGGTCAGAGAATCCGACGTCACGCTCGCTCCCTTCGCAATCACGGCCGCTCCGCGAATCCGACGTCGCGCCTGCGACAACCATTATCTCTAACTGCACCGCGACACCACCTGTTGTCGCATTGAATGTCCACGCCGCGCCGCTCCGCCGCTATCGCGGCCGCTCCACCCGCGATTGATAAGTATGATATGAACCTCCCAGTGCTTGGTAAGCCACATGTGGACATAATGGTATTCCTTATTGACGGATCAGAGTAAAAAAATTCACCTAACCCAAATATTAAAACGATATGCGGTTTGGTTATACATGTGATATGTCTATATTGGTTTCTTATAAAGAATTGATCCAAATATGATAAATTGCAATTTTTGAAAGGAAATGATAAATAAGAATTGAATTGAAATTGACCAAAATATCTTACAAGAACTTACAACCTATTTTACTAATGTGTGATATTTAGTCTTTAATTAGGAAGTATTTTAGTTGGGATTATTTATATTATTAATTGTTTAGGTTTTTGTTTTTGTTCATTTCATCGCTTTTTTTTGTCAAACTTGTTATATCGTGGGTTTTTTTTGGTGTGTAGAGGAGTCATGTTGACTTAACCTTTGGTGTTAAATGGAGCTTTTTTGGTGCATGATGAACTTTCAGGATCAGATTTGGCTGTCAAGACCTTGTTAGAAGGAAAAAGAACAATTGTTGAGCTAATGCATCTTGGCAAGAGCGTGTCAAATCCCTTATTTCTTGATCAGGTTGTTGACGCAGCTAGCACAATCGTGCAATTTAGCTAACGATTTTATATGTTTTAAGTGTATTTGGGCCTAAACAAATTTTACCCCATGTCTTTAAATAAATTAGAAAAACTTTGTAGAAGGGTTCCAACTTTGAGTATTGATGGCTTAGGAATGGAGTTTTCTAAGCTTTTCTCTTCTTCGATCAGTACTCTTTCCTTTTCTCTTATGTTTTCGTTGAGATTGCTTATGATTATGTGTGAGTAGTCCTCTTTGTTACGGGATTAAGGCATAGCCCTTAATAATTGTTTATGTTAATTTAATTTCTTTGATGTTTTCTTTAATTTCATCTTTTAATTCTTCTCTAATTGCATTGTATACATGTTAAACGTCTGTTCACCGTTTGCATGATTTTAGACGCTTAGGAATGAACTGAAAGGTGAACCAACGCATTGGAACCATAGGAGGAGAACTTAAGTTTTAATTCACAATAGTATAATTAATCCTAGGTGAATATGACAAATTAGTAAAGAACGTAAATGGTTTAATAAAACATAAAACCATGACAGTAGGAATTAATTCAATTAGGTACATTTCCATTTCTTGAAAGAGAACGGAGATCACATTACATTAATTCACCATTAGAAGAGAATTAGAAAGAATCTTGAATTGATAGATTAACTTAACAAGAATCTTGCTGTGAAATCCCGATCCGGAAATTTCTCAAATATTAATTATTTTCAAATATTTTTCACTTATCTTTTATCTTTATCTTCTGTCTAATCTTACCTTTTTTTTTTAATCAAATATTCTACAATCAAATTTAAATCTTTCCCTAAATTATTTAGTTTCTATCTTTGATTGTGATAATTGCAAGTCCAAAAATGTAATATCTATGGATTCTATATTATTACTTGACAACTATTGTGCACTTGTGATTTACACCACTTATATTAAGTTTGACCAGACTTTTTTTAAAAATATATTAGGTTAAGACTTTATAAAAGCCTATTTGATTAAAAATATCACAAACTTTGAGTCATTCAAAAAATTCTAAGGAATGCAAACCAAAATAAACAAAACATATCTACAGACCAAAAGTTTTAAAAAAATTATGGATCAAATGCAAAATTTAATTTTTTTTAGAAATAAAAAACATATTTAAATCTATAAATTTTATGCAAATAGAAAACTATACTTGTTTTGATGAGTAATATGTTTTAAAATATAAGTTGTTTTTAGAGTAGACTTAAAATCCAATTTGCATAATAATAAGGCACCTTGGCCCATGGGAGAAAACCAACCTAACTCACCAAGCGTTGACCTCAGTCTACCTTTCTACCCAGGCGTAAGATTACTACAATACACTTAGAAACAAAGAATTATACCTCAACCTAACACAACTAGGCATGGTAGTGGCATCCGAACTCTTGGGTACTCGTCCGAATCCGTCCCTATTTTAACAGGGAAAAACTGAGTTTATCCGGTTTGGGTTCATGTTCGAATTTTTCCCGATAGCCAAAAGCGGAGGTGGGGGACGGGTATGGGATAATTGATACTCGTCCCGCCCCCGTCCCGTAATAAATAATATTAAAAAATAAAAAACATATTATTTTCTAATTTTTTTAATTGAATTGATTGATTTTGTTTTGTAATTTTTAAATTATAATCCCATATTTTGAATATGGGTTTGTTACTTTTTTGGTTACGTAATTAGTTTTTTCGTTCGATTTTTCAATAAAAAAAAGTTATATTAGTTTTATTTTTTAAAATTTTAATCAAATAGCAGGGACGGGACGGGACGAGAAGCGGTTTTTGAGTCGGGAACGGAGACAGGTTCTCCTTGGGCCTTGTGTCAAGGAATCCAACCCAGATCAGACTCTTACAAATATAGTTAACGATAATAGAGGTACGTACACATTTATTATACACTATCACTAAGATAAAATTTCTACTGACTTGAATGTTAAAATTTCTACTGACTTGAATGTTGTACCACCTTTTGTAGGTACCTACTCTGTTAACATTATCGCAACCACGTTGGAGTGAAGCACCACCATTCGTACACGGTCGATTCTAATATGAAGTTGTGCTTTTCCAGCCACACCGGTGAGTAAGTCAAAATGACCTGATATTGTAGGTAAACACGGCATTTACCGGTTTGCTACAATATTAAAAAAGTTTTCAAAAATTGCAAAATGGTCTCATATCCTTCAACAGTTCAACATTATTCTTCGCTTTTCCTTCTTAATTTCCGCCTCAAAAGACTTCATATTTTAAAATTATTAATTTTTATTTTTAATCTCCTTCCCTGCAAGCGTGCTCTTCTCTTCCGTTTTGGCCTCGCCGAAAACTCCTACCACCACCACCCTCACCGTTCAGTCATTCACCTCGTACGATTTGTTGAACGACGTGCGTGAACTGGAGGAAGGGGCATCAATTCATTCCGGGGTTCCTCAAGGACATGGCGTCTCTCTCAGTGTTGCTGCTGTTGGGAAACAACTTAACTGGTGAGATTCCGACGATGCTGAACGTCGTGCCGGCGTTGCAGGTTCTGTGGCTGAACAACCAACACGGTGAGCGACTCAGTGGGAAGATTGATGTTTGGCGAGTATGATTTCGTTGACGAGTTTGTGGCTTCACAGGAACAAGTTTGAAGGGTGTGCCGGATACTATTGTGGATTTGGTTTCTCTAAAGGATTTGGATCTCAACGGGAATGAGTTTGTTGAGTTGATTCCTCAATTGTAACGACCTTTTAATTTAATTCTTTTGTTTTTATAATAGATGATACTTATACTTAATAACCTCGCACAAATCTTAAAAAATATCAAGTCTTGCATTTTTTTTATTTAGTAACAAAATATTTTAATAAAATATTATTATTAATATGATATTATATTATAATTATTTTTACTTTTGTGGGGTATATTTTAAAAATATTACCATTTAAAATTTAAGATTTAAAAGAAAATATTGAATTATACTTAATAAAAAAAGGGGTGTAATTAGCCATTTTCAATTTTATGGATAAACTTATCAAAAATGGGGTTCATTTAGCAAATGTTTTACTGTGCACGACTTTAAAGTCGTGACCAAACTTACGACTTTAAATCTGGGAGGGGTGCTGATAGCAAAAAAAAATAAAACAGCTTTAAAGTCGAGGGTGCAGACAGCAAAAACGAAACAAAACTCTACACGACTTTAAAGTCGTAAATATATATACGACTTCAAAGTCGTATATCTATTTACGAATTTTAAACGTTATGAAAAAAAGTAAAATATATATAAATTAATATTTAAAATTATATATTTATTAAAATATTTAACTATCCAATTTATTAATTTTCAAACAACCTAAAATTTAAATTTTATTTTTCAAATTAAACTTACATGTTTTTGTAACTCCTTAATTTATTTAATTTTTTTTACAGATTAATTAGTTTAACTAGAAAATACTACTTTTACATCAAAGATGTTAAGTTAATTTAATGTAAATTATTACATTATAAAAAAAATAAAAGGTGCCACATATTTCATTATACTTGATAAAAATGTTTTTTATAATGTGATTAAAGTATTATTTATCTTTAATAATGAAAAATGAGTTTAATTTTAATAAAAAATGTAAAAAAATTACATTTTATTAGAAACATAAATATTTATAATTATTTTAAGTATAACTTTAAAAATGATTATTATAAAAATAAATAATCTTATGATAATAATTCATAATTAAATGACGGCCTAAAAAACGTATAATTTCGATTCAACGGTGATGATGTTGTTGGAGTTTCTTGGGGGGGTTAGGGTATCCTCAGATTTTGGTTGATGAGTGGAGTGGGAATGACCCTTGTGATAAGGTGCAATGGGGACTAAAATACAAATTCAATAAAATTATACTAGTAAGTAACAGCAAGTAACAGATAGACAACATTTTAAAAGAAACCGGTAATACATAAAGGATCACATTCAGTCATTATTTTGATTAATATATCTAACGGTATATAAAGTAATTCACCGGACGATGACTGACTATTAAAGATAGAAAACACTGCCTCACCCGTGAGTCTTTTGTTTTGGACTTCACGTTAAAATCGACCTTCATACACTTCAGGTCTTAACATTGAATATGGTGAATACCCAACTTATAAGAAAGGACCTACTTTAGCCAAAGTAATCCAAAGTTCAGTCAAAATTAATCACCCTACCACAGACACAATATTGAATAACACCATACTACTTGAACAAAGGCCACTTCAGTTGGCCACATGGAGAAAGTGAAATTGCCTCATTACCCCCATGTCATTTTTTCCTCATCTTAGTCCCCTTCATTGGTCTTATATCTGACTTGCAAGGCTGTAGATTAGAATAGTCTTGTTACCACAAATATGAACTCATTTATTAGCTTTAGAAGCAGATAATTAAGGTATGATAACATCATCCTAAACCATTTATTTCCCTAACAACAAATGATTTGGAGCAACATATAAGTAGAGATAAATATATGGGCTTTGGTCGTAGATGATCCGTTTAACCTATAGACTTTATGAATTAGGACTAGTTAAAATATTTATTTATTTAAATACAAACTTATTTGGTTTAATCTATTTAACTCGTAAATTAAATGAGTTGTGTTCATGGGTTGATAGGTCCTTAAATCAATTATCTTTCAAAATTATTGTTTATTATATTTTTATTGGTATGTTTAGATAATTACTACTTAACATTTAATTAGTATATTGACTTCTTTTTTATTATTGAATACTTATAAATTTTGACGTAAAAATTTAGCGAATTTGGTTTATATAAATCTAATGCATTTGGAGTAAAAAAAGCTCACTACTACTTATGAGTCATGAACAGAAAAAACTTATAATAATAATAATAATAATAATAATAATAATAATAATAATAATAATAATAATAATAGTAATATAAGTAAAACTGTATATATGCACTGAATATTAAGTATAAGCATAAGTTATAGGTTACAATGCTTAGTGATACATAACAAGAATTCTTTAAAAGTTCATAAAGGCAAACAAAACACTTGGTATGATACATAACAATAATTCTTTAGAATAGTTGTGATCTTACTTGAATTATACGAATCCAGTGACCCTTTTTCCTTAAGATTTTTAAAGTCTTAGACACCGCAATCACTGGGAACTCTGTTTCCCAAGCCGTCCATTTGTCTAATGCCCCATAAACAGCCTCTTTCTCATTAGGGAGTTTATAAACCTGTCATTTCAAGTTTCACAATGCTCAAAACCACCTCTTTTAAGATATTATTTATGAGACTTTATCATATTTCTAATTATATCAGGTGTGTAGATTTAGACATGCCATTACGAAAATCTTCACGAAATAAATAGGATAATGAATTACATGACAGAGGAATATTTCAACGTTCCAACATTTAGCATAACACAAACATTTACATCATTAAAAGACAACCAAATAATATCACAATAATCTCTACACAGTATTAATATAATAAGAAGTAAGCAAGGGAAAACAAAAACATTAAAAGACAAGGGGAAACAATTACTTATCAACATCAGGCATTGCCAAGGGATCATACAATTCCTCCCTTTGTTCCATGGTAGGCACAGACATACCCGATATATATTGACCAGTATAACCAATCAAAGCAGAAACTAAAAGTGTTGTGATTATTATGACACCAAAAATAGCAGTATATAATTATGATGATAATTTATTGCCGAATTGAATATGAAATGAAACCGAGGATCGATATCAGGCATTGACCAAGAAAATACACATGGTAAATGAGATCAATATTTAGCTTAATTCTTTGAACAACATTCGCAATTACCTTCACCTAATTTGAACTTTGGGTCCACTTTGAGCTGCATGATGGTATGCAGTTAATTACACTCCAACGATTTTTATATATATAAAAAAAGGTTTATTATTAGTCTTGATAAATTAGTGAATTTGGTGTTTGTTTTATAATATAAAAAAATCCTTTGTTATTAGTCTCTTTGGAAAAAACTAATAATAAATAAAAAAATTATTAAGAAGGAATCACAATTCGTTAATTTATCATGGACAAAAAGTGTCAAGTACTAAAATTAAAATTATTACTTTATTAGGGATTCAATGTAAAATTTTTTTATCAATGAACAAATACAAAATTCAAGTATTTATTAGAGATTGAAAATATATTTAAGCCTGAAAAAAAAAAGTACATTGAGTGGAGACTCCACTTAGTTTAGTGGATTATGATTTGATTGTGTTTGTTGATATCACAATAAATTTCGCATAAATATGACTGATGCGGTCTCATTGTTGTCCCAAACAGTTAAAAAAACCTTGATCTTACAGTCCAAAACCGTTTTTTAAAACCTTAAAACAGACCCTGCTACAGTGTCTGATGTATCTATGCTATTATATGCCTTTTATATCATGAAATATATCTATACCATCATGCAATTGAGGAGATTTTTTTTTTTTTAACATCAAAACATATGTATATATCATAAAAAAATCCTGTCCAAGAAAGAATGCATTTCCTAGGCTCCTCCTATATTTATTCTGCTCCACGAGTAGGTATATGGTCTTCTAATACATCAACTCGTGGTGTTTCACAACTGATAACAATCTTATCATCGTGACTGTACTCTTTGAAGCGTGCTAACCTCCCTAGTTCTTCAACTTCCTCTATAACAAGGTCCAATTTTGCCACTGTCTCCACAAGCAAAGATGCAAAAGCAGCAAAAGGCAAGGCTTCAGAGAACTCAAGGCTAGTTATTGCGATTATACTCAGCTGGTGTCTCAACACCTTTCGTTCTGCTGCTTCCTTTGGCTGTTCAGTGCATTGTGCTTTGCACTCTTGCAAGGTTGAAGAGTCTATTTTAACACTTGATAGCGAGCCGTTTCCTTGGTTTCTTAGTCCTGCTGCGTGTGCTGCGGCTATGGCCAATATGTCAGTGTCTTGGCTGTCGTTGGAGGTGCCTAAGAAGAGCCGAGGCTGAGACTTTATGGCAGTATTGAGGTCCTGCAGGGCTTCTTGGAGATTATTAGAGAGTATTTCTTGATAGCAACGGCGATGGTTCCTTATGCTATTGGCAAGTTCTATCAGCACTTTTGATACTTCTGATGCAAGCCTTGTGCAAGGGTTCTTGAACAGGACTCGAACCGATGGTGGTGTCTGGGAGAAAATATCAAATTTAAGAGAAATCTTGCACAAATAATAATGGACTAAGGAAATTTTGAATGATGCATCCTGTCTTAGTAAAATTTGTAAAAAGGGGTAATGTAAAGTAACTTATACTGGTATGACGCAGCATCATTTTACTAATTATAACCAACTGTTTTGTGTTGGTGACTTTCTATCACTGTTTAGAAGTGTCATTAGTAACTGTCACATGTATATAAGTAGTGTCATTGTCATGTAGGATTAGTGAGATGTGCAATGTTCTATCTGGATACTGATTGGCATAGACAAAAAACTGGGATGCTAAAGTTGTGATGAGTGGACCTTCACATAAATGGTCAAATATATGTTAGTGCACAAATGTTACCTGAATTTCTGTTTTCAAACAGCCATGTAGGGCTACCACTGTATACCCAAATTGACGAAGAACAGTTCCAACTTTTACATACTGCTGCCATGGAAATTTGTGACATGAATGTCTTGGCTCCCAACTTGCATGTAATGCCTGCACAATTCAAAACAGAATCATTCGAAGATCAGGGGACTCTTATAAACCTGGTCCATAAAGATGGGTATACTAGGCTAATTACCAACTGATATATATTATCTGTTTCAATGTGATATATTTGTAAGACACAGAAAGATTTATGTGGATATTTAATAAAATTTAGTTAGAATGTATCAATATAGTACCAATTGTATTAAAAAATAATTACATTGTAACTCAATCATAAATTGTCATATATGCTAAAGTGTTGACTTTTATTATACTAATACACTAAAACTCTTATTTAATATTGATTGGCTTAGCGCAGACAATTTGTGTGAATAAGGAGTGTAGAAGAATTTCTCTAGAAGTACATCTTTTAATGCTAGCTTAATTATGCTAGGGATGTCCTAAAATGAACCAAAAATAAATGGGTGGCTTACCAGTGTTTCATCAGTGGTTTTTGAATCCAAAACAGCCTTGTAACCTTTGTATATGTCCTCAGCTGATATTTTATCATTAGAGGCTTCCATTTCTCCATAAAAGTATTCGTTGACACAAGCTGCAAAATTTTCGTTGATTAAACTGATGTTAATTTATATGGTATAACCCAAGAAGTTTGATAATTTGCTTTCCAAAAAAGCATATGGATTTTGAAGTTGTCATACAAGGGAATAAATAAGTGTTAAATTTTTTACGAATATAAAATATGGGTTGGAAAAAAAAGTGTTAAATTTGTGATGCTATGCGAGTTATGATTTTTCATACCTTCTATAGATTTAGCTAGGCCTTCAAGCTTGAAAGCTGTTGAGTTATGGAGAGCTTCCCCTGACCAATTTGGAAATACCAATAGACTCATCAGAAGGCATATGGCACAGCCTATGGCTATGGTGTAGAAGCGCTGGTATATCATCTTGTAGAGGTTTTCAGTCCGGTAACTCGAAACAGTTATCAAGTTGAAGGTCAAGAGAAATATAAGGACCCCATAATCATAATTCTTCTTTATGTAGGGGAAGAATCTCATATAACTGGTTGCAGCACCTGCCAGAACAAAATGACAACAACACATATTTGAAGACTTGTTAGGAGATAGTGAAGGAAAAAAAACTGACTCTTTAGTAATGACTTACGAGACTTAGATATAAAATTAATTAAACATGTACCTATTATACAAACGGTAGTTCCAATGAAAAAAGCATGAAAGACGCGGCCAGATCCATTCGCAATATATTTAACAATAAATGCCAGTGCTCCCGCAAACACTGTCCCCAATCCTCTGTTGAGCCCTTTGCATAAAGTTGCCCCTGCGATCAAAAGAATGTTAGAAATTGAGGCCATGATACTAGGTGCTTTTGTAAGTAACTGTTGTACATGAGCGAGATAAATATTGAAAAGATTTATACTAGGTCATGAGATTAATCTAAAATTTTAAGACTTATATTTATGGGTCTTGTTTTTACTTGTATGATGTATAACTTCTTATTCTTATACAATGTGAGATCACTCCCTGAATTACCATGCTCAATTTAAAGTAGTTTCTGGTTTATAAATAATTAGCTTTTCAATTTAGAAAAGTATTCCTTTTTTAACGTATAAAAAAGCTCTTATAAAAAGTTGGGATGCATATATTAATTTTAAGTTAGGGAAAAATTGATTTATTTTACTCGTTTAGAAAATTTATCCAAAATGAATTTATGTGTAGGCAACAGAACAAAACAGAAACATGGTTCCAGCCATTATTATTCATCTTCTGTTAAAAAAATTGGATATCATTTATCGCATAGATAAACTGACATAAAGTTGTTATTATAACTTAATTAGTTGTCTTTAATTCTAACTATGAAGTTGCGTCAAATATTTGAAGGAAAAGATTTATCATCAGTAATTTTACTCAGTTTAAACAGGATTGTCTTCATCAGATAATAATCTTCTATACCAAAAAAAAACATACCAGAAATATTGAATTTTGAGGGAAACTGACCTGCGGTGAACTCGAAGACTAAGACGACGGTCATGACAGCCCACATGACATTCTCTCCAATCCCTTGGAAGCTTGGCTCCAAGAGATAGAGCAAAGACACAAGAGTGAGAGAGAAACCTACTTTGAATGCATGGATGAGCCTTCTTGGATCATCACGCCCCATCTTCCACATATTCTTACAAGCCAAACTAGGAAACCCCCTCAGCTGGTCACCCAAAACAACCAATTTTTTCCTCCAATTCCCAGTACTTCTTCCACTCTCATTATCAGTCATTGCCATTTCCATCCCTGCATGAACTTTAGTAACCGTTTTTCCTAATGAAGGGGGGAAGAAAATGACAATCCAAATGCAACGCTTTAAGCGGCTAATAATTAATTGGTGTTTGCTATTTCAGCCCAAAAGCATGTGGCCACAATAGGGTGATATTCAAAGAAGAAAAAAGGAAATGATATTTTTTGAGACACTGGGGATTCTATGTGTGTAAGTCGATGAATGATGAGAACCTCCCGAAAGTTCCCCCTCCGTGAAGCATCATGAACTTTTATATGGTGTCATGGTGTGGTTCAGGGAGGAGCTGGTGATGTCATTTCAACATTCACATGCCATGCATTAAAGTACGCTAGACTTTAGAGTTGAGTCTTAATTAGATTCCAGCAAGTGGTATAGCCTAATTATACTACAGTTTACATCAGCAAGTGGAAACCTGATTATGCTAGTACTAGTGGCATTGACCTAAATTTCTTTCAACACAAACCATTTTCCAGCGCGCGCAGGCAATAACTTTTGCTTCTGTAGCAACTTCATTTCTATGTTCCCATTCATTGCAATGAACATTTGGAACTTTGATCATAAACATGCCAAGGACAAAAATTGTAATAATATGTTACTAAAAAAAATATATACCATTTGCTTTCTCTAATAAAAATGGAACTACTATTATATCCCGACGGCTATGTTTGGCATATGAAGTTTAAAAGTTTAGTTGAAATCGTAGCACCAAAAAAGAAAAATTGGTTGAAATCAAGGTAACTAAAAGTTAAAAAGCTAATAGTTGAAAGCTCGTAACTAAATATTGAAAGTGATCAAGCCAGTAGTTTATCAAATGGTTAATTAAATTTTTAGTCCCTCAACTTTTTCAATTTATAATTTTTTGTTCCTAAAATTATTTTTGATAACTTTAGTTTTTCATTAATATTTTGTCATTATTTTAATCTCTCTAAAACTTATTATTCATTTTTAGTCTCTCATTTATTTTTATTGCTAAAAAATAGTCTCAAATATAAAATAAACAAGAGACTAAAAATTGACAAAACAATGACTAATTTTGAACAATAAAAATAAACAAAGGAGTAAAAATAGGCAAAAGTTTTTAGAAGGACTAAAATGGTTGACAAAAAATTAACAAAGGATTAACATTTGTATAAAATATTTTGAGGGACCAAAAATTATAATGTGAAAAAGTCGAGGAACTAAAAACTTAATTAACCCTAATAATAATGATGATGATAATAATAATAACTTTCTTATCAAAATAAATTTATATGAATCATTCATATTCATATAATTAGAAATAAATTAAGAACTCAATTATATTTAATTTCTTTGTGAGATAGAAATAATCACTTATAAAATCATTTTTTTATACTTATGTGTATATATAAATACACATGACATATATATATTAAAATAATAATAATAATAATAATAATAATAATTTCATATTATAATTTTTGGTCATTCAACTTTTTGCCATCATCTTTTGGGTTAATTAAAATTTTAGTCTCTCAAATTTTTCATATTATAATTTTTGGTCCCTCAAAATATTTTTGACAATTTTTAGTTCTTCATTAATTTTTCGTCACTATTTTTAGTCCCTCTAAAACTTTTTGTCATTTTTAGTCTCTCATTTTATTTTTATTGCTCAAAAGTAGTCCAAAAATAAAATAAACAAGGACTAAAAATTGACAAAATAAGGACTAATTTTGAGCAATAAAACAAAGGACTAAAAATAGACAAAAAGTTTTTAGAAAGACTAAAATTGGTGATAGAAAATTAATGAAGGACTAAAAGTTGTATAAAAAAAATTTGAGGGACTAAAAATTGGAATCAGAATAGTTAAGGAACTAAAAACTTAATTAACCCTTTATTAAATTATACATATATTATAAAATTATTCATTCAAATAGACATAAATATAAAGGGACATAATGGATATGTTTATATGATATTTTTACATAAATTTTAATTTCATCCTATTAATCCCTTAGTGCATAGAAATGCAATCCCAATGAGAAAGGACAGTATGTCTAGGGTAGAATGCCAAGAGTTCTTCATCAGTCTAATAAGATTTCTCCTGTTCTACCAATTATGGAAGTTAAACCAATAAATGGATTACTTAACAAAACATTTAGTGAATAGATTGTTATCCTAATAACAATCCAATGGCTAATGGTGATCAATCAAAACAAGAAAAATAGGAAGAACAACAACATTGACGACAAGGACGATTAGATTAAGTCGTGTAAGATGACGTTGTACAAAGATTTTAAAATTTATCTAAACAACTTTTTAGATGATACCTTTAATTCTTAACTTTCATTGTTTTTAGTTTATGCAAAGTTTTTATCTGAACCTAAGTTTCATATCCTCACTTCTATAAGTTATTTATTTTCAAGAAACTTATGATATTGTGAAAGCCTAAAGAGACTTGGTGTTAAACAATAATTGGGTTAGCAATCTCGTGTTGAGATTATGTTAATGTAAGACTTGAAGAGACTTAGAATAATACTTATTGTAAATTTTGTTTTTAGTGGAAATCCTTTAGGTGAAGGAATTTGATGTAGCTCTTAGTTGAAGAGTAAATTAGTATAAAACCTTTTTGTGTGATCTTCTTATCCTTCTCCTCCCTTTCTATCATGTTTTTCATTGAACACTTTAAACTTTGTGTTTATCTTTAATAATTCTATTTTAAGAACAATTTTTTAAAGTTCACATACACACAATTCAACCATCTTCTTGTGTGTACCTTGCTTTTTTCAAAGGAGGTACCTCAACAAGAGGCACACAACCCTCCTTACCAAGGTTAGAGGTAGTCCAACAGGGACATTGATGGAAAAAGGTCATCATACATCTTATTGGTCATGGGTAAGTTAAACATCTCTTTGTTTTTGTTTGTATCTATTAAATATATTTAATTTTTAATAAACTTTTGACTCTTTTCGTGTGGGCTCCATCATATCTAAACACTAAGACAATTAAGTGTGTCATCTCAACACAATTTTGAGGTGTTTATCATTGTATGCAACCCTAGAGGATGTTTATAATTGTTAAATTTTGAGATTTAAGGTAAGTTGTACAATGTACATTTATTCATTCTTATTTTACATATAACTATTTCACTTAGATATTGACTAATTGTTTTTCAATTAGTGTAAGACAAAATTCCATGGGATCCTTATCATAAGAGGAATACTCATAAGACATTTAAAGAGTATTGTTCAAATTGTATTACAGACATTCTAACCAAGGCGAGGAAGGTTAGGAAGAAGTCAAACTAAATGAGGTATGAAGCTTGGGCTAGTATTCTTTTATATTTGGGTAGTACTCAACCAAAGGTAGAGCAGTCCACATTATAGGTCGCAAGTCTCATATTAAGGTGGCATTGGATTTATTATGACACATATTTGTTTAATATAGTTCAATATCTTTTCAATGTGTCATATTTTTGGACTAAACATTTATTGTCTTTTTTTGCAAGGTCACAAGACTTGGGTGATTTATGGACCTTGATGAGATCTTGGCTATCCAAAAGAAGTTAGGTGATTGGCTATGTAAGTTGTCAATCATTATTATAATCGTATATAACTTGATTGTCTAACAAAATAAGTTTCTTACTACTTCATATTCTTTGAGATCGAATAGAAGAACTATAAACATTCTCTTGGTCAAATGCAAATGCAAATTGGTGAGGCCCCTATGGGTGTAACATAAGTGGTTGCATTATTGGCTAATATTGACATCTATAAGTTAACCTTAGAAAAAGATAATAATAATAATAATAATAATAATAATAATAATAATAATAATAATAATAATAATAATAATAATAATCATGTAACTTGGTAAAGGTAAAAAAACTGTGTTATTTATAAAATGTTAAAATTTAAGAGAAAGATGAAATAAATAAATTTAGTTTACATAAATAGTATTAGTATAGAATTTTTATTAATGTATTGTAACACTTATTTTTGTAACATTTCCATAAATTACATATCAAGTTTTTCTCTTTTTTTAGATGGATGAAATATTACTTTATTAAAAAATGAATTAAAATAATCAAAGTATAAAAAAATATTTATCAAATATTGTCTAATTCCATAACAAGTGAGATGTCATTTCATCACATCATGTATTGACCAACTATCCTTAAAGATAACACTCCAATCATATCAACATATAAAAAAAAATCATTTAATATCAAATTTAACCTAGACCAAAAAACTTATAATGAAAATTATATTTATAATATTACCAACTATGTATATCATCTCTACATGCTTTGAAGGAAAATATATTTGTATGGTGTCAAAGAAACTCCAAAAAAAATGATTAATGAAATCGTCAACATACTTTACTACTATCTATCGTCTTTGGCTTAAAACATGCTCATTTAATCCCAAATTGATTGATGTTTTAGCATTGAAAATAGAAATTATACTAATTAGTATTTTCTGTCTTCAATGAGATATTATTTCAATTTAGCTCCCTAATAAATATTGTTGTCTTGAAGACTTAATAATATATTTATTGAATTAAGAAAGAGAATAAGGATACTTTAGTAAAATTGCCCTCTAATAAATGTGATTGTTGGAGATATAAGGTTGATTCGTGGTTGGAGAAGGGTGAAAAGAGGGGAGAGAGATCGTAGGTTCGTATCCCCCAACTGATATATCTAACAAAATAAAAAAAATAACATTTGATGGTAAAAAAATGTTATTGTCTTAGAATATTTATTTTTTTTAATCCATGAAAAAACCATAAATATCAATCAATTTGGAACAAATGGAGTAGTTTGTATGAACGATTAGTTTGTCTTATTCTCTTTTTGAACATTAATGTCTGAAATGAAAATAGAAAGACATGACATTAAAAAAGAGAAATTTATTGCAATGTCTAAAAATCATATGGTCTAAATTGTGCTCAATATTTATAATAACATGAGTGTTAGTAACAAACTCTCTAACACACTCTTCCTAACACACATTGTATTATTAATTAAAATATATTAGAAATTGTAAAATCATAAGAGAATCATTAAATAAGATATCGAGCCTGCCTTTTTTTTGTAATTTTCAAAACAAAAAAAAAATAAAAAATGGTGTGTTTAAAAAAGTATGTGAGAAGAGCATTTCTCTTATAAAAAACCAAAATTAGTATAAAAAAAAAAAAAGATATCACATTTTGGAGGCAAAATCATCATTTATGATATATCAATAAATCATATGAATAATCAAATCAAAATTATATTCTAAACCATCAATATTGGTAAGTTAAAAGGTTTGACAAGTACACTTGAAGTATTGGACATAGTATGTCATACAATGACACAGAAAAAATTTAAGATAGCAAATGTTGCAATATTAATTTTCTCAATTCAAAATAGAGGTAAAATTTGTGAATGATTCAATCTTTCATAACATACATGTTATGTAGCATTGTCCAAAAGTATATAGTCAATGATAGTTGGAAAATGATCAAAATATTTCAACGATCTTTAAGTCAAGTTGCTCATGCATCCACAACAAAATAAATTAAAATTAGTGTCAAATAAATATAGAAGTAATTATAGAAAACATAGATTTATGGTTTAAGATCATAATAAAAAAAAACTTCCAAACATTTGACTAGTTTCTAATAGTTCATATATCTACCACATAAAAGTGAAAAGAAGTCTCTTTTATTCTTACAAACATTTCTTTGAAGTTTTTGTCTTTGGAAAGAGAAATATAATACTTCACAGGTTTGCGAAGGGATAAGTAAAAGTGACAATAATTGATCCATTTGAAAGGAAAAGATCATTGTAGAAAGGAGAAGTTATCAGAAAGGATGTGTGTCCTTGATAACTGTATGATTAGTTTGATCAATTTGCCAATTTTTTTCCAAGGAATTCCACATTAGTAATGGTAGAAAAAGGAGATGGGTTTGAATTTAACTTTATCTTTTAATGTGCAACAAATTCACAAATACACAAAAGAGAAGGAATGAGGATAAAAATCTTATATGACAAATAAAACAAAAATGTATATATAATTTTCTAAATGAATATGTATGAGACCTAAATAATTTATCTACTTTATGGACGAATCAATATTTTTTTATTAACAAAAATAATTGGAAGTAACACTTAATATTATCAATCATTTAAAAATATTTCAATCAATAATCACAAGTGGCCACAATAATAATTGTACCCAAGTGCATCAACGTTCAAATTATGAGTTGTATAGTTACTTTATCAGTTACACACTCCAAACTCATTTGTTCTCATGGTTAAAAATAACACCACTTGTGCACTTTTGGCACCATTATAGTGAAACATATATCAACTCCTTCTTATAAAGATATTCCATGAATATGTTCATATATAATTTGCACAAATATCATCATCATATGGCTAAATTGACTATCATACTATCAAACATGTGGAAGTATACCAGCATGCATAAAGTTTCCATTTCATTTTTCTTTAATTTATCATAAACTTATCTTTTACACAAAGGAAGAATTAGCTAATTGAAAGTGTTTGCATGTTAATGTGGAGAGATCATAAATGTAGGTTAGATTTATTAACATTTGGTTTTGTTTACAAAAATAAGGAAAATTATTATGGAATGAAATTAATTTCAAGTAAGAAAATAAAATAAGAATAATTTTTATAAAAATCAAAAGAACAATTATTTGAGTGTAAGTCATAAAAAATAGTATAAGACAATATCTTAAAGCCTAAAAACTAACTTAGACTATTTGATTGTATAAATATCGAAAATATGTTGTTAATTACAAAAGAAAATTGCTAAAATTGAGTAATATGAAACAAGGTTGTAAGATTCAAGGAGATGAATTTAAAATACAATAAATAATACTAAAAGTGGTTGAATAGCGTGTTAGTCAAAATATAAGACCTTTTTGAAATGGAAGATGTTTTTAATAAGCAAGTTTATAAAAACCCTCATCCAGTAACTAAAGTGAACTGTTGTCCAATGATTATTTTCCAGTAAAAACTTTGTGTGCATAATGTATCATAATGAACTTTGAAATACTTTGATACGCTAAAGAAGAGCAGTAAAAATATTTTATTTTATACTAGTTCACTCAACCTGAGCTACGTTCAATTCTCCTTTACCAACTAGTAAAGGGTTCTACTAATCAAACTTGATTACACCAAGTATTCTTTTCTACCACTTCTGACTCACAAGTATTCTCAAGGTCACTATTGGCACAACTCTTGGACTCCCCCTGAATCTGAGAACATCCAAGTATTATCTTGTCATTAAGGAACCCTGGCTTTCACAAACAAAAGTTTGATATAGAATCAAAGATTATTTACAACACTCAAAGAGTAAATTTACAATGAAGTTCTAATCTTTCAAAAGTAATTTGTGTATCACAAAGGATGTACTCTCTTAAGCTCAACATATTTCTTAACAAATGTTTTTCTTTTCTCTCGTTTCTTGATTCACGACTCTTGTTTTTCTAAACTTGTTCGTTGTTGTTATTTAATTCTTGATGTTGTATTTATAGGGAGAAATTCATAATTATGGAGAGTATCTTCAAAATTGAGTTATTAATTTATGCAAGTTTATATGATTTTGTTAAATTTAAGAACCAATTAATTCTTTTAAGTCATCCTCAATTATACAGTCTCATACTTGCACAACATCTACATCTCTCTCATTTTGATGTGATTGTCCGATGTGTTACAACTTTTGAACCCTTTGATAGTTGTCTTATTTTCTAAAGTTTAGGGTTGAGTGAATCAACACTAAAATCTATGATTTTTACACTTCAAAAGAGTTAGAAAATCATATTCGAAAAGTGCAATGACGAGGCTTGGTTACAATAATTGGCATAGTTTGCATAGTTTAGTTCATATATTACTAGATAGTGAAATTTTGGTTATCATGCAACTAGCATAGTATTAATGAAATTTTATCATTAAATAGAAGGGATATAATAATATTATCTTTACTTTCTCTCCTACACATTTAATCACTTATGTACAAATTTTAGAGTTAAATATTTGATAGTAGATTCAAGTTAGCTTTTATATTATCTTTTGTATTCATGCATCGCCTACCCATGAAGATCCAATAATCTTTTTTTCAATTCTCAATTCAATCATGTATACCTAATTAGTGGGGTTTTTAGTTAGGTTAATCATTGGAATGTTTTTAGAACTTGATTAAAGGTGATGTTAAACTACAATTAACCAAAGTAGCTATGTTATTGTGTATAGTCTAAAATTTATAATTTATTCTCAATTAGCATTAATTAGGCCAACATTTTCTTAATTATACCTCTAATTAAAATTAAGTTTAATTCAGGTTTTTGTTAGAGTTTATTTAGATAGTAAAAATTTTTGTTAGTTAATTTTTTAAATTGAGTTGCTTCTAAGGCTTTTAACTTTGAGATATTTGTTTGAGTTGCATCCTTATTCAAAATTTTGAAAAATTTATATTTTAATTTTTAGGCTGATAAATATGCAAAATGTGCTAGAAGATTTGTTTGTTTTTTTACAAAACTTTTGTTTAGGTTTGTAATTTTATTTTGATTAGAACCTATGTAGAAATTTCATAAAATTTAAGTAGGTAAAAGTGTAAATTTATTAAAAAAATAACACACTACAAAATAAATAAAAAGATATCATTATCTGCATTTTAATATAAGAAATATTAGTTGAACGTTTAGGATGTTACATTTTCAACTTTGAAAGATGTGTGAATTTCAACAAGGGAATGATGCATGGGATGAAAAGTCATAGTTCATCTTCTCATGAAATACTTACCTCCTGTCATATTTTCATCGTTGTTAACACATGTTTTGAATTCACCTACTAAAGTGAGACAGTATCTTAAGAATTTGTGCTTTACTACTTTGAAAGATAACAAACTCATTAAGATGAAGTAAAATATTCTTATAACATTGTGCTAGTTGAAGATAATATTTCCCTTAATTTTTTTTGACATAATAAAGCATCTCTATGTTCATCTTGCTTGTGAAGTATGACTGAGTGGACCACTTCAATATAAGTGGATGCATCCTTTCAAAATGTAATGTAATTGTCATATTTTTTAAAATTATTTTATTACCTTTATATTAATCATTGATTTAATATGTTGTATATTCATAGGCGATTCAAAACAATGTGAAAAACAAGGATAAGGTTGAAGGATCAAATTGTGTGTCATCATGACACAAATACATTTTTGTTGTCATTATTTCAAAAACTTCATGTTGTCACTGACAAATAATAAGAGTGAAATAAAGATTGTAAGTAAGAGACATCTATCAATATTTTTTTAAGGAAATCTATCAAAATTATTAGCCTTTGGGTTGCCCAGTTGTTATTTTTGGAAGGAAACAATACATTAGTTAAATGATATAGAGTGGAACCTAGTCCATGTTCAGGAGTTCACACTACAAAAAAAACGTGTACTTTCTACGGTCCATTTTGGCCATAACAATTCCGTCGGAATTGTAAGCCTTACCCATGGACGATACCAACAAAGCTTATATGGTGGGAAAAATTGGGGGTTTCCGACAGATGTTTCCTATAGCCGTTCTGTCCATCGGAAATTTCATTTATACGGAACATAAAAGGCCCAACCCTAATTTACCACACAAGGTCCTTGTTTCGTTAAAGCCTCTTGCCTTCTTACCCTGTGTGTCGTTGCCGCCGCAAGACCTTAACAACCATCAGCGCACCCTCGCACATCTTTCAAAAGCTTCAACTGTGCATGTTGGTGTCTTCTTCCTCCGTCACCGCACCGCACTCCCGCCAAGCTCAAGCTGTGGTGTCTTCTTCCTCTATTTCCGATGACTCAGAAGCCAAACGTACACCACCAAGCACCGCCACGGCATCACCACACTAACCACGACCAGGTATGCTTTGCCGCTTTGGGGTTTCTCTAGTCCCACAAACAAGTAAAAACATTTAACAGAACATTAGGGATTTAATTTATCAAACCTAATTTGTTCTTATTGTTAGCTCCAAAATAGATGTATTTAGTGTTTTAACATTAGCGTTAATTACTACTAATACTAAAGTTGAATTAACACAGCATTGTAGTAATTTATCATTAATTATTGCTTGTGTTGCTAAACATGAATATTTACTATATGATGATGCTTACTTCTCTGTCTGACTCTCCGAATATGCGTAACTAAAGCTGGTAAAGTTTGTAGCCTTGTGGGATAGTTCGAATGTATCTTCCTCTCAGCAATCCCTTTTTTCTCAATCTATTTCCTGCACCATAGGTGTGCCTTGTTGAAACTTGAAAGTTTGTGTGGATCGTTGCTTACATGTTATCTTTCTGCAGGTTGTTGAAACTTGAAAGTTCTATTTGTCTCTTCTTAGTTTGCTATTCTGAATAGTTGAACTTTCCTTGTTGTCTTAGTTTTAGGGTGCATAATTAGGCTGGTTATAATATGTACCTATGTTATAGTTATTAATAACTACTAAATTGGAACTTACTAACTCTGATTCTGTTCATGCTGACATATGTTTTAGAATTTGGCTTATTGACCATTGTTATGAATGACTTATTCTTATTTGTGATACTGGATGTTTTTATCCTATGAACATCATAGCATGTCAGTGTATACACTACAGTATTATGTGTTGTTAGTCTTACATGTTCTATTACTATTAAGGTTGTTAGGTGCAGACTATTTTTTGTAGTTTTTTACAGCTTTATGGATGTTGTTACTGTTACTTTGTTAAATATAAGAACTATTACCCCTGAATGTCACCAGAGTGTTGTCTGATTAGTCAAGCACATTTAGTTCATGAGGACATCAATGATCAATGTGCAATTGTGCATACATGTTAGCTCTGCTGCAGCCATAGGATGGCCAATAGGGCAGCTAGAGGAGTTGGCCTTTGAGCAAACCTACCCTCATGAAAAATAATTGGACTAAAAAGCTTTTTTCTTGGTAATGGTTCACACTTAGTCCACCTAATTGAATCCTTTATACTGCCCATCCATGTTAATTTTTAATTCTGTAGTGACCACTGGCATGTTATACATACATATATATATATATATATATATATATATATATATACGACAATTAGCAACAACAATGAGACAATGAAAATAATTAAATAAGGAATAAAATACTACTCCTGATCATAAGCAATGATAATGGCGGGAGAAATAATGGTTGCAGTGATAGGGGAGCGGTGATGACAATGAAATGGTGTCTCTAAGAGAAAAATTATTTTTTTAATAGTAAGGGAAAAGTGTTGAAAAGATACTAAAGTATACGAATAAAATAATACATTCAAAAGTAACAGATAAATATTTAATAATTTATTATATTAATTTTATGTAACTAATGATAAAAATAATATTAAAAGGAAGAAAATGTAAGAAAGTACATTTATATAATTATCAGCTAATTTTAAAAATTTATTATACGTATTATTTAAATCAATTATCTAATGATTATAAGTGTAGTTTATTTTTTCAATTGTACTTCACTCATTCAGATGATAAGAAAAATCAATAGAATGCGTTATTTAATGTTTTTTATCTCTTAAAAAATGTAATGTTTCATATATTATTTTGTAAAAAAAATGTTTCACATATTATTTGGCAAATGAGTAATTCTTGGTTGGATACATATATAATTTGGCCATATATGCTTAGATAAAGCACATATTTTGGTCCAATATATAGAGATGAAAATCAAGAGATATTATAATAAATTTTGGTAGTATATATATATGATTGTACACATCCAATTTGGTCAATATGGATGGATAGATACTAAAAGCTACTTTAGTTTTTCTTAATTGAATATAAATGAGATGGTAGAAAGTAGCAAAGTCAAAAGGTGTTCCTGGATTGTGATTACAATAAAAAAATATCTCGATCATATTTTATAAGCAATAATGGTCAAATTTTAAGCTTGTATTAGCATTAAATACCTACTAATGTACCAAGTTGAGATACCATTGTATTCCACTATCTAATAAAAAATAATATTTTGTTTTGATAATTAATATAAAAAATATCTAAGAAAGTGTCGTCTGTTACAAAAATTGTAATTTCTTAGTTATTAGTTATAACAATGAATGTCATGCTTTTCTGACTATATATCTAAATCACAATAAGAAATATTTAAATTTATAGATTTAATTATCATTTTGATATTTAAATTTGTCTCTACTTTCTATACGAAAAAAATGATTAGTTTTTAATTTTTAACATTAGTTGCAAAAAAAAAAGTTGAGATTATACATGCTTGGACAATTCTTAGGCTTTAATCCAAATTCAAGACAGGGAGGGGAATTTGTTATGCTGATTTGACAAATCAGTTGGGAGTAGAGCGGGAATACAAGGAGTGGCTACAAGGCATGCTTGGGTAATTGTTTTTTTTTTTTTTTGTTGACAAAAAATAGCTTTAGTCCATTCTTTGGTTGCATCCTTGTATGAGCTTAGGTTTAGTTCTTTTGAAATGGATAAGAGTCATACACTTGCGAGTATCTCTTGTTGGCTAGACTATATGATATTGTTACTTTGCTGTAGATCCCCACTATTCTTTATGGACAAAACTTAAGTGATGCTCATTAGATGTTTGCTCTCAGGTTCTACAGATAAATGAAAAATATATTAAAATTTCTACCATCACTTTACTCTGTCCGATATTATTTTATTTCTTTTCTTATCATCATACTTGAAAAGGGAGAAACGATTTCTGAATTGCATGAGGAAATCCTGTGTTTGAGTATATAGAATGTGATTTACAATCTCTGAACACATTATCATATATTCATTGTAGAATTTGAGCTCGCTTAATGAACTGCACACAAGTTTTATTTTGTGCCTAGTATTTAGAAGTAGAGCTGCATTATGATGATTGATGAATGCTTTCATCAAATGTGATCTATATGTGTGCTTCTATTTTTCTTGGTTTATTCAAACGTTACGACACCCTTACAACCTTACTAGCTCAAGCAAAAAACCTTTGAAGTGGAATTCAAATTTGTGATTAACTTTCCAATTGACACAGGTGTATTCTACTTCAGTTGCAAATATTCTTACAGGAGTTGTTTCTGTGTTACTTTTTGGCTTCCACCTCTCCCTCACCTTCTTCCTAGGCATAGTGTACGTTGCTGCTTATTATATCATGTTTGTGCTTATCATGTCCTATATTGTGTTTTTCTTTTCCATGACCCAAGTATCTCAACTCTTGAAATACAAATTATTATCATGAATATTATGACTTTGCTTATCTAAAAAAGCATATATGGGTACAGTGGAAAGCAGATGGACAATGTAAATTAGTTATCCATGCAAATTTCTGACGGAATTTTGCGTCGCTAATATCCCATATGTGTATTTCCGATGGATATTTCTGTCGAAAATTTTCCATAGGTCATTACCGACAGATATTTTGGTTAGTAATTTCCAACGGACCAAAAAAATTCGTCAGTTAAAATTTCCTACGACCATTTTACTGACGGATTTTTGTCCGTCGAAATTCCATTTTTCCAACGGATTTTGTTAATGAGCGACGGATTATGTCCGTCAGAAATTCCATTTTTTTTTTAGTCATAAATTGTACAAAATTTAAATTGTATCTTAAGTACATAGCTCTACCATTTTTTTCTATTGACTTATAACTATAACACGACTAAAAGTGTTAATATGTAATTTTCCAATTTTATTAATTCATGTTTGCTATCTCAAAACATAAATGATTAAGATGTTTTTTTGCTTATATGCATGTTTATTTTATAAGATGTTTAAAGCAACATGTTTATTTTACTATCACCATTTTGCTAATTTAACCATCCAAGTTCTTTCTGCATATATTACCATTATATTTTTTTATTTTTACGCATTTTACTTATCCCTTAAATATGTAATAAAGTGTTGACATGTCCTGAAAACATTACTTTGTCACTAATTTTGGTAAAATGACATTGTTTTGTTAATAACATGGTGATAAAATGCATGGAAATTGAAAAACATGATAGTAAAATGTTTTGGCAAAATACTTGAGTTGTAAAATTCACAAAAAGATGATAGTTGAGTGGTAAAATATGCTACTAAGACTTTAATATATGCAAAACTCATTTGCATCTTTCATGTGTAGGTTTATAATAAGGCATTAGTTAAAGAAATCTAGCTCAGTTGATTGAATAAGATGTTTGAGTTATTACAAACTCTCTGACACTATCTTTGATTTTTGCGGATAAAAAAAAAACATTAACTAACACTTAAGGAATTTGTAATTGTAAGAAGGTCCTCTGACATGTGTCAAAGAGTGGCATATGTACTTTGTTATTAGGTACAAATTTCATATCTAATCACTGACAAATGGCAAAAATATAATAAAAAACAAGATTTACAAAAAAAAAAAAAAATTTACAAAAGGAGACAAATATGACTTTTGCGACGTAATTTGACACAAAATTGAATCCAAAATATAATTGTATTGACATTATATAAGTAGAAAGGTAGTACATTTTTAATATAATGTGAGACAAGTGTATTATATTTTTTTATCAAACAACATGAACGGATAAACAAGGCTAATGTGCACAAACAAGATGGAATTAAGGGGTCGCATGGAAATAAATGATTTAGGAAAAGAGTTGCTTATTCAAGATGACAATGATGAAAAACTATCCTATTTAGTGAATGAAATGTCACATTAATTAAATCCATTAAAGTTGAACTTATTTATGGTTCATGTGACTTTCAAGTCTATGGTGAAAAAGTAGATATTATCAATTTGTCATCCAATCAATAACTCATGGAAGAAGATGACAAAGCATGTGATTTAACATAAAAAATGAATACATGAAGTATAAAGATGAAAATGAAGAATGTGTCATGTTCGGAATAAAAATTAGGCGATTGGTTTAGCGAGTTATATTTACTGAATTTAAAATTTAAATTTTATTTTCACTATTGACTTATATGTTATTACTTTAATATTCTGAACATTATTTGCTTTATAAATATAAACAATGCATCAAGAGCAAGTGCACGACCTACAACATATGTCAGTCTCAACCTGATCAACCTATTGGTAGGAGAATTTGCATGCACCAGTGATGATTTGTTATCTATGATCAATGTTGTAAAAATTAAATTGGTTCATCTAGTTGAACTAGTTAGATTGAAAACTTGACCTATGATCGATCCAATTGTGTTATGGGATCAAATATACTTCTAACTCGATCATGACATAGTCAACTCGATTTTAAGCTAAGAAACTCAGTAATTCATTTGGCTCAATTCACAAGTGAGGTATGTTTGTTATACAAGGTTTTTCATTTGTCAAATTGTAGACCTACCATCTCTCCATATTGCAACACTACCACATTAATATTCACATTTTCTAACAATAAATTATTCTTACCTTTTTTTTAAAAATATTGCCACCTTTTTTCAAATAGGCTCCGTAGTAACTTGCCAAAACAAATTATGGTTAATACTTTTTTGAGTAACATATATTTTTCATCCTTGTACTTTCGGTTAAAATTGGTATTAGTCCTTGTATTTTAACTTTGATCAATTTGGTTCTTGAACTTTAAAACAAGAAAAAAGTGGTTTTTGTCCTTTATCACATATTACTTTCATCTTGAGGAGGGACAAAAATCACTACTTTTTGTAAAGTTTGTGGATCAAATTGATCAAAGTTAAAGTTCAGGGATTAAAAATAAGTTTCACTGAAAACACACTTTTCTCTACTATTTCAATAGCTCCCACAAGAATTGAGCTTTACATCTCAATGATGCATAAAAATAATTATTTCATTATACCACAATAATTCTAATTGTATAGAACAAAAATGTAAAATATATTTACATGTATTGCATAAAATTAAATATTTTTAACATATATATCAGTTCATGTAGATCAATTAGTGAAAAAATTGAACTGAGTATTTTGCCTTGAAAGTTTAACAGTGTTTTCTATTTATAACCTAAATTAAACAACCCTTGAAATACTAGTGAACTTTCACTAAGCATTTATTTCCCACTAACATTAACTTCTCACTAAGTTTTTACTTCACACTAACCGTCATAATGACTCATTAAGTCTCACTAACCATCATAATGGCTTAGGAAGCTCAAAAGCCCTAAACACTAACCTAGGAAAGATGAAAATACATTTGAACTTATTCCAACAAAAAAAATATTAAAATTAGGAAAATGGACTTAATTAACTATTCAGCCTAAAAGTTAAGTAATTCACCCAAACAAACTCTAGCTCATAGATGCATCTTGAATATTCAATGTTGGACTAATTTTGTTCTCTTCAAGTTTATTGAAATAATCTTCAAATGATAGATATAAGACAATTCTTGGATTGAGCTTTGATTTAGGTAAATCTTTTTAGCTTACACCTCCATGATTAAGCTTTGAAAAGCCTTTTGCTTATTTTATCTTTTACTTTTGTGAATGAGTCTTTCATCCATTACAAAGGATATTTAAAATAATTGAACCTTGACAGGTTCATGTCACACATAAACCGATATATTTATATATATTAAAAACATATTTTATTTGATACAAACATTATTTATTGATGCCCTTATTATCAATAAACAAATATGTTTGTTGGTAATCCATCAATAAAATGTGTTGCAAATGATTTTATAGATTTAACAACAACTTTTGATGGTAAAAAATAGTCATTTTCTTGTAATGATTAAATACAAATTGTTTGACACATAAAAAATAAAACTAAATTATAAATTAAATTTCTCAAATGTCCTATTTGAGAGTAACCATTGCCAAACAAAACCAAGAAATGTGTGGAAATGAGTCAAAACTTTTGACCCAAAAATACATTTTTCTTCTATTAAGATACCATAAATTTATTTTCATATTGGTATTAATAATCTAAAATTTAATCAAATATTTAAATGATATTAATTTACAAAATAATGCATACTTTTTTTTTCTTTTACTTTAAAATGACTTTTATACTCCTTCCATCATGTATAAATATAAGACTATTTTTTTAAGTTTGTTTGTATGTTTTATAAGATTTTTTTCTAGTTGTCTCTTATGATATTTGTTTTACTAAAATACCCTTAATTATTTTTTATTTGGATTGGAGAAAATGACCGATCACACTTAATTAGGTGAAAAGTAATTATATGAAAAAAAATGTGATGACAAGACCAATAATTTTATGGATAATTTAAAAAAATAATACTAAAAGTTATTAATAAATTTAATATTACAAACTAAAATAACTATCTTTTTTAAATAGATATGAATAAGTTAAAAGAATATAAAATTACTTAAAAATCTGTCATATATAAATCATTTATACGTTGTTAATTTTTTAATGTCATGAAAATGATGGTCAAAGTTCTAGATTCATCCATCAAGCCTGTCTACAAGAAGATACATTATAGTGTAAAATTATAGCTTGTTTTGTTTGACGCATGCAACTGTTTATGTCAACCAAACTAATTTTCACATTTGACTAAGTTTTTTGATTGGTTGTAAAAAATAATTTTATGGTAACTCTAATCATTTTCCTTTTTAGTTTTTAAGATGAATTGATATTTACGTGTATATACGATTTGTTAATTTTTTAGAAAAATACTTATATTTTATTTAAAATTTATTTTATATTTATTAATAACAACAATAATAGCTTTATCCCATTGATCGAAATAAATATATTATTTATCATAAAAATCCTTTTAACGAATTCTTTTAGAGTATTATTTTCAGAAAGTATCCTTAAAATATTATTGAACGCTACCTTAATAAATTTTCTGTCATCTTCATTATTACACCAATATTTTCTCATATCCATTTATTTTGTATCTAGTTTTTTCTTCTGTGATTATATATCTATCTTAATATTTATTCTTATATTTTTGTATTACCATTCAATATTGAGTACAACCACACAGTACCATAAAGTTATCTTTGAGTACTTTTTTTTACTGCCTTTGAGTACTAACAAGTGGTTGTTCCAATAAACAATATATTTACCTTAAGCAAGTAGTTAGGAATTCAAATTCTTTGCAAAGAGACAACTCACCTTTTTAAGAGCCTTCAAATCCTCTAAAGGAGATTAGTCTTGATAAATATCAAGGAGTGTTGAAGGAGATTGGCTTGTTGAAATCATATGCTAATAAAATTTTCTTTAAATTTAGTAAATACTTTGCTTTATTTTGTGAGTTAATAAATACTTTATGATTATAAAATGATTATAAGTAACTCCTAATGATTTTCTTTTTATTTGTCCGCTTAAAGAATAGCATATAAATTAATAAACATAGTTGATATTTTTATTTGCATATAGTTAATAAATACTTTATGATTATAAATAACTCCTAATGATTTTCTTTTATTTGTCCACTTAAAGAATAGCATATAAATTAGGAAACACAGTTGATATTCTCATTTACACCAAAATTATTTTTTATCTTTTCCTTCATTTCTTTTTACTTGCCCACTTAAAAGAATAGCATAAAAATTAAAATATATATCTAATATTCTCATTTAATTAAAATTATTTGTCTTTCTAATATAACCTTTATTATTCTTTTTCTCTGATTTACTATAAATAAGTAAACTATTTAAAAATTTGGTAGCTAAAAAAATGATTGAAAAGATAGTAATTAATATTATCTTAATTTTTTAATAAACAAATAAATAAAATGAAAAAATCCTTCCTAAAGTAGACAAACAAAAGGAAACTGAGAAAGTAATAATTTTTCAGTTAATAGATGACAATTTTTTTGTTATGTGTGTATATATGAATTAAATATAAATGTGACTTAATGTAAATTTTGGATTCATGTGTTAAGTAATGTATTAATTCAAATGTTTTAAAAAGCTAATAAGATTTGGTGTAAAAAGAAAAAAAACTGCTAATAAATTTTAATATAAAAATTTTCTGTCGTGTGTTATCAATTTTACATTTGTCATCCATAGTGTAATATGTTTTGAACTTAACTAAAATATATATACTAGCTATGTATAGATTTCCTATTCAATTA
>PYAF01002917.1:981362-999050 GCA_007407185.1 Glycine tomentella | reverse complement strand
ATTATTTTTATAATTTAAGCATTAATATATTTTACAAAAAAAATATTTTACGTACAATAAAAATATTTTTTCTATAAATACATAACAATAAAATTTTCATCTTATTCATTTTTTAAATATAATTAGTTAAAAACAATATTGTGCAAGTTTTACCTCTATTTGTTCACATTTAATGAAATATAATTTCTTAAAAGTTTATTAAATATATAGCGATATTCAAAATTCTTGATCTAATGAATACTAATTTAAGTTATAAAACAACGAAGCAATGAATATTTGCTATTGGCTCATAAGAATTAAGAAGCAATGAAGCAACATTGAATTTCATTTTGAGTTTTTTTGTTAAAAGTTAAAAGAGATGAAAATATTTTGTAATTACTCAACCCAATCCAACAAAATTAAGGCTGGTCAAATTAGGTTGAGTTGCTTAAAAAGAAAGTAAACTCAACCCAGTTAATAAGTTCAATTGGGATGGTTGAAAATTAGACAAAATTCAATCTAACCCATGCTACTTACACTCTATCCATAGAATATATTTTTAGAAAGGGATGAGAAATTTTAAATGTGACTAAGTCCTATATTAAGAATTAGTCTCATCACATATGTGTAAAGCTTGTGAGAATACTTTAAGGTCCCATTAGAAAACCAAATCTCCTAATTAGGTGACTACCAAAAAACATATTAAAAAATCTTGATTTATAAACTTTCATATGCTATCTTTTGAGAAATAAAAAATACTATAAAATAATGTTTAGGTTTAATAATTAGGATAATTAATAGTATACTAATATGACATATACATCTATGCCAATTCAATTATTCCTTCTATCCCAAATTAATTATCGTCATAAGTTATTTTGCACATATCAAGAAAAAAAATAGATAAAAGAAAGTAGTAATTTTACAAAATTAACCTTATATCATCATTAATTCATTTATAAAACTTTTTATCTATCACTAATATTATAACGAATATATGTCAAAAAAGTAACTAATGTTACATTAAATAATTAAAATGATAATTATTTTGGAATTTTTTTTTCTCTTGACAATTAAAATGGAACGGAGAGAATAATTTTCTTCTAGAAGACTATTTAATTTCATGTACTAAATGTTGAAAAAAAAAACAAACTTCGTTTCACCCACAACAATAAAGATAAAAAATAGCAAAGTAAAAAAAACACTATGGATCACAACATTGAATATGGTTTCATACTTTTTTCTTACGTTCAAGAAACATCTCTAATTATTCATAATCTCAAATTAAATTGCAACTTTAATTTTATTGATAAATTCAAGAAAATCCTTTCCATTATGATTTTCTACCAAAAATTGAGAAACTGTTCATTATGGGTCTGTTTTTTGTAAAAATTTATGATATTGGAAAGGATAAAAAGAATAACACAAGACAAAATACAAGTTACATGACAATTTTTATCTTTTAAATTGTTTGACCAATAATAAACATCATGAGTAAAATAATATAAAATTTACTAATTAATTATTTTAATATAATTTATATTAAATTTAATGTGCTTACCAAAATAATAAAAAGAGAGGCAGAGAGGGATTAGAATAAAAAAAAAATCAGATGTTTTCTTTTCAAAATGTTTACATGTGTTAGTTAGTATTTTTTGGTTATTATACAGACAAAAAGTTGTCCCATTATTTTCTAAGTAACAAAAATTAAAAATTTTATCCTGTTATTATCTGCTTGTTTATATTGTTCCTTAATATTTTTTCAAATGTAAAAACATTTATTATATCTAGTATCATGACCCGGAAGTTTTCTGACAAAACTTGAGAAGTTCATCATTACAAGTTTTTCTTTACAAACTTAACATTCTCCTTTTACACTATTCTCTCTCATTTAAGATATTGAATATTTTTTTTCATCTAGAATATCTATTTATTTATAGACCCTGACTTTTAATCTTAAAAGAAGAAAAAAAATACTTAAAATTAAAATAATATCTTTAAATTTAAACAATATTTTATATATTTAAAAATAGAAATTATAATTTTCCCAACATTAAAAACATTATTTTGTCTTAATTTGAAATAATAAATATCATCTTGGCCAAAGTTAGCGTTGACGTACATATATAGCTTGGAGTTGGGTATGCAGATCATAGCTATCAGCCTCAACCCTCGGTCCTCAGCTTTGTTCTTGACCTAACTAAAGTGAAGGTTGAAGGAGGGAATGAATAGGTATAGGAATATATAGGATAGGCAATAGGATGGATCGACCTAGTTCATAGTTTAATTCGCATCAAAGTCGTGGAGTCCAAAAGGTACGTACCTTTATTAAGTTCTCAGGAAATTAAAAGAACATTATAGTTGCCTCTTTGTGGTGTATCATATAATCTCATATAACTGGTAGAGAAGGTCCCTCATATTCACGGTAAAAGGATATCCATAACTTTGAGACAAATCAATTTAAGTCGATCTTTACGGTAGGAGTAATATGTTGGTATATTCTCATTTTATATATATGTAGAAAGAAGAGAAAGATAGAGATGGAAAATAAAGAAAAAAAGAAAAATTAATAAATGTGATAAATAATATGATGAGAAATAAAAAATAAATAATAAATGTATTTTAGTATTTTTCTTAAGGCTACAATTGGATTAGAGGTAAATTGAACGAGATCAAAATATAATAGAACATAATTGACCATAATAGAATGGATTCTTCTTCTAATTATATAACACTTTAGCCACCGCAATATTACAGTGTCCACCAGTAGTATCCACTAAAAAACTTCAATGTGATTCATGTTTCATGAAAAATGTGCTTTTGTTATTTATGCAGTAATATTGATACACTATTTACGTGCCAAAAAAAATATTGATATACTATTTTGATAATTGTATTAAAATAGAAAAAAATGATTAAAGAAAACTGTATATTAGCATGTGTTTTACTTTTATAATAATAATATTGAAAATAATTAAAAAATAATTTGCAAACAATATTATTAAAAAAATATATTTTTCATCATCCCATTTGCTCCAGTAATATGCGTGCATCATTGTAAGCATGTGTTCTACTGTTTGGATATTTCATAATAAAATGAAAAAAAATATTCTATTCCATCATTTAAAGAAAAAGATGAAGTGAAATAAATTATAATTTATTAATTTTATTGTCACGCTTACTTTAAAAATATTTTATATTTTATTTACCTACTCTAATCACTTGTTAAAGATACTTATTTATCGTCCCATCATGCTTTACACTCATGCACTGGTCATGATAGAAATTTGAATGCAAAAAACACCCTCACGAATCTATGATCTTTCGGTGGAATCTTTGTGTCATGGTGGTAATATTATTATAGCAACAAAGTTACGACAATTGCTAAAGTTATACACGCATTTGTTTTTTCCTGGATTAGGAAAGATATTTCAAAAGATTTAAGGAGAAAATTGTTGATATTACTGTTGGATGGGCCTTACCCTTTTAATGCTGATCAAGCCCTTTAAGCCCTTTGTGGGTTCTAAAACCCTAAATCTAATCCACCATTTTAAATACATTAGTTGAGGGTGGAGGTAGGAGAGACTCAGACGAGAGAAATTGTCAGAGAGATTTTGAGCGCCTCAAATGACATTCTTGAGTGTCGATTTGAGCAAACCTGCGTATTTTGCATTTGAGAGATCTCTAGAGAGAGTTTGAGTGAAACATTTTGGGATTCGTTTGATTATCACCATTGTTGGAGAGGTTGAGTGAACCACCACGTTGGTGTATTTTGATCCTCTGTAACCGATTATTGTTATAGTGGAAGTTTGATTCTGGACCAGTGTCTCGTGGATTTTTTCTTCTTCACACTGGAGAAGGTTTTTCCCACGTTAAACATATAGATTGTGTTCTCTCTCATTTTTTATTTTTCCGCTTCCGCATTTGGTTGAGGGTTCGTTTTTGTCCCAACAATGGTATCAGAGCCCAGGTTTGAGGGTTCTGAAGGAGACAAGATGGAGACCAGTGGCATAACTCATGACGGAGATATGTTCAAGTTGACCGTAGATAACTTCAATTATTGGATATCGATGATGGAAGATCATCTTATCTGCAAAGATTTGTATGATCCCACTGTCCTTGAAGTGAAGCCGACTGGTAAAACACACAAGGACTGGGAGATCCTGAGTCGGAAGGCAGTAGCCACGATCAAGAAATACATTGACAGAAGCCTCTTTAAGCACGTGTCCGAGTTTACGAACGCGTATAAATTGTGGAACAAGTTAGAATCCATAATTCAGAAGAAGATTCCCAGGAACAAAGCACACCTGATTCGCCGACTTGTGAAGCTAGAATACACGGACGACATGAGCATGATTGAGCACCTCAACACCTACAAAGACATTTTGAATCAACTGTCCAAAGCCAATATGAAAATTGATGATGAGATGCAGACTTTGTTGTTGTTGAGTTTGCTGCCAGAAAGCTGGGATACTCTGGTAGTGACGTTGAGCAACTCGGCTCCAGAAGGAAAAGTGACGTTTGATGTTGTGGCGAATAACCTCCTGAATGAAGAAGCCAGGAGAAGAGAATGAGGTGTCTCCAGCTCGTCTGAGGCTAACGTTGCTGAGAGTAGAGGAAAATCCAACTTCCGAGGTCGGGGCAACAGCATAGGCCGAGATGGACGAGATAAGTCCAAAGGTCAGTTTAAGCCAAAGTTTGATTTGAAGTGTTTCTACTGTGGGAAGGTAGGACACAAGAAGCCGAACTGCAAGACTCTACAGAATGATGAAGAGAACGGCTATGTGAAGCCGAATCAAATTATTCCCATGAAGAGGAATGATAGGAACACCACGACTGTGGCTGCCAACTCGAATGCCGGGATATTCTTCTTTGGTGAAGAAATGTTGTATATAGCCCATGATGACTGCACTTGGATTGTTGACTTTGGTGTCTCATTCCACGTCACCCACATAAGAGATTTTTTTCTTACTACAGAGAGGGAGATTATGGTGTCGTGAAGATGAGAAATCAGGTGACCAGCAAGATTGTTGGTTTCGGTGATGTAACCTTGGCCACATATGTCGAGTGCTGACTTGTGTTGAAAGATGTAAGGCATGTGCTTGACATGCGTTTGAATTTCATCTCGATTGGCAAGCTAGATGACACCGAGTTGGTGAACTACTTCTGAGGAAGTAGATGGAAGCTGGTCAAGGGAAATTTGGTCGTGGCCTGAGGAAAGAAAGAAGGCTCCTTGTATGTGATGCAAGGAAAGATAAATGGCAGAGAAGTCAATTCTGTCCAGGATGGACCGAGCTTGGAGCTATGGCACAACCGCCTTGGCCACATGAGTGGAAAATGACTCCAGATTTTGGAGAAGAAGGAACTATTGACCGGGTTGAAGGGTCAAGTGCTGGAGAGTTGCATGCACTGCCTAGCTGGAAAGTAACATCGGGATTCGTTTGTGAGATCGGACCAACCCAGACGACGCAAGAACATTCTTGACCTCGTCCACACTGATGTTTGCTCCATGTCCGAGAGATCACTTGGTAGAGCTCAGTATTTTGTTTCTTTCATTGATGATCATTCCCGCAAAGTGTGGGTTTATCAGTTGAAGACAAAAGACCAGGTACTCTAATCTTTCAAAGAATTCCATGCTATGGTGGAAAGGGATACTGGCCAGAAGTTGAAAGTTGTTTGCTCAGATAATGGTGGTGAGTATTGTGGTCCCTTTGATGCTTACTGTAGAAATGTCGGGATCCGACTTGAGAAGACGCCCCCAAAGACTCTGCAATTGAATTGACTGGCTGAGAGGATGAACCGGACTATTGAAGAGAAGATCTGAAGTATGTTGTCCAATGCCGGCTTGCCAAAATCATTTTGGGGAGACGCCGTCAGAACTGTCGTTGATTTGATCAACCTCTCACTATCTCGACTGCTTGAAGGAGAAGTTTCAGAGGGAGTCTGGACCAGTTGAAAAGCAACTTACGAACACCTGAAGGTGTTTGGATGTCGAACTTTCGTACATATCCCTAAAGATGAAAGGGAAAAGCTCAATGCAAAAATGAAGGAATACATCTATCTCAGTTCGCCGAAAATCGAGTTCGAGTTCAGACTCTAGGATCCTATCAACAAGAGGATAGTGAGAAGCCGAGATATGATCTTTCATGAAGATGAAACTCTTCATAACATCTCAAAGTCCAAAGTCTGGGTTACTGTCTGAAGTGAAGAACTCGTCCTTCCTGTCCGAGGTGAAGAACCTGTAACATCTCGGGCGCTGACGAGGGCGGGGACTGATCGCCGGTGCAATGAGGCACGGACAAGGAGCGGCTCCTGGCAGGCTTCCAGCCGGAGGGGTACATGAATGAATCGAATACACAACCAAACGAGAGGGATCCAACGACTGTGCAGGTATGAGACTGTACAGTTGAGGATAACTTAAAGGAAATAATAGGTACTACCTATACCAACAAGGTGCATCTACTTTTCGATAGCCCATAACTTAAGAACTTCACAGTTAAGCGTGCTTGACTTGGAGCAATTCTGGGATGGGTGACCTCCTGGGAAGTTTCTCAAGAAGTGTGTGAGTGAAGACAAAGCATGCTGAAAAGTCTTGTGTTGGTATGTGGGGACAGTCATTGATCCTGCAAGTGACCGAGCGTTACAAGTGGTATCAGAGTAGAGCCTCTCTACCAGTATGGTGTGGTTCGAGGACGAACCAAGCGGAAGCTGGTGGGCATGTAACATCCTAGGCACTCACGAGGGCCGGAAGTGATCGTCGATGCAATGAGGCACAGACAAGGAGCGGCTCTTGGCATGCTTTCAGCGGGAGGGGTACATGAATGAATCGAATACACACCCGAACAAGACGGATCCAGAGGCTGTGCAGGTATGAGACTGTACAGTTGAGGATAACTTAAAAAAAATAATAGGTACTACCTATACCAACAAGGTGCATCTACTTTTCGGTAGCCCATAACTTAAGAACTTCACAGTTAAGCGTGCTTGACTTGGAGCAATTCTGGGATAGGTGACCTCCTGGGAAGTTTCTCAGAAAGTGTGTGAGTGAGGACAAAGTACACTGAAAAGTTTTGTGTTGATATGTGGGGACATTCATTGATCTCGTAAGTGATCGGGTGTTACAGAACCCGTTCCTCTTGTGCGAGCTAAAGCAGCGGGAGAAATAGAAGATGATGACCAGCAAGAAGCTAATGAGGACTGAGATACTGAGGTCCGGGTTGATGACGAGGATCGAGATGAAGATGATGAACCGAGTTCTCAAGCGGCTGAAGAAGAACAACCGAGATACCCCACTAGAGGAAGAAGACCTTCTACAAGGTACCCATCTGATGAATACACCGTCATTGCTGAAGATGGTGAACCTCAGAGTTATGATGAGCCATAATGACTCAGAAAAAGAAGAATGAGAGAAGGCAATGCAGGACGAGATGAAGTTCCTGCACGAAAACCAGACTTATGAGCTGACTGAGCTGCCCAAAGGGAGACGAGCTCTGAAGAACAATTGGGTGTACAAGATCAAACAGGAAGGGAATGACTAGAAGTCGAGATACAAAGCCCGAATTGTAGTGAAAGGCTGCAATCAGAAGAAAAGAATTGATTTTGACAAAATATTCTCTTCTGTCGTGAAAATGACCTCGATCCGAACGGTGTTAGTTATAGTGGCTTCAACGGATCTTGAGGTAGAACAATTGGACGTGAAAATGGCATTTCTTCACGATGAGTTGGAAAAAGAAATATATATGGAGCAACCTAAAGGGTTCCGAGCTCCAGGATGCGAAAGCATGGTATGCCGTTTGAAGAAGAGTCTCTATGACTTAAAACAAGCACCTTGGCAGTGGTACAAGAAATTTGAATCTTTCATGACTGATCACAAGTTCATGAAGACTGAAGCTAACCACTGTGTATTTGTGAAGAGGTATGAGAATGGAGTTTTTTTATCCTGCTATTATATGTTGAAGACATGCTGATTGTAGGGCAAAGCAAAGAAAAGATTGTCGCCTTGAAGAAGGCGTTGAGCTCGTCCTTCACTGTGAAGGACCTCGGTCCTACAAAGCAAATTCTCAGAATGAAGATAATCAGGGATAGAAAGAAAAAGCTATTGTGGCTAAGTCAAGAGAAGTATGTTGAGAAGATTGTGAAGAGATTTAGCATGGACAAAGCCAAGACAGTTAGCACCCCCTGGCTGGACACATGAAGCTGAGTAAAAGGCAATGTCCGAGTTCTGATGAAGACAAAGTCGAAATGCTGAAGATCCCGTACCAATCCATCGTCGGAAGCTTGATGTATGCAATGGTTTGCACTAGACCCAACTTGGAGTATGCAGTTGGTATGGTAAGCCGATATCTATCAAACCCCGGCAAAGAGCACTGGGAAGCAGTGAAGTGGATTTTCAGGTACCTTCGAGGTACAACCTATTTATGCCTCCGATTTGGTGATGTAGGATTCGAACCTACGACCAGTCAGTTAACAGCCGACCGCTCTACCACTGAGCTACTGAGGAACAATGGGAATCACCAAGCTGCATGGCTACTCGGATGCCGACTTAGGGGGAGATTTCGACTAGAGGAAGTCGACGACATGATATTTGATGAGATTTGCTGGATGAGCAGTCTCTTGGCAATCAAGATTTTAGAAGTGTGTGGCACGTTCAACAACCGAGGCCGAGTACATTGCCGTTATTGAGGCAAGCAAGGAAATATTGTGGATGAAGAGGTTCCTCATGGAACTCGGCCATGATCAAGACAAGTATGAGCTGATGTGTGACAACCAGAGCACAATTCATCTTGCGAAGAACTCGACCTATCACTCCCTCACCAAACATATTAATGTGAGATATCATTGGATCCGGGATGTGGTGGAAGAAGGATAGCTCGCACTTGGCAAAGTGAACACCGACTAGAATTAGTCCGATATAATGGCCATGCCGATACCAGCAAGGAAATTTGAAGATTGTTGTGAAGGTGCCGGGTTGGTGAACCCATCGCATTGAACATGCCAGGTTGTTGCTGAAGCAACGCAAAGGCCGGGTTGTTGAAATCGTCCTAGTTGAAGCCGACTGTTGATTGAAGAAGCCGGATTGTCATTGAAGATGTCTGGCTCTTGTCTGAATTTGACGCATTAAAGTTGTAGGGGAGAATTGTTGGATTGGGCCTTACCCCTTCAATGTTGACCCAGGCCCTTTGTGGGTTCTAAAACCCTAAACCTAATCCACCACTTTAAATACATTAGTTGAGGGTGGAGGTAGGAGAGACTCAAACGAGAGAAACCGTCAGAGAGATTTTGAGCTCCTCAAATGACATTCTTGAGTGTCGATTTGAGCAAGCCTGCTGTTTTGCATTTGAGAGATCTTTAGAGAGAGTTTGAGTGAAATACTCTAGGGTTTGTTTGATTATCAACATTGATGGAGATGTTGAGTTAACCACCACGCTGGTATATTTTGATCCTCTATAATCGATTATTGTTATAGTGAAAGTTTGATTCTGGACCAATGTTCTGTGGGTTTTTTCTTCTTCACATTGGAGAAGGTTTTTTCCACGTTAAATATATTGATTGTGTTCTCTCTCTTTTTCAATTTTTTCGCTTCCGCATTTGATTGAGGGTCCATTTTGTCCCAACAATTACATGGGAAAGGCAAGACATTGAGTGAAAGTTATTTGACTGGAGAAAAACTGCATGGCAAGAAAGAATAAAAACATGGAAGAGGAACCAATAGTTAAGTTTCGGAAATTTTTGTAAGGCCAAACTAGTAGTATTATAATTTAGAAAGTTTGTTACATCTTGTGCACCCCAAATTGGAAGGGAAGAAAAATAAAAATAAATGATGGACTATAAGAGATTAAGGTCTTAATTTCTATACATTTTTTTCTCTAAGTTTGTGGTACATGCCCACTAGTCTACGTACGTAGAGTGTATTTATTAATAAGTCCATTCAAAGCAAATTATATGCGTAGAGTGTGGATCAAAGAAAGATAAGAGTTATATAAAAAATCAATAAAAAAATTAATTAGTCATCAATAAAATAATCAGATATTTCACAATAATATGGTAAAAAAAATGACATGTTATGTTTAAATTAAAAATTAATTTAACTAAATATGAAGCAAAGTTATATGAACGTAATAATTTTACTTATGATTTTTCTATGTTAACCATACTTATATTTATAGGTGTGCATTATTTGATTTTATGTAAAATCAAACCAACTTCAATTTCAAATTAAGTGTGTGGATTGAATATGGCGATTGAATCACTGTATGGACAAAATTGATTTCAGAGTAAAACTGGTTTTAAACTAGTCAAAGTTCTAAAATCAGTTTTTGAATCGAGTTTTGATTTTGAACTATTAAAAAAATGAATTTTATTGAAAAGTATATTTAAAAATGGTTTAAAATATATACATTTTAACCATTTAGATTTTAAAAACCATTTTTAACCAAAAACAAGTTTTTAAAACTAATCAACTGAATTATTTTATTAAAGGTAATTTAATTTAGTTCATAAACTAATTTACATTATTTAGATTTTTTTCAAATATGATTTGGTTTGGATTTTCATTAGTTTGGTTTAATTGGTTATTTTGTGGTCCCTACAAACAATATTAGTCAAATATGAAACTATTGTCATATTATTTTTTAATGAAGTTCTCGGCACTCTTATAAACTTATTCAGTCTCGCACTATTTACCAACATCACGTTCTTCTAAATGAAATTAAACTTTTTTAAAAAAAATAACATCTACTCAAAGCATTAGAGGTGGAAATAGAAATAGTAGTAGACTTTATAAGAGTTTAGTGTAACTTATTTATATGATAGCGACACTTTTTTTTGTATGTAGAAGAAAAGCATGTACATGTTGTTTAGGTAACGAAAGCCTGTATATGTGTGGTCATATGATTTGAGAATAAGTTTTTTTTTTTTAATTAAAACTATTTTTAATGGGAAGCAATTGGACAACAAAATTCTTTTTCATATATTGTAACACAATTACATAATTAAAATTCAAACTCAATAATTCTACTGATACTCAAACTTGGTAGTTGTGAATAAGTTCTTAATATTATATTACTTATTTTCACTTTTTCTTAGTTATTTGTAACATCAATTATTTAAATATATTTTAAAAAATCCTAGGTCTAGTTTTTTATCATTTATTCTTGATTGTTCAATCATTTAAATTTCTAATATTTTTATTTAATAATCATGTTGTTAACGGTAAAAATTGTAAATTGGTTTTCGAAAATATTTTACATTTCTAAGAAGTCAATTTTATCAGTGATTCTATTAACAAATAAATATTTAAGAGTGAAACATAAAATTCATTTTCAATTTTCAATTGTAAGTTCTTTTTAGTCGAACAAGCAATTATAATTTTCAACTTAAGAGAATTATCAAAGTATTGATGAAAATAGTAATAATAATCTCAATAGTGAAAGTAAAAAGTTTTATATAAATATTTTTTTCTAACAATTCTTATAGTCACAATTTTGTTAATAGTATTTTTTGATAGTAGTAGTTTTCAATATTAGTTCTAATCATGCAATCTTTTATGAATTTGATAATAATAAGCAAAGGGAAATGTATAAAAGTATAGTTTAAAGAAGAAATGGAAATTGAAAAGAGATAAAGATTCAAAGAAATGCAGAAAAGTAAACGAAACATAAAGTCATTAAAGTAGGATGAATACATACATTGCGACCTTCGAACCAAGAGTCATTTTCGAGTGCGACGTTGTTAGTGTTTGAGGATTTGAGTAGTAATGATTCAATCCAACAAAAATAGTTGTAGAAAGTTTTTATTTATAAACTTCTACTACTTGGTCAAATTATAGATTTTTGACATGTGTACAATAAGTTTCTAATTACTTAGATCTAATAACGTTTAATGTCTTCAAGTAACTCTTTTTCGCTAAATGTTGTAACTTATATTTCGAATTTATATTCAAACTTCTCGTCCGAACCCTCTATTCTTCTATGTGCGTAATCGAGAAACCGTCTTTCATCGAAAGACAATATTTCGACACAAACCACGTCACTTTAATCTTGTTAAAATCTTAATTATCAAAATTTTAATTAATTTTTAACTTAGAATTTTTCTCAAACAAGAGATAAATGTATACTATAAAGTGCATGAACTAACTAATGTGAAGATTATTCCCATTTACTCAATCGTCTCAAGTTAGATTTGTTAATATGTAGCTACTTAGATTTATTTTTTTATTTGTAAGAATTAAAGACAATGTCAGAGAATTTGTAATAACTCACATATACTGCTTAATTAACTAAGTTAAACCTCATTGATATGTAGTTATTTAGATATTTGAAGAAAGAATTTTTTTCATTGTCTTTTTTTAAATTAGATTATTTTTTTCATTTGGTAAAAATTTATTAAAATTATAAAATATGAGAGAGACTCCTTTAGTCATTTGAATCTAAAATAAAATATATATAAATTTTATGTTTGTAACAATTAATTATGAGTTACGAAAAATAATTAATTAATGAACTATAATACTTCATACATTAATTTGAATTTATTATAAATGAAAACTAATGTAATTCAAACTACTTTAAATTGAATTAGATTGAATTTAAATTAAAAATACAAACAGATTAAATGACAAAAAGAAGAGAGTTGATAAAAATTTAATCGATAATTTATTTCTCAAAATTAATCTAATTTAACATATAAACATCTATACAAAGAAAAAAAAACAAAATGGCATGATAAAACAAATAAGAACATCTCAAGAAAAACAATTCAAATGCGATAACACCCCCCCCCCCCCCCCCCCCAAAAAAAATCAATAACACCGAAAGACACATATAGCATGTTTAAAGCAGTAACATCTATAATCTATCTATATTGTAAAAAAAGATAAGCTCATCTCTAGTATTCACTGTTTTTTAGACATTTTTATTCCTGAATATACTATAAATTCCTATACTATTTTATTTAATTCTAATTTCATTTATATTTTTTAAAACAAATTATACCTACTATAAGTTATACATATTTTTTATTCCTACAGATAAAAAAATCACAGTATATGCGCAATTAACTTCCAATTTCAGGGAAGTACAAAATGCCTATTTTTATACTAGTAGTAAAATACAGACGATTATTTTTTTTTTTTCAGGTTGAAAGTAAAATACTAACATGTTTTCCTCATTTTTACGTGAATTTTTGGTTGTCATTGCACAATCAAACACACGCGTAGGGGAAAAAGTACGGAAGAGGAAGAGTTGATTTTCATTCATACCAATTGATTGTAATGCATTCCATTTTCAACGTTTGGTCCAGCAAGTCTATTCATAGGTGAAAGATTACATTAATATATATGGGATTGCTAATATTGAAAATCTAACTATCTAAAGAAGAAGAGCTTCATATTTTCAAAAAAGACTAGCACGCTTATTCCACTGTGACAACTCATAACCCATCTTGGTTGTACGGGCATTTCTCAGCATTATAATTATTTTTTATTTACTCCATGACATTGGTGCGAATATTCAATCAGGATTATTATTAGTAAGATTTTTCTTTTCAATTATAATTTTTCATCCAAAAAACTCAAATCGAGACCTTGTTTAAAGATATCAAATCCATGTACCACTTGAATCAATAATTTGTTGGATTAATTTTATAGGAACATATTATTAGTTATTTTTTATGATAAAAGTAAAACAACAAATAATTATTTGTAGTTTTTCATAGTTCTGCTTTGATATTGTGAGATAAAATTAATTTTTATATGTAATCCAAATACACTATCAACCTATGATTTACTCGAGAGGGGGTAGAATTTAAATATAGTTTTTATATTATTTTGAGTAAATTACATCCATATCTTTTATGTTTTGCTTAAATTTCATTTGATACTCCTTCCTTTTTGCACCCTAAAAAATCTCTTAATTGTTTAGCTCACATCACACCCAGACCCCTTCCGTCCTAAACACAGTTTAATAATTTAACAGAAAGTAGGCACATGTTGGTCATATGACTTTTAATGAAATTTTATGCTTAAAATATCCTCATCTTCTTTCTCTCAATCTGAAAATATTTTAAGACTCTTGTTTCTTTATATTTTTTTCTCTAATTAGACTTAAACTTGGCTTTTTGTTAGACTATTCTTGATATGCAGTGTTAACACTATTCCTTCTTCTTCTTCAATTTTTTAGTTCAATTTTTTTCTCTGATTTAATATGGTCATTTGCTTCAATTTTAGTATTTTGCTCATGCATTTATGTTCTTGTGGTCCCAAACATCAATACTATTTTAATCAACAATAATAAACAAATGATTTTCAGTTCATCCATTGTGTTTTATGTGGTCCCAAATATCAATACTATTTTAATCAACAATAATAAACAAATGATTTTAAATATCATAAGTGGTCTCAAACTGGTCTCCCATTGAAACCCCATTCAGAAATAGGCAACAATAAATAATCAAAATTCAATAAATATTCTTAAAAGATAATCTATATACAAAATCCAATAGTCACTTGCAAGCAGAAATCGTGGAACAGGAAGAGAAATAGAGGAAACTCGCAAACTGGAAGATGAACAATGGAGAACTCGTGAACTGGAAGAGGAACGATGAAGAACAATGAAGAACTCGCGAATGGTAAATGAACGTCGTGAGAGGAAGAGGAACTCGCACTCTGTGGACACTAAAGAATAACTCACCAATAAGAGGAAGATAAACAGTACTTGTGAATGAGAAAGATGAATGAAATGTGAATCCTAAATTCTAAAATTAATTGGGAGGGGATAATTTAGATTTTATAATTAAAATATAAGGATAATTTCGTTTGCTCAATATTTTAATTGACGTTAGTTAATTGTGTTAACAGAAGAGGGTAAAAGTAATAAAAAAGAGGTAGGAATATCAAGTGAAATTTGAATAAAATACATAGTGTAATTTATTTTATTATTTTTTGGTGTATAATAATCACACTAAATAGTTTATGATCTCTTATATATTATTACAACTTTCTTCAGTAGGCGGACTTAACAAGTAAATGTAATTTATTATATGAATTAGCTGAGTAACTTAAATCATTTCTGATATAAATAATTGTTATGCTAAATAAAACTAATTTTAATTGAAGAAATGTAATATGAATAGTTTTTAAAAAATGTCATTCACAAATATGTGTAGCCATGTAGATTGTGCCCTCAGGGATGAAAGCTTATAAACAGAGAACCAAGAGGTTAGCCATTAAATGCACATATATTACACGACACCGCGTTGTAATAAAGGCCGAAATATCTTTATTAATGAGAAAGAAAAGAAAAGAAAAGAACTGTCACACAGTTTTTAGGTAAAATAAAAGTTCTGTAAAAAGAAAAGAAAAGTAAAATCAAAAGTTTATATTAGGAGAAGTGCACCGCTTTATAAAGTCAAGAACTTAAGATTACCAAGTTCAATAAGATTTATCGTAAAATTTATATATTACTTATTAATAGCGAAAATTCGAGAATCGAATCCTGGTCATAATTAAAATATCAACTAAAATAATTAATTTTGGTTTTGTAAATATTTTTATCAAATTTGAATTAAACCAAATTAATTAAAATAAATAAAAATGACTTAAATTAATTAAAATAAACAAAATTGACATTATTTTTAGTTTTAAAAATCTGAAATGAAATCTTCAGTGATTAGTTTTGTAACCATTATTTTTTAATGTTTTGCCTTTTAAAAAAATTGTTTTCAATTAAAATAACAGTATATTGTGTATATGAATAAAGAAAATTTAAAAGCGATTAAGGTTTTGTTTGGGAGAGGGATTTTAGAAAGCAAGGGAGAGAAGATAAAGGTTTAGGTGGTAACATCATCTTATTTAGGAGATTTAATTTTTGAGGAGAAGGATTTGAGGATTTTTAAAACTCCTCTTAAATTCTCCAAAGCCTAAGAATTGTTGTTACCCCAATTTGGGAGTTTTTAGAAGGAAAAGTAATTAAAATTACTATCCTATCCCAACTACAAATTCAAAAATATATTAAAATATATTTTTAATATATTTTTACATTTAAATTATATAATTTTCACATTTAACATCTTATTAACTCTCAGTTTCCCTCTCTTAATATATTTTTAACTTTCAAACAAGGAAGAAGGAATTTCCCTCATTTTCCTCCCTTTTCTTTCCCTTCCTTTTTCTTAAATCTCTTTCTTTCCCTTCCCCTCTTAACTCCCAAACACGATTAATTCTTACGATTGTTACTTTTAAGCTAAAAAAGGCATTGTGCATGTGAACAAAATAATAAAACATTTATTCGGGTTTTTTTTTTCTTTTTGCTAGGATTATTCAAGTTGATTAGTTTAAAATGATGAAAAATATATTTCATTTTTTTAAACGGACATAAAAAATTCTAATTGCAATGGTTTAGTCGTACTCTAATTTAGACTTAAACATGCAAGTCATTAAATAAAAATAATTAATTTGGTTTAATTTTTCTATTCATCATATTAATTTTTCCATTTCATCTCATTGATTCAAACTAATACTGTAAATAATATTTGTATCAAAAGAAACTAATAAATGATATTAATTATTTCCATATCATCGTATTAATTATTATTTGATGGAGCATAAAAAATTAATAAATGATAATAACTTTTTTTTAAGAAATAAATAATAATACCTTGAGGCTAACCTAAACCACCAAACATAACCATGCACTGTTCTCAAACATTCTCAAGCATGTGTTGAATTTTCTAACGTGGTACTGTTGTTGTGAGAGAATCTGTGGATTTAAAATTTGAGTTTGAATTTAATTTTAAAAGTCAATTAATGGAATGAGAGTTATTTAATACTTATTTACATTATTTTAGTTATATTAGTGGTCAAATGTAATTTTTAACACCTTTTTTGCACTATAAACTAAATATCCCAAGCATTAACTTTGCAAGACATTTATAAGTGATTTCACAGTGACCGATAGATCAAAAAACAACCAGTAAAATAAACTTTGACACTATCCCTTTTCTTATTATAAGAAATAAGTTATAATGTATTTTATATATAATGTATTTTTTATAAAAAGAAACAAAGGTAATATCATATTAAAATTTGAGATTGAACCAATTTAACTCAAAAATTAGTTTGTAGAGTGAAAATTACCCCCTACTTAATTAGCCTATTTTGACCATATAACTATTAGATGTAAGATCTCCAACTTGGAAAGAAAATGGGACAACTTGAACTATCTTGTCCCTATCAAAGGAGGGATGAGTTTGAATGAGACAAGTATGAAAAATATAAGTTCAATCTCATCTTCACCTGAGTTAGGAAAGCCAAGAGAGAATTTGTCTAACTTCTGTACAAAAAAAAAAAAAAAATCCTTACATATAATTTTAAAAATAAACTATATACTAATTGTTAATTATATTTAAGTTCAAATAATACAAAATTAATAAACATTAATTATAAAAATTAGTGTAAAATATATTAAAATTCATATATATATAATATTAAATTATTTGCTTCATAACCATAATGGAAGTCAATTAACTTATTTGGTACACATATATCAAATATGTTACATATAATATTAATGTGTGAGGACCAAAAGTGCATATATATATATATATATATATATATATATATATATGTTAGCACTAAATAAATAATAGAATGGTACAAAATCAAGATATACAATTATTATATATTTTAATTATAACTTATAAAATTATTATATT
>PYAF01002917.1:967028-981262 GCA_007407185.1 Glycine tomentella | reverse complement strand
ATTTTTCAAACTTTTAAAGATGCATAATCAGTTATTAAATTATTATAATAGATAAGAATATTTTTAATTTTTAGATTGTAACATAATTACATTTGCAAAATTAGATTGTTATAATTAAGATGTACATAATACTAATAATTATTGTTTATTTGATTATAGTATTATATATTTATTAAGTATTAACAAATAAATGTTAATTTTAATCTCTTTCATTGACTTTATATGAAAAATATTTTTTTATAAATATTTCAAATAAGCTAAATGACTTAGTGACTTTTATATTGATTATAAAGTAAAGTATTATAAGTTTAAATTTCACATTCAACACTTTTTTTTTCTCGCTATATCAACATATTCTATCTTAATGTCACCTGTATTAACCAAAATAATGTTGGATGGTCGCAAAAAATGTTAGAAACATATCATGTAAGCAAAAAGTTTAAAAAATTGGATAATACACTAATAGACTTGATTTGGCACCTGAGCAACAAAGTTCAACCGCTTCCCCCCATATTTGAAACATGAGAACTAAAATTACACAATCTTAATTATGTGTAGTAACGAAGGTGTACTTCATTTTATTTCATTCTTTTTGGGTTTAATTAGTGGTTCTCTTGGGTACTGAAAACTGAAAACTGTTTCAGTACCCAAGTTTATAAAAAAAAAATGGATAAAACACTAATAAAGAGACTAGTTTGGCACCTGAGAAAAAAAAATCAAAAATCAAATTGAAACCAGAGAACTAAGTTTAAAACTGCACAATCTTAATACTAGTAATAACGAAAGTGTAATTCCTTTATTTTATTTCATTTCTTTGGGTGTGATTAGTGGTTATCATTGCACCAAAAAAGAAAGAATGTACACCCAAAAAAATGAGTGGTTCTCTTGTGTACTCCCAAGTCCAAGTTCTCCGTCCATTTGAAGGTAAGTTTTCACCAAGTAGTAGCATCTACTGACAAGTGGCGGATCTAGATTCTGGGTGAAGTAATTAAGAATAATGAATTTAAATATATAAAATTAAAGAATATAAAATATAAATATATGAAAATAATGAGTTTAAATATATAAAATTAAGAAAATAAAATATAAAAATATTAGATAATTATATATAATTTTTTAAATAAGAAGATATATATGGACGTCCTCACTAAACAATAAATTCCACCGGTGCTGGCATCTGTATTGTTATGGTCATTTCACGTTAGAAACATGGATTACCCCGTGTTTAATCCCTAGCAAAACTTTATCCCAATTGAATGAATTAAAATAAAATTATTCTTTTTAAAACTAGATCAATAATTAAACCAAGTTGAATAGCTTTTGTTTTTAAAATGTTATAATGACAAAAAAATCACCAACTTTATTAATAGAGCTTCTGAACTGAGTCAAGTTTAATATTTGAATTATAGTTAAATCAACATTACAATGATTATATACACACACAAAATAAACTAAAATAAAAGAAAGTAAATGTTAAATTAAAATAAAAGATTCGTATTATATGTTTTTATAATAAATAGTTAAATAAGAACAATTCGTACATATATTTCATATAACAGTCATTATTTATTTAAAAAATATTTTAGAATTAAAAATATTTAAAAAGTTAAAAAAGAAATAGTAATTCAAACCTATTGACTACCAATGAGGGTTAGGTTTAGTGGAAAGCCAGTCTCCCGCAACATACTGAACATAACAGAGGGGACCTATATGTGTTTCAGGGTGAACCAATACACCTCTCATTTTAATAAAATTATATGTACTTATCTTTAAAAAAATTATTTTAAACCCCCTAATCTATTTTCATATATGATAATAAATAAATGCACCTTTTATTTTAATAAAATTATAAGTATTAATCTTAAAATTAATTTTATATTTATACCTTTTATTTTTATGTGTTAAAATCTATTATTACTTTTTCTTACTCTTTTATATTATTAAATTTATTTTTTAAATAGATTACTCTCACTGATCTTGAATTCTAGATCTGCTACCCGAACATAATAATTAATCAAGATTTAACTCCTCCTTAAGAGAGGTGTTAGAACAAAGGACAAATCAAATATCCTAAATTAGTATATACTTAAACAAATAATTAAGGAATATGTTTTCAAAGTTAAATTAAGCAAGACAGTAGTGTAAATAAGACATTAGCTTCGTCTTATGATTAAATGATATCAAAACATAGCACTAAATTCATAAATATGTTGCTTGTTTAATCTAATTGTGAATCGGGTATTTCATTGTACATATCACCCCCAAAGAGACACAAAACACATTCTAAGGAAAGGTAGAGGAAGAAAAGGTTACCTACTCCATGAAAAAGACGTGTCAATCTAGAAGAAAGAGAATAGTTGTGTGTTTTCTAATCGAAAAACATATATGTTTAGTATAAGAACAGTACGAGAAAGGAATATAAGCATAATATTTCATCTTATCAATATGACTAGTTAGGGAAAGACACGAAGTTACGAAGGAATCATGCATAGCACTGAATAGGGAGCCGTCGAATACAATATTACATTTAATGCTCCAACGACTATTCTTTGAAGAAATTAGACAAAGGAAGCTCTAGCACAGTCACAACAAACACTTTTCAAAGCCTCCTATAAATATCAGAGATGCCAAATACAAGATAAAGAATTGTTGAAGCTTTAACCTTGCTATCTCACTTCCTTCGTGCAATCAAACTTGAGCAAATAGTGAAAAATCTTCAAGCATATATTCTGCTTAATCTTTGTATATCCATTTGATAAGGCAATAGAGATTGTGAGCTTTACCCTTAACCAATTTTTTAGTGATCTTGGTTGAAGCCTGAAGAGGCTTTGTAGCAAAGAATATTTGGAGTGTTTGCTTGGAAAAGCAAGTGAAATACTATTTGAGTTGAGCTTGAAGATGCTAGTTTAAAGAATACATGTAACTTTTGAGTTATAATAGAATTTTGTGATGTGTCGAAAATTAAACATAATTTTGGAATAAGATGAACTAGTATAAAAACTTTGTAAATTTTTTTATCCTTATCTCTTATGTTATTTATCTAACCATGTATTTTAAATACCTTTTATTTGGTTTTAGATAAGGTTTTGACAAGTGTTTTTAAAATAATTTGTCTTTATCACTTTTACATATTGTATTAAGAACAGATGACCTAAGGTCCTTTTTAAAAGATTTGTGAAAATAATTTGAAATACAATTCAATTCTCCTTGTATATCTCTATATTTTACAAGAGGTATCCATATTTAGTATATGATAGTACTTCAATCAGGATTGCCTTTGAAGAAGAATACATGTAGAAAAATAATTAATTGGTGCTAATTTTTATCTTATTGACGTTTTTTACTCTATTGTTTTTTTAAGTTATTCAAACTATTACTTTAACCAATTCCTTATTCAACCAATTGAACCAATCAATCCACCATGAATAAAACAATCTAGATATACCATAGTGATCATGTTGCAAAAATATTACAATTATAGGATTGGACTTCTGGCCAACAAAATTGAATTTAACAAACATTCTCACCTTTCGAGCTAGATGCATAAAGGGTTGTATGTAGACTATTTGGTTAGGTAAGTCGACCCTAACAAGTGTTCATGTCTTCTAGACTTACATTGGGTTTGTGAATTGTTTGACTAGAGAGGTTGACCCTAATAAGAGTCATACCTTTCAAATTCAATTAGGCTTGGCAAGAAGGTAAATTGAGGGTGAGTTTGACCCTCCACAACATCCGCCCTCGTTAAAGGCATGACGAGTCCGAGTTTGGCTTTATAAATGGTGAGGTAAAAAATTAACTAAATCTCATTCCCATCTAGTTTAGGAAAAATTGTGGAGAAACCACCTCACATTTGAAAAGAAAATTACTTATATATTTTTTAAAAAACCATATATTAAGTTGTTGGTTATATTTTAATTTAGATAATATATAAAAATTAATAAATAATAGTGAACTTGAAAGTTTTTTAGGATTAAATTATATTTTTAGTTAAAAGCATTTTAACTTTATTATTTAATTATTAATATTATGATAATTTTAATAATTTAATTTTTAAATAAGCTTAAATATATTTTTATACTTGTACTATACTCATTTTTTCAATTAACTACTTAAAAATATTTTATTATATTTTACTACCTAACATTTTCAAAATTTTACTTTTGATACCTGCCGTTAAATAATTGACGTGATACTTTATTAACCTATCACATCATCACTTAACGGATTGAAACTAACTGCAAATATCAAACACAAAAGTTTAGGAATGTCAGATAATAAAATAAAATAAAAAATATTTTTAGGTAATAAACTAAAAAAGTAATATATTACAAGTATGAAAAACATATTTAAGCTTTTAAATAATTATATAAATAAAGTATGAAAATAATTATATACATAATAATTTTAATAAGTGTATATATATATATATATATTAATTATTAATTGTGTGATTATTTTCATACTCCCTCTATTCTAAAACTATAGATGTTTTTAGTATTTTAGTTTTAATACAAAACTATAGATGTTTTACAAATCTAAGACTAAATTCATAACTTTTTCCAATTATACCTTTGATTACAATTATTAGTGCATTGAATATTTTTTTGTTATCGAAGATAGACACCAATAGGTAACCACTCATCAATGAGAATACCATTTAGTATTGTCTCTAGACTCTTCACTATCAAAATATTTATGGTTAATGGTGATTCCAATAATATGATTAAATAGGGATATTTTAATCTAAAGTTTTATCAATTAATATTTCTTGATGGGTGTGCACTAACTTTAAAAAATTTATAGTTATGAAACAGAGAGAATACTTTATTTTATATAATTATTATAAATATAAATTAATCAGTTTTATATTTATATATAATGAGATGAGAATTATTTTCTGAAATTATCCTAAGAGTATCTTTAGTGCAAGATCTTAAGTAATGATTTTAAGCTTAAGATCTGATTTTCATTAGATCTCCCAATAAAGGAGTTGAAGAGATCTCCACCATGGAGGATGGGTTCTTGTAGAAGATCTCTTAAGATCTGCACAATGTTCAAAAAAAATTAATTTTTTTCATTTTTCTCTCTCCTTAAGATCTCAAAATGAGATCTACCATTAAAGAAAAAAAATGAAAGAGATCTTTAATCCTATTTGACATTATGGGGTCTACCAAAAAGTAGTCTAAGATCTCAATTTAAGATCTACCACTAAAAATGCTCTAAGTAGATTTTTTTCATCGATGTTGAGTAAAATTAAATAGACACCTGAATTGTCATGTCTAATCTCAATGCTTGAGAGACTATGAATCATTCAACCAAAAAGATAATCTTAAACAAGCACATGACTTTTAGGTTCAATGTTTGAGAAGTTGTTGATAGTCTAGCCAAAGAGACTGATCACAACAAGCGCTTGAGAGGTTATGAACTATCCAACTGAGGAGGTTGACCCCTACAAGCGCTTGAGCCTTCCAAGCTTAACGTTTGAGGGTTTATGAACAATTCAACTAGGAAGGTCGATAACATACCAGAAATCAAGAATGATTAATGGAGGTGGCTAAATCTAGAAATATGGTGCAATGACGTCATGAGTCCAAGCCCACAAACCTATGAGACCTGAGCCTAACAATACTACACATTCACAAAACAATGCAATAGGCATTATCCTCTGACACGTTTTAACAAAAACTATTAGGAAACAAGTTTTATATCACTCATGATTGTCCAATAAACATTTTTCTTTAGAAAATCACAAGAGACCACTTACACTCGGTATAAGGTACCATAATCAAACAGTAAAACTTAGTTGTGTTTCCAGTAGAATATAGCATTAGAACTCGTAGGTGAAAATGGATTAAAATAAATCATAAATGCATGTAAAAATTTAATTAAAATATAATTTTTTTAAAATATAATGTAAAATTTTATTTTCATTTTTTCAAATTAGTTACATCCTTGTAGACGTTAAGTGTGATTTTGATATGACAGTGGAGGTAACATGCCCATTTATATAAGAAAAATATTATTTGATAATCATGAGGTGTTTATAGTTTGAGAGAGAACGAAAAAGATAAGAAATAATGATTGATTTGATTGATGTTATAATTTGATAAGAAGAAAAAGATAGAAAAAAAAAGTTATTGATTGAGTTTTAAAATGTTTTATTATCAAAATATAATCACTCTTTTCTAATTTACAATGCAATGAATATTTCAACAAATTATCAAGTGATAAGATAAAAATGCCATATATTATAACAAGTATAAAAATCAACAAATACAAAACAGAAGTCCTTATATGAGTAAAATCCCTCATTCACAGGTAATAAAAGCACAAAAATAAAAGGGAGGAAAAGATAAAATCCCTCATTCACAAGTAATTAAGGGGGGAGGGTAGAAGCAAAGCTTATTTTAAAAAAAAAAAAAAAACAAAATAAGATATAATTTTTTTTGTGTCACCATGACATTAACGTGAAATACAGTTGGTGACTAATCTATTCCAGAAGACTTGATTGATCACTTTTCATAAAACCTTCCCTCCAAACCACGTCTTACTTGAATTTAAGTCCAGTTCTATTTGAACCACCGACTAAACATATCAAAAGATATTTATAAACAAAATAACATTCTATGCGTTGTACAGGACCATAATTAGAAAAACGAAATACCGATCAAATGAAAAGACTTGCACATTAGGGAAAGGAGGTGAAGTTCTCAAAATATAACAACACCATTGCCCATTTCTTATTTTCAAGCCAACGGCAGTAACCAACTATATTTCGGACATTCCAACAGAGATTCTGATGCCAGGACTTAGTTTTTTTATTTATTTATATTATATAAATAACAATAATAATTCCTGACCATGCTCACAACTCACAGCATGTAATGCGAGATTTAGTGAGACAAGTAGCCCCACTGATTAAAGGCACAAAATGATGTAAAAATTTATAGGGTATACCCTGCCCAATTCCCATTGCAACATAACTTTTTAAATAAGCTAGGAACTTGCCCCAAATACACGGATTCTCTGTTGGATTTGAACCCTGCAGCAAGGACAAATAGCCTTACCTTTTCTTCCATATTCATCACCGCAACTAGCACACATAACTTGGTGCGCGCACGGCAAGAAAACAATGGAGACTTCATCTTTCATACATACAATGCATTCTCTGTTGCTATTTACTTCTTTCTCCGAAAGGTCGTCCAGATTATCCAATTCTTGAAGCAGCCTAGCAATGGTCTCTCTTTGGGGCTTTGCACCATCCGAGTCGCTTGTAGGTGAAGTGCTTGATTGGTTATGCAACTCGGCAGACTGAGCAGATGCTTTAAGGCGAGAAAGCTCCTGCTCAAGTCTTAGTAGATCATCCTTGTGGCGCTGGAAATCTATCTCTATCTTCAGACGCAAAGCCTCGAGCTTCCTCTTATTGTTAGACTCGGCTGCTTCCTTAGAGCGGCGTTCCTCCTCCATTAGTGCTAGGGCTTCCTCTTTAGCCTTCAACTCCTCCTTCCACTTAACCTGTAACAAGTTATTACACAAAGTAAATGCTTCAGGAGTAACATTTTCACAGAACTGCAGTTTTCACAGAATGAGGATTTAGTGGTGAGGAGAAGGAACCAGTACAAATATATTGCATGGAGATGACAAAACCCTGGCTAAACTAAATGAGAACTCAAATCAAATGGAATTAACCTAAAAAAAGTGCCGGTGTAATGTTCATCAATAACTAGATTATACACTTCCATGATTGTGAATAAGAAAACACCTAGAGAATATAATGTAAAGATCATCAAGGATTGAAGGAAACACATTTTTCGCATGTCCACTGAAATAAATATCCATGAATGCACAGTATGCCATAGCTGATAACTGGAACCAAATAATCTACATAAGTAACTCCAGTATACAATAAGTAAACTAAATTTTTTCAATTGACATTAATTCAAGGGTTAAACATGCTTTTAGTGCCTGCAAATAAGGAAATGTCCATTTTTGGTTCCTAAAAAAGGTCGTCTCTTTTTGGCCCCTCATTTATGGAAATGTGTTAGGTGTAGATTTTGTCCTTCCTTTCCACTTCAGTTAACGGTGTTAGTAACAAGGAACACACTTGACACATTTCCATAAATAAGGGACCAAAAGAGATGATTTTTTAGATACTACAAGCAAACATTTTTCTATTATAAAGACAAAATATATTTAACCCTTAATTCAATTCAATTTCACTGCAGTGATACAACTCAAAATATGAGAAGATGTTTCTTTAGAAAGACAGTGGTATGGTGCCAATAGGAATATAAGGTTGACAATTAGCAGGCAAAGAGCAACACACATAAGTATGTAATTGCTTCGTTAGATTAGCTCAAATCAAATAGTTACATGAGTACTGCAAAATCTTTACCAAATCATAAGAGATATATTCTACATGACATGATGGAATAAACACAGCCAAGCCTCATTCCAATAGATGGAATTGGCTACACAGACAAATCATCACCATTAAGTTCTATAAAAATATATATATTTTTGAATAAAAACAACTAAAAGGAATGAAATTAGTATATATTTAAGCTACATTATCCTATTTCCTAAAATATCACAGAGGCATTTTCTTTTCGGGATGAAGTTAAATCACATCTATCATCATAAGTATTCCAAAGATCCCACCAAAAAATTATTTAAAGCTCTAAAACATAATCCTGAAACACCACACATACATATTTTTCAGGCTTGTCAATAGCATTATTATCAATTCCAAATAGTGACATGTAGTAGCTAATCGCCCAATCCCAAAATGCTATAACAAGATAGTGGGATGGCTGCGCTATATAATATAGAAGATTACAAATACAAGATTAATAGTTTATAGAGAAAACAATCAATTTGGTCCTTCAAAGTTGTGTGTCACTAAATTAGTCCTTCAAAAATTTGGATTGCCAAATTAATCCTTCAAAGATTTAATTTGTCATCATATTAGTCCTCCAAAGATTTTGTCACCAAATTCAACATCAACATCAACATCAACAGCACCTTTAACCCAATTTAATTGGGATCAATGGTAGATGAACCCAATGATAGATCGGAAATAAGACAAAGAAAGAGAAAGGAAGAGGGGAAGAAAAAGGGAAAATAAGACAAAAGAAAGGAAAAATAAGCTAAAAGAAAAGAAAGGTGAAAGGAGGAGGGGGAAAAGAAAGAGGAAAAGAACTAAAAAAGGGAACGACTGGAACATAGAGATACTAATGGATTTAACCCTCCACCAAGCTCATAGCTTTTCTTCACTCCGTCCTAAGACACACCGTCTGTCAATCTATATCTCACTCCATTAGGTCTTGTTTAACTACCTTTCCTCAGGTAAGTTTCGGTCTACCTCTACCTCTCTTTGTGTCGAGCTCTTGGTAACAAGCTCTTGTTCTTACGGAAGCATCCAGTGATCGTCTCATAACGTATCCAAACCACCTCAATCTATGCTCCCTCATCTTTTCACTCACCGGTACTACTGCTACCTTTCGTCAAATATCCTCATTTCTTATCTTATCCATCTTGTCACCAAATTAGTCCTCTAAAAAAAAACCTGTCACCGAATTAGTCCTCAAAGATCTAAAATGTTACCATATTTGTACATATAAAGGACTAAAAAAGTGATGGGGAAAAAAAGAATCTTTGAGTATCTAATTTGATGAGAGATTAAAACTTTGAGAGGAAAGATCTAAAGTTTCACCAATCTAGTCCTTATTAGAGGACTAAAGTGATGGCAAAAAATCTTTTAGAGACTAATTTGTGACAATCTTTGGAGGACTAAAGTGGCGATCAAAAGAATCTTCCAAAGAATAATTTGATGATCAAATTTTTTGAAGAACTAATGTGATGATGCATATAACTTTAGACAAACAAATTGAGAGTTTTTCTAATTTATACAAAACACATCATCCTCAATCCAAATTACAATTTAACAAGTGGATGATGCCATGGCTACCAAGAAAAAATGAGAAAATAGGAATGAAGAAAAAAAATGATGGAATTAACTTTTTAACAAAAAGACCAGATTAGATACAAAAGACGACCAAAATAGTTGGGGAAGGGGAGGAGGAACACAGAATAATTAAAGAAATATGGACCATGAAGTGTGAAGAATACAACACAAGAAATAACAACAACAATAATAACAACAGCAGCTGCAACAACAAAAAACAGAGACCAAAGAGCTGTATCATGATGCATGAACAGAGGGTTGACTTGAAACAATACTAGAGATCCATGGGTTGACCAAAACCAGCACTGAAGATCTTTGGGATGACCAGAAAAGTATGGTCAGTGGCACAAACAAAACACAGGCCAGCTTTGGTGTGTTTGTCTCAAGAAGGGAGAATTCAAGGATTTTGACTATAAATAGAAACCCTAAGCAATTCTAACGTAAAACAAGGGAAAATCACAAAAACAAAAAAACCCATAAAAACAGCTTCAATAACACACACAGTGACAAAACAACAGGAGTAAAGAAGGGATTTCGTCCCCATGTATAATAGCAGTTGCAACAGCTTCATTTTTCTGGGATGGAGCCCACAACTCAATAAGCAATTCTGACGTAAAACAAGGGAAAATCACAAAAAACATAAAAACAGCTTCAAGTGACAACACCAGGAGTAAAGAAGGGATTTCGTCCCCATGTACAATAGCAGTTGCAACAGCTGCATTTATTTGGGATGGAGGCCGCAACTCAAGGCCACAAATCTGCAATAGCAAATCATGACATAACCAAATTCCCGTAACTGTCAAAGACTTCTCTAGTCTCTACTGCCATTGAGTCGTTTAGTATTACATTAATAACTGTGGTCAAAGCTGCTGTTATTTTGCCAGACAAGTGGAGCCCACTCCTTAATGTTTGTGATAGGTGTTGTACTTTCACAGGACTCAATCCTAAAACAGTGCATATATACATATTAAACATGAACATGGCTGCGGACAATTTTAATTGTCCCATAGAATTGAAGTATCTCGTCATGTACTTGATTCTGACACAAATGTCAATTATGTGTTCAACCCAATCACAATCTCTTTTTAAATCCCCATGCATACATGGCACATTGCTAAATATGAAATATGTATGAAATAAATAAAAAAGGGGGAAAAAATACAACATTTTCATCTTTTCCAAGTCACAATTATTAACTAGTACACTGAATAATCTTCAAGATAGATATGCGTTCAATTGCTCAGGTTAAAATGACTAAAGTTATTTATGCAGAAACTATAAATTTCAATGAGACAATAGCAAACTGTGTCACACTAGTCTAAGTCATATTGATGTCTGATTTTGACACATTTTTTTTCCAGTAAGGCCATGAGGTGATTCCACCCACTCTTGGGTGTGGACTGATCCCTGATTGGGTGTCCGCTTGTCCCGACCACGAGGTGCTTCCAATGGGTTTCAACTTCAAGCCTTTCCATAACAGGTAAAGTCCACCCCCAAGAAGCTCAATTTGCAAATTGAGCTACACCTGGTGGTTGAAGTATGTTACTTTTATTCTGACATGCGAGATGCAAGTCCAATCAATAACCTTACTCTATGCAAACATAGGCAAATGCTCAAAACCATGTTTTCTTTTCTCTTTGGTGATCTGTGTGTGGCATTGTCAAATATACAAATCAATAATGGACTATAAATAGCAAACCTCAGCTTCCTTTTGACATTGTCTAATCTGAACCAATATTTCTTGTGTCTTCAATATCTTCTCTTTTTCATCAGAAATCTCTTGCTGCAGCTTAGCTTTCTGTTTTTCCCAAGCTAGAAGTTTCTTTAAGCATTTTTTCTCCCTTTTTGCAACTTCTAAGCAAGCTGTCACCGACTCTGATGCACTTAATTTGGAAGCCTCCATCTCTGCTTTCATTTCTGCATTCTCGGTTTCTAGTCTCCTCACAGCTGCATTGGCAAGGTCCAGTTGACCACTGGCCTTTCTCAAAGCATTCTCCATCTCTGAGAGTCTCTTCATGGTTGTGTCCTCAAGTGCCGGTTTCCCTTTCTTCAATTTTTGAGTCTCCTCTCTTTCCATCCGCAAAATTTTGAGCTCAGTCAAATCACTGCTTAGCTTTCTTGCTGCCTGCATTGCCTTCTGATGAGCCCAATCTTTTCGCTCGCTGACCTGTTTCTCAAGATCCTTAATCTGATGAAATAAAGTGACTATCACCTCATCCTTCTGATCTTCGGCAACTAACTCCAAATTCTCATCAAGATTCAAATCACGAAATTTACTCAGCACCGAATTCACAGCATCTTGGTTATCAAGATTCTCTGAATCTCCTCCGGACTGCTCAGCCGGGACTTCCGTCTCGGATGCATCCAAAGAGTCCAAATTAGGCGCAGTACTCCGGCTGGGAAGGGCCTTCACCTGCGCCTGCAATTGCTTGGAGTTCGCCCTAAAACCAGCAGCAAACATAGCTACATTTCTCTTCAATAAGGACTTCATCGAAGGAGAAAGATTAAACCTCTTCGGAAACTCAATGTCTCGTTGCAGCTGCAAATTCATCTCTGCACCACAAGAGAATATCCCGTTCACAGGAAATTCCAAGCCTCCCCCATTTCCAAATCCCCACCCCCCATGAAATCTACACAAAGCCGGTGCCATAACACCAACCGAATTGGCACCACCCTCACCGGTAGCCGGCACAGTGCTCCCATTGTCCGGCACCGGAATCTCCATAGCACTGGCCCTCCCAACATGAAGATCACTCATGAGCAAACACCACATGGCATCCCCTTTGCTCAAATGAGGCCTCACTTGTTGCAACAAACACACCATACCCGCCAAAGAGTACTCCTCCAACTGCCTCAAATCAGAGAACACAGGCTCAGACTCATCCAAATTCCCACTATTACTACTATAACCACCACCATCACTATCACTATTACTATTCAAAAAAGCCAAGGAATTGTGCAAAATATTTGTCAGCACATCCATGCCACCATAACAATGCCCATTTCGCAATATGGCCTTAACAGCAACATCCTCCTCATATCCCAACGCAACAAGCTTCGACACAGCTTCGTTGTATATAAATTCCAAGTTTTTCAACAGAATCTCTTCCAATTGTTCCTCTGTACAGTAACCCCACCCGGTTTCCTCCACATTAGGGTTTGAATTCAGACTCTGGGAAGAATCGTTGAGACCCAAATGGTATTTGAAGGGCTTGAGACCAGACTCCGCTATGGATTTGGATATGGCATCTTTGTCGCAAGAATCCGGGTCCGGTTTCACCGATCGGGGTCTCCGATTACCTCTGATGTGCTTTTCCCTCATGGTGCAACCCATGTTGATTTTCTTCGGGTTTTTTTTTTTTTTTTTGAGTTTTACGGTGAGATGAATAAAGGGGTTGAAATAGGAAATACTGGGTGTGGAAAAAGAAGATCAAGATCGAAACTTGATGGAAGGGAACTAAGAGAGGTGGATGAGGATCGAGGGTGAGTGGGTGAAGAGGGAGACAAGAGAGAGCAATTAGATTTTGATGGGGAAAAAAAGAGAATAGTGAGATTGTTGATGATGATGATTGATGGTCTTGTTGGTTTGGTTCACCGTTATTGGTTTTTAGAGTGCTCAGTGCTGAGAATCAGAACCTCGATTGGTGCCTGCCTGTGGATAGGTCATAGGTCTTTGCACTTGTGTTGTACTAAAGCTTAATCCTTCCTGGTGCTTTGTTCCTTTAATTTATGCTTAAAGTAGTTACTTCTTCCTTAAATTATTTGAAAATTTTAAGTAAGTCTTTAAACTAAAAAAAATTAATTGAGTCTTTAACTATATATATTTACTTAAATATATTTTTGTCTTTATAAAATTAATAAATTTTGATTTAATCCTTGAGAAAAATTTCATTTTCATTCTTCAAAAAGTTAGAATTTTGTCTTTGGTCTACTATTAATGCTAGTATGTGATACCTCCAAAAACAAAATTCTAGATTCTTAAAATATTTTTTTATTTATCTACCTTAAAATGAAATTTAAGGACTAAAAATAATTATTTCAAATTTTGGAGGTTTCAAATTTTGGAGAAAAGAAAATCAAATAAAAATATTTTACAGGATCAAAACCAAAATTCACTCATTTTATAAGGATTAAAAATAATATTTTTAGGTTTTAGAAGGATGAGAAAAAATAAAGACCAAAATCAAAATGCTCTCCTTTTATAGAAACTACATACATATTTAAGTTTTTTTAATTGAATTTCTAAAAGAATTAAAATTACCGTAAA
>PYAF01002917.1:929691-966928 GCA_007407185.1 Glycine tomentella | reverse complement strand
AAAGAAAATCAAATAAAAATATTTTACAGGATCAAAACCAAAATTCACTCATTTTATAAGGATTAAAAATAATATTTTTAGGTTTTAGAAGGATGAGAAAAAATAAAGACCAAAATCAAAATGCTCTCCTTTTATAGAAACTACATACATATTTAAGTTTTTTTAATTGAATTTCTAAAAGAATTAAAATTACCGTAAACTATTATTTTCTAAGGATTTCAAATTGTTATATAATTTAAGTTAAATTGTCGTATTATTTATTCTAATATTATTTGGTTTGAGAGAGAAAAAAGAAGAAGAAAAATGGTATTGTCATTTCTCTTTTGTGTTGCTTATTTAAATAGAAAAGTGATAAAAGAAATAAATATAATTTGTCAAATGAGATCATTATCTTCTTTTTTTTTCTCAATTACATTGATATTTCTGACCAATAAAATCATAAAATCAGTTATACACTTCTAAACTAAAAATCAATTACCATACAAAATAATAATTATTTATATTCTTATATGGGGATCTTAATAAACATGTTGGTAGCTATAAATGACAATTTACAAGTACACATGATGGGTTTGATTTTGGTGATCTAGATGAGGAAGGACAAATTATTATCAACTATTTTATGGCTTATGATGATAGGTTTATGAACACTTGTTTCCAAAAAAGGAAATAACATCTTAGTGTTAGGTTTGAACAACTAATCATACCTACCTTAGATTTTGATGATTAACAATGAGTGTAAATTATTGATAAATTAATTAGTTTATGACAGGTGGATAGGATCAACTTAATAAAGAACTTAACTGTTACCTACATATATCGTTCATACTCAAAGAGGGAAAAACTCTGTTAAATATTAACTAGCGTCCAATGTTCTAAAACCAAGAGCATCCAATCATTATATTAATCAGTGTTACACACTAAGTTTAATTAACACTCGCGTCTAATTGGTATGAGTTTCGCACATTCTCTCGAAATGATCAACACAGTTCAGAAAGGCAGTGATAGTCGAAAAAGGAAGTAGAAGTGTTCTCTTTTATGAATTTTCATTTTGCCTCTTTTTATTTGAATTGTTAACATTTGAATTTAAGGAAAATACATAATAGAAGAGAATAGAAAGTGTATACATAATATTCCTCATAGGTCACTTTCATCGAGTACAAGAAGCACATGCAACTATATGTATTTTTGCTCATTTCCTCTCAAATCAGAGCATGTCATGTAGCCTCAATTCCTAGTGTGACACAATGATCATTTCAAGGACTCACACTAATCCCATAACGGATCTTTCATTGAAGTCTATAAAAGGGAGACTCTATCAAAAAGCAAGACGAAGAAATTATTAGGAGAAAACGAGAATAACAATGAAGCAAAACTATGCAAAAATCATTGGACGATTGTTTTAAACTTTCATTGTTTATCCTTTGTTAAGCAAAGTTATCTTGTATTTGAGTTTTATTGTTTACCCACTCATTGAGTGTTATTGAATACTTGTATTCATTCAAAATATTATTTGTGAAAGTCAGAAGTGACTTAGTGATGGAGGTCCATTCCAAGCCAAATGTGTAGAAAGAGAGCTAGAAGCACTTCCTTTGGTGAGCTTTAAAGGATCCGTGACAAGAGCTAGAACTCAAGCCCTTCAAGAACACATCAAGGATAACTTGGACAAGTATGAGGAAGCACACCAATCCAAGGAGAACAAGGGCTGGATTTTGATGTCTCAAGTCCATTTTAATTCAATAAATTCCAGCACTTGTAAGAAGCTTAAGTTGAGACAAATAAAAAGGCCTTTTAGTGAAATTGTGTAAAGAGGTGTAGGTGCACTTGTGTGTAATTTGTGTAGCAACTTAATAAACTTGTTGGTTGCACTTAGAAGCTAAAAACACTGCACCAATTTCGAATTTGGGACAGCCAAGAGTCATTTAGGGAAGCTTGCACCATAAGCTTCATTTAGCTTGCATTTATGCTCCTTTTGTTGCACTTCAAGCTTCATTTGAATTGTCATTTCATGTGCATTTGACGTGTAATTTCGTGGCCTATATAAGCTGTCCACAAACTGAATGTAACTAACTTTGGTTCATTAATACAATTCTGAAAATTGTTGTGAGAGTTTCTCTCAAGTTCTTGTGCAAGAACCTCTTGTTTTTTATCAATGGCTTCAAGCTATGTGGTGATTCTTCCTAGACTTATTGGAGAGCTTCTCCATGGTGTCTTCCATCTTCATTCCTAATCTCTCTTCCATCTCCCATTGCTGCCATTAAAGAAAGCTTTTAGCCATACATTTTCATGAAAGCTTGGATAGCTTGTGTGTTCTTGAAAGTTGCTTGAAGAGTGAGTTTCATTGCAAGGTAGATTTGGGAAATTCATGTCTAATGGGTTTATACATATGTGGTATCTAGAGCCTAATCCTTGTGGAATTCTTCTTCATTTCAATTTTAGAACTTCTTCAAAGGTAAAATTCTGCACCAAACCCAAAAACGAAAATCTGACATCTTCTTCTAGTCATTGTGTTCTTGTGTTTTTGTGAAAAATTCTTGGTGGTGTGGACTTATTGTGTGTTCCACCACATAACCCTTGTGTTTCCTTCAAGTTTCATGTGATTTCATGTGTTCATTTTCTTCATGTTCTTCATGTGTTCTTGAAAATTTTCCAATTTTCTAGTCTTGATTCTTGTCAATTTTTGTTAAAGTATAAATCAAGTATTTCTACTTTTCTCTTTAATGGTTTATTAAGCATTCTCTTAGTCTTAACACTTTTTGTCATTGTTTTCACCAAGTATTTGCTTGAAAAACTGTTTTAAAAAATCTATCTCACTCAATCAATAGACCACCAAACTTGATTTTATCAAAAATTGTTTTCTTTTCAATAAGCGACTTACCATACATATACGTATTTATCTATATATGTGATAAATGTTTTTAAGAAGTTATTATCTTTGATTAACACACTATTCAACCCTCTTCTTGTGTAATTATTGTTATTTCAGTTATAACTTATAAAAGTGGAGACTTAAGGTTGTATTAATTTCTTTTTTGTGAGAAGTGTTAATAAATGGGTGTGTAAAGATTACTAGGTTATCCAATGAGAGAATCTAACTACACAACATAGGGTTTTAATTCTCATTGTTCAATTCAAAAAGCATATGCAGAAAAATAGACAAATTACAAATCCAACGATCAAGTGGTGGAATTTAAAGAGAGATAAACTTTTGACTTTTAAGTAGAACATATTGGTGGAAATTTTTGGTGGAAGGTAATTGGGAATTACAAGATAGTGCTAACTTCATATGGGATTAAATGTCTAAGAAGATAAAGAAAGTTGCTAAAGTAGTCTTGGGTGAATCAAAAGATTTTGGATACAGAGATAAGGAATATTGGTGATGGGATGAAAAGGTTCAAGAAAAGGTTAAAAATAAAAGAGTGCTTAAAAATCTTGCAAGGGTGCAACTATGCTGAAAATTAGTCTACGTATCAGAATGCTAAGAATGAGACACGAAAAGTGGTAAGTGAAGCACAATCTAAGGCATTTGAAGTGTTTTAAAATAACCTTGGGACAAAGAATGTATATAAGCTTGTGAAATATAGAGAGAAAAAAGACAAAATAACCAAATTGTTTTTAGCCAGCTTAATTCTATTTATGTTGTAACAAGAGTGTATCAATTATTGTCTTCACTTGAAACTTTAGTGTTCAATGCGTGATAAATCATCCATTCACATTTATCACTAGTACACAACCCTAACACCTCATGTTATCATTTTTTTACCCATTTTATCACTTTTTAAGGTGAATGTTGTAATTTTTTTACAACATCACTAAACTCCTCATAATTCATAATCTTTGTCCTAACTTCCAAGAAAATAGTGTAATGTATAAATTTTTTTTATCATTCTTATTCAATACAAATAACATTTTCCATTTAATTCTTTAGTACATTAAAAATCTTATTTATAAGATTAATATGAATTTAGGCTTACAAGTTTGCGCTTTTTTAATTTTGATCTCATTAATTCTTTCTGTTCATTTAATCCCTTTAAGTTTGCACTTTTCAAATTTTAGTCCATAAAACAAAAATTCTTGGGACTTGAAAAAAAATTAAAAATTGGCATCTTAAAAGGGAATCTCTACTGTGGAAGTAGGAGGATTTGCTTCAACATTGTATCTAGCAAATATCCTTTGTGCCACTGCAATTAATAACAATTGTGTTGGTCTTTCTTTTCAAAGCCAAATTTTGAATATAAAGCAGAGCCATATGTTTCTTTGTTTGTAGCAATAATGGGCTTTTCTTTGTGCATCCCACACGAGAGGCCAATGTAGACACAATATGTTGTTATCTTCTTACCTCTAAGACAATCTTTCTTCTCCTTATGCCATACAAGCCCAACCTACTAAAATAGTGACTCTTTCTGCTTACCTTCTAATGCTTCCAAATGTCAAAACTTTTAACACCATCAACTAACAACTCCCAAGTGCAACACCTAGGGTTTTTTATTTTTGAGTCATCTCTAAACAACCCATTACAAGCAAGTTCCTTCCATGTCTTCACAAGGTTGGTCAAACCTCTTCACAACCGGCTCTAGGTGACCTAGCATGAGAAAGATCTTATCTTTTTCATGAGTCTATTACTCATGCAATTTCTTTTTTATTCTTGTTGTTGATTGTGTTGTGTTTATGAGATCAGGTCCTAGATGTTGTGCTTGTTGATGCCTTAGGGGTCAAGTATCACTTGAATTTTAGACTTGTTTTGATATCTTAGTTTTTGTTGGAGAAAGAGTTCTGGGGTTTTTTGTATGTGTACACAGTGATATATAATTTAATTCAAAATGAAAAAACATTTTATGTACTTTAATTAGAAAATTAAATTAAATTTTAAGAAGAGAGAAAAAGTAAAAAAAACAAATTATTATTTTTCTAAATCAAACATGCATAAGGTTGTCTGATTAGAGAGAAATCGAGTAAAAATTAATTTTTAAGATTATTTGGTTTGAAAGAAAAGAAATCAAAATATTGCAAAATACCATTTTAACCTTACTCTAAATAATTGTTTTCTTTTTCTTTTTAACAAAACCCCATATAATCAATTATGTGCATGACATAATCTGTTATATGAATTTCATATAATCAATTATATATGTATAATTGATTATATGTTCCATATAATTAATTATGCATGCAAACTTTATTATATAAAGATGCATAAATAATTATATGGAAGATATAATTAATCACACCATTCATGATAAATAGATCCCATTTGAAAAAGTTTGTGAATAATTTATTTGTACAACAATGACCACTTTCTCTCATTCATTTCCTTCTTCATTTCTTATGGAAACATTCCATAGCAACCCCAATTTAACAATATCTATAAAGTAAAATGAAATAACCATGTTTTTTCATTTTCATAATTAAATGTATGTATGGATTGCAGTTTGCAAAAGCACCCCAATAGTTGCTTCTTCCAAACTGAATTTCCAGACTAAATTTTAACCTCAAACATATTTTGGAGAGAAACCAAACATGACATCAAACACACTTTACTTTCCAAATTGAGTTTGGAACTCTCCCACCAACAAACCAAACATAACCTAAATGTATTGTAAGTTTGTAACCATTCTTTTTAGGAAATGATCATTTTGTGCATCATCGAACGTGTGAATCAATTGATGTGAGTTGTTTTAACTTACATAATAGTCTTATAAAGTTTGGATATGGCTGTCCCAATAAAATACACATGTGTTCTATAAAAAATCATTTAGATTGATCTCATTACATAGTATTATGGTGTACCCTCCACACCTTACCACCACCTTTCTATTCTCCCCTACTACTTTGCCATTGATCTCCATTCGTTACTACCAGAGACGATTTTCGACACTGGTGCACTCTCTAGTGCCAATGTCATCCTCTCTCTTGTTTCCTTCTCTACTCCATTATCTTTCAAATTGTTGTTTATAAATTCCTTAGATATTTCCTTCTTAGTGCATTCATGAAGATCCAAAGAAGCCGCAACATTGAAGGTGGCACACGACATTTTACTCCTTGTTCCAAAATTTTCCAGTTTTAGATTAAATGACATAAATGAAACTTCCTGAGACACATTGAGAAAAAGAAACATAAACAAAAAATAAAAATTATTAGTTAATTTATCAAAGAGTTTGTGTACTTAGAGAAAAAGTAGAAATCGTGGCAAGGTCAAATGGAAGAAGAAAAGAAAGGTGACTTGAAACACAAAAACTGATTTTAAAGGTTGAGACATATGCAGTGACAACATAAGATTAGAGATAAACAATATTGAAGAGAGAGTTAGAGTTAGAGAGTATTTCGATGAATTTTACTGTTGAATTACAATCCCACTCAAACACAAAACCTTGTTCCTTGGATGTTTCTCTAACAAAAGCTATGTGCGTCTTGTTTTGTTTCCCCCTTACCCCTTCAAATATTACTAGTTACTTCAATGTTATAAGGCAATTTATAGATGGGGGGAAATGTTACAAAGAAATCAAACCCAAATCTAAGTTTGTAGATATGAGAAAATAAAACAAAGATTTGACAAATAATGAAGTAGGGAAGGAGAGATGAGAGGGAGGACGACAATTGCATCGAAGGGTGCACTGAGCCGAAAATCATCTTCAATAGCGACGAATGGTGGTCGGTGGCAGGTATTTGGGGAGAAAAAGAGATGTAGTAGTAAGGTATGAAGGGCGCACCATAATTTGTTTTTAATCAACAAATATATATATATATATATATATATAAATTAGGTACCGGGGTACCAAACCCTTATATAAGAATATAGTTCAGGTAACTACATTGTAGCGTACCAAACTAAATAAAAAAACCAGGATCAACCACTCCAATAATGGTTTACTGATTATATTTCTATTAATGGAAATGATAACCATAAATAAAGAATAACCAGCCACCATGAAAAAATATTAAATGCTCCCCTTCCCAAAACAGTTAAATGGTCAATACCTATCACCAAACAATCAGCCCCAATCCCGATATTGCGTGAACCTCCCAACCTGCAAATGTTCCACATTGTTCCATCAATAAGAACCCATCAAAATGCATTGAAATTCCATATGATTACTCACCAATGAACCCACCATAACTAAGGTAAAGATTTAGCCAATACCGATCCCTAATCATTCAATCTCATATTCCCACCATATAAAGTCCTCCAAAATACATAAAACTCAACAGCTTCAACAATAGTTCCTTTGTTACCCTATCAAGCACGATCCAAGATTTGAACACCACTAAACAAAGGAGTGTGAAAACGATGGTTCATTTCAAATTTAATTTTTCAGTTGAATAGGACTTTTTCTTTACTTTCATTTTTTTTATTTTGTATAAATTCTCATGTGTTTCATTTTATTTTCCCTAACCTCGGTACTTACGAATTATTTCAAGTTTGTCCTTTTTCCTTTTGAGGTAAATTTCTTGTAGATACATCGTTATTAAATTTAGAAATTACCTAGACCATAAAGGAAAAGAAACAAAACAATAAAAAATCTACCGAGTAAATCTTCTTCTATTTTGATTCTCCTTTACCAGTAAAGCTACCTGTAATTTATATTATGGCTGATAAAGGAGGGGGAGAAGAAAATAGACCACCACGGAGGACTCTTGGTGACTATGCATATCAACAAAGACCAAAGTATTACAACAACATAGTCATTCCTCCTTTCAGTAAGAAGGTTGTGGAATTAAAGCCCGCATTACTCAGTCTTATTGGATCACATCCATTCGCTGGACTAGATCATGAAGATCCATACACTCATTTGTCTACCTTCATCGAGCTGTGCAGTACCATGGGAGCCTCTGATGTAGATGCTGAAGCTGTCTACCTCAGAGCTTTTCCATTTTCTTTAATAGATAAGGCAAAGACTTGGCTTCAATCCCAACCAAACAAAAGTCTTAGCACTTGGGAAGAAGTGGAGGAGAAATTCATTGCCAGATTCTTTCCTCCATCAAGATTCACAAGCGCAAAATCAGCAATTGCTACTTTTTCCTAAGGGTTTAATGAATCTCTCTGTGAAACATAGGAGAGATTCAAATCTTTACTACGGAGGTGCCCAAACCATAACTTTGATGATATTGCACAGTTACATATTTTTTATAGTGGTTTGAGACCTCAGACAAAGATGATTCTTGATGCCTCAGCTGGAGGTACAATGATGTCAAAGAGCCTAGAAGAAGCAATTGTAATCATTGACTCTATAGCAGCCAGTGATTACCAGTCTCATCATGATAGATCTTCGATTCAAAGAAAAGGTATAATTGAGCTGGATACTCAGAATGCAATTCTAGCTCAAAATAAACTCTTGACTCAACAATTAGAGGCCTTAACCAAACAGATAGGCCAACTTACTCAACAAATTCAACAAGCACCTCATAGTTACCAAGAAGAGGAGGCTTATTATATGCAAAATCAGACCAGACCTCAACAGAACTTCCAAGGAAATTGCCAAGGCTATAGAGAAGGCCCAAGTTCTTATGGCTGGAGGCAACAAAATGATAATGCATATTATGGTCCAACTAACTCTTCTTTTGCAGGTCCTTCTAACAACTCTTATGCAGTTCTTCAAATAGGGTTCCACCACAACAACAAGAAGAAGAAGTTCAGCCTGATAGAATATCAAAAATGGAAGATACTCTAACTCAGTTTATGCAGATGTCCATTTCAAATCAAAAGAACACTGAAACTTCGATTAAAAATCTTGAAGTTCAGGTTGGACAGCTTGCAAAACAAATATTTGAGCATAGCAGTGGATCTTTTTCAGCAAATCCAAAAGAACCAAGGGAGTGTTTTAGAGTGGATGTCTTGAATGGAGGGAAATACAAAAGCCAAAGGCTCATCATTTTTGTCCAATTGCTGGGAGCCAGAGCCATAACAAAGGCGTCCAGCTAATACGACGTTAAAGAAGCGCTCCTGGGAGGCAACCTAGTGTTTTCAATTTGTGTCTTTATTTTGATATTTTAATTTATGTCTGAACTACTTTTTGAATTTTATGTCCTTTTGGAAAGTATCATCTGTTTTGCTAGAACTGGGATATAGGTCCATTGGTTAGGGGGAGTAGCAAAGCAGGTGAAGAAGAAGAACATGGCAGATCCTATTGATTATCTGAATGGAGGACATCGAGCTCCTCAGCTACAATCTTCAAAAATCAGTGACATTGTTTTAAATTTCTTTACTGCTTTGTAGTTTAAATTCAGTACTTTGTTTATTTAGTTACTGTGTTTGCTTAAATAGTTGTGTGCTTTTGTAATTCTTTTTGGTATTGTATACAGAGGTGTTTTGTTAACATAGTTGTATAAATCTTTTTGGGGCTTAACTGATATAACATGTTTTGAAAAGAATCAACAGATATAAATATTTTGAAACTTGTTTTTGGATCAGACACCACAAAATGATGTTTTGGAAACTTTGAGAATGAAAAACAAATGAATGGGTTTTCAAATATCAAAATGAATGCAAGATATTTTTACATGGAATTAATAAAGAACATCTTTCGAAACATTGATTTGATTTGAACATGAAAACAGACCTTAAGCCTAGTGAGTGTGTGCCACCACATAAATTACATTGAGTGTCCGCACTGATATGATTTGTAATTGATTTTGCATAATTTCTAATTGTCATAACATATGATGCATGGATATGATTTAGGCCTTCTTTCTTTTTGAACAACTTTTTAAGCCACTGGCCAAAAAGCTATCCCAAACGTATATATAATGATTTACCATTTGCAAACCCTTTTGAGCCAAACACTTAATATTTATTGGAACCCTATCCTAGGATAAGAATTACTTACCTTACCTTAGTTTAGGAGAGCAAAAAGGGAAATATTTTGTTGATGGAAACTTTTTGGGTAGCTCATGCAATGAAATAAACTTGTAAATGTGGCTATATGTTATTCATGTGATAAGCAAAAGAAAAGAAAGAAAAGAAAAAAAAAGAAAAAGAAAAGAAAAAGGAAACAAATTTCTTGTGTTTTAAAGTATTGTACAAAGTATTTGGGTGAAATGGAAAATTGATAAACATGGATATATTGGAAGAAAAAGGAAGCAATAGGAAGTGTGATAAAATAATTGTTTTATCTTTACTTGCTCTCCTATTCTCGAGGTCTTTTTGAATATCCAGAAAAACGAAGATTCCTTTCTAAGCCAGGCCCAACCCTAAAATTCCTAGTGATCCATGATGAATATGTATTTTGATTTGATGGGAAATGAACTGCAAAAATTGATCTATAACATGTCAGTGTTGGAATTGAGACTAAACACTCACCTGTGAGAATTATACACCTTCGAGAGGTTTTCCTCTGTTTGAATCAAGCACATGTTTCCTCTGATGTTCTTTAGAAATAAAATGTGAATTGATCTTAATCTCATTTGATTTTGAAAATTTCATCTTTTGTTTCAAATTCTTAAGGTTGACTAATTTGAAACATGTTCTGATCACTTTGAAAAGTTGATTCTTTACAAAGCATGTTCATCCTCTATGTTCGTATTAATTATAGTGTTAGTTACTTTGCTTGAGGACAAGCAAGATTCTAGGTTAGGGGGAGTGATAAGTGCCCTAATTCAATTAAATTCAGGTTTCAAATATAGGCACTTATCTTTTGATTTCAAAAACTTTGCTTATAAACTTGCCCTAAACCTAGTTAAATTATATTTATTACTTGTATGAATCTAGTTTTTATATTTTGGAAGATTAATCCAATCATGCCTTGTATTTTGATAGATTTCGTGGATTTCCGAGGCTTTCGAATAAGCAAAGCAAGCAAAAATGGATCAAAAAGCAAACCTGGGAGGTGCAGAAAGCAAATCAGGCCCAAAGAAGCTTCTGGAGGTACCTTTAACTCGCCCAAGCGAGTTAATATAGTGTATTTTGCTCGCCTGGACAAGCAACAACATCAATTGGGCCACTTGAAGGCCAAGTGGACGTGCAAGTTGGGCTTTTACTCGCCCAAGCGAGTAAAACATGAAGAAATTGGTCGCTTGGGCGATCAAACTTGACCAGGCCAACCCCTATAAATACCCAAGCACCCCCGAAGGCCAAATTCATCCCTTTCACTTCCATTCTTCCTCCTTCATTGCTTCTTAGCTTGTTTTGAGCCTTAGGCTCTTAAATATTAGTATTAGGTAGGTTAGGAAAGTGAGAGAAGTGAGATTTAGTGTGGAGACTCTGCCGGAAAGAAGCGGTGATGGGGCCCTTCATCAATTCTTCTCTTAAGGAGGTTTTCTCCATGTTTGGTTAGTTTCTCTTAAAGGATTGGATGTAATCTTCTACTTTTGAGTATCTCTTTTAATATTTATTTATGCATAAGTCTTTTCTATTTATTATTGGTAATTTTATTCCGTTTTAAATGTTTGATTCTACTTGATCACTAGTTTCATGAAATTGGATTCTAAGTTTAACTGGAAAGTACTCTTAGGATTTGAACTGAATAATTTTACTCTTTACGTTATGTTGCTAGGAATAGAGCATAACATTTAGATTGCAAATAGCACGCGATTATGATTGTAATACTGGGTTATTTACTTCATATACGAGGGATCGATATTCGATAAATATCCTTAGAACTCAATTGCGAGGAATCGATTCGAGGTTAATTAATGTGTGCATCAATAATAATAGAAAACGATTTATACATGGTAATATTAATTGGATACCGAGGTATGAATGATGAAACCCAATCCTACGCTTTTCTTTAGTTAATTAAAATCATTTTATTAGCTTCCGTAATCTTTCGTTATTTCCGTAAAATCATCAAAACTTTGACCATACTTGTTGTACATAACTATTCAATTGTTGAATTCTATTTGAATTAACTGAGTAGCACAAGTCCCTGTGGAGACGAACTTTTATAAATTTTGTAACTTACAACGACAATTGGTACACTTGCCAAAAGTCTAACAGTGCCTTGTATAGGGCGTGACACCGAGGGTGTCAGTGGCGTAGACCACCGTTCAGGGACCGAACCGCAGAGCACGGCTTTGCCAGGTAAGTTCTTGGTTTCTTGGGAGTGTTTTCCACTATCTGTGTTCCACCATACTCCGAGGGAGTAATGGTTGCATTCATGATGCATGCATTAAATGGTTGTTACTTGCTCATAATGATATGTATGCATGATTCTATGCCTTGTATGTATGGATACCTGTGATTAGATCTTCTAGCCAGTTAGATAAATATGGACCTCCCTAGGAGAAGAGCGCACCTCGTAGTTTGGTTTGCTCTTCGGTGATGATGATCCCTTAAAACCAAGAGATAGGTGGTCCCGTCGCGATTGAAGCCTATTCTCGGAGGTGCCATATACGTGCGTCCATGCGTAAGGGGTAGCTCCCGATTGGATGGCACGGGTGTGAGTTTGGGTCTCACACTGAGGTTTGATGCTGATGATGATGCATCGTGGCGGCGTTGTTCCGCAGTATACATTAGAGCTAGATGACTTGGCTATGTATTGTTATGAGGGCCAAGAGGCCAGTGTTTGTGATGCCTTGATGACGTGTGTCATGGAAAGTGAGCCAGGGTGGAGGAGATGCCTCCAAGGACCCTGAGCTTACTGAGATGTATATCTCATCCCGTGTGGGGTTTATGTTTGTTTTAGGTGACTCTTCTGGCAGAGATGATCGGTCTCAGGGCAAGAGGCCCCAGTAGAGACAGTATCTGCTTGGCTGTGAGGCAGCATGAGGAGAGCTTGGTGGCTCAGCTTGCTGATATTATTTTGTACCCCTGTAGAGGGAAGATGTGTGGGTGTGTGCACACATGCCATGTTTTGTATTGTATATCTATATCTTGTATGCCCTCGTGTGAGGAAGGATCTTTGAGATCAAAGCACTCGGATGCTTATTCTTTTGCATAGACACTGTGAATGTCAGATGATGTTTATGTACATAACCTGTTTAAGTTATGTAATTGTAATTCCTCCTGTTTCAGTTGATTGTGATATTTATGGTTATCTGCCTATGTTTATGTTATTCTGGATCAACAGGGGCTTGTGTTATGAGGTGATTTTACATATTATACATAATGTATCAACAAATATGGTTTCGAAAATGCTTTCGCGGGGTTTTCAATTAAAGTAATTATGCGCTTCTCTGATTAAATAATATGTTAATACACCGGATGCGTACGGCGTATTACATTTTATGGTATCAAAGCAGTTTCTTGATAGAAGCATTATGTGTGGTGATTGGGTGCTGCTCTTGACTGTTGTTTGAGTTTGACATGACTATTGCATGTGTGGACACTAATTGTGAGCCTGATCAACTCATTGTTTTTGTGTACATGTGTAGTGTCATGATGAGATCCCGAAACAATAGTGGGGCGACAAATGCCCAGCCCGATCCAGTGGCGGCTGCGTTGGCAGCCATGAAACATGAGTTGGCTGCTAATAGGCAGATGCAGGAGGCTATGCAGCGTGAGATGGCTGCGAACCGTGAGATGAATGAGGCCTTGATGAAGGCTAATCAGGAGATGCTTGAGGAGGTGAGGACTCTAAGGAGAGATGATAGAGTGTCCTCTACACCTTCGACGCACGAAGGCGAGGCTAGTCGCCATCAGGTTGGGGGTAGCCACCCGAGAGGGGACCAGGTGTCCCATACCAAGGCTGATGATGATGTTGCAGCCCGAGGGAAGATGCTTATCACTTTTTGTAAGCATGACCCTCCAATTTTCCTTGGAGTATATGATCCTGTTGCTGCAGCTAGATGGCTGCAGGCTTTGGAGAAGATATTCACAGTGATAGAGTGTCCTAATCACCGGAGGTTGTTGTATGTGACCTATTTGCTTCAGGGTGATGCCCATGAGTGGTGGACCACCACATCACAGTTGCTGAGAGGCCGGGGAGATGTTATCACCTGGCAAATGTTTGAGGCCTGTTTCCTGGACAGATACTTTCCTAGGGATGCTAGAGAGCAGAAGCAGGCAGAGTTTGATAGTCTCATCCAGGGGACTATGACAATAGATGAGTACTTGACTAAGTTTAATGAGCTGGCCAAATATTCACACTTCAGGAGATCCTTGCCTGATGCTGATATTCTTGCTGCTAAGTTCCAGAGGGGGCTTAGGGAGAGCATTGAGGAGCGGGTTGCCGGTAGTGGATCCCGTGATATGGATAGCCTGGTGAGGCAATGCCGCCAGGTAGAGGACATGCTTCGTAGACATCGAGGCAGTCAGTCTTCTTCCTTAGTCAGACAGAAGGTGAGAAGGCCTAGTAGTTCTGGCCCACCCGGTAAGGGTAAGGGCAAAGATTTGAGAGTCTCTACTTCATCTAATAGATTCAAGAGAGGCTCTAGCCAGAGTGGCTCAGCTCAGAGGAGATCACCTCCCAAATGTCCAGCTTGTGGGAGGGAGCACTGGGAGCGTGCCCCTCGGGTCAGATTGTATGCTTCCGATGTGGCAAGCCAGGCCACATTTCTCGTGAGTGCCCGCAGACAGGGGGCCGTGTACATGCTACTCCAGTTGAGATGACAGCACCCACAGCAGGTCGGGTGTATACAGTTGATGTCAAAGAGGCAGCCAGAGCTCTTGACTTGATCAGAGGTACTATTCTGATCGATGCTTATGATGTGAGAGTCTTGTTTGACTCTGGAGCTACACATTCTTTCATCCAAGACATGACTGCTGTTAGGCTTAAATTGCCCATGTCTAGCTTTTCTCCTCCGATGGAGGTTATCACTGCATCTAGTGAGAGGTGTCAGGTGAGCACGTGCTGCAAAGATGTGCAGTTTCAGTTTGATGGCAGAGAGTACACGATTGATTTGTACTGCCTAGCTATGCCTACCCTTGAGATCATTCTGGGTATGGATTGGTTGGCCAAGTATGGCGTGATGTTGGACTGTTGTAAGAAGAAGGTTGTTGTGCCTTCTGATGGAGCTGGTTCGAGTTCTACCTCTTTCCTATCAGTCTTGCAAGCTCGCAAGGCAATCAGGGAGGGAGCTCAGGGCTATATCTTCTCATGTGTGACAGAAGATAAGCCAAGTGTTGATCTGTCGTAGATCCCGGTGGTTAGTGAGTTTGTGGATGTATTCCCTGAAGAGATTACACAGCTACAACCTGAGAGAGAGATTGAATTCTCCATTGATCTGGTTCCTGGTGTAGGGCCAATATCTGTAGCACCTTACCGTATGGCTCCTCTGGAGTTGAGGGAGCTGAAGGTGCAGTTGGAGGACCTGCTGTCCAAACAGTTTATCAGACCGAGTGTCTCACCTTGGGGAGCACCAGTGATATTCGTGAAGAAGAAGGATGACAGTATGAGGTTGTGTGTTGATTACAGGCAGTTGAATAAGGTTACTATTAAGAATAAGTATCCTTTGCCTCATATTGATGATCTGTTAGATCAGTTAAGGGGAGCCAGAGTGTTCTCTAAGATCGATCCGAGATCCGGATATCACCAGATTCGGATCAAGCCTGCAGACATACCAAAGACAGTCTTCCGGTCTAGGTATGGTCACTTTGAGTATTAGGTCATCCCCTTTGGTTTGACGAATGCCCCAGCAGTGTTCATGGACTATATGAACAGGGTATTCAGACCTTTCTTGGATCAGTTTGTGGTGGTGTTTATTGATGACATACTGATCTACTCCCGGACGGAGACGGAGCATGCCGAGCATCTTAGGATTGTTCTTCAGACGTTGAGGAATGATCAGTTGTATGCCAAGTTAGCAAAGTGTGAGTTTTGGCTATCAGAGGTGAAGTTTCTTGGCCATGTGATTTCCGCAGCTGGGGTATCAGTTGATCCCAGTAAGATAGAGGCTGTGATGTCTTGGGAGAGACCCAAAGACATATCTGAGATCCGGAGCTTCCTTGGATTGGCAGGCTATTACCGGAGGTTTATTCAGGGGTTTTCACAGTTGGTGATACCTTTGACTCGCCTCACTCGGAAGGGGGTTCCGTTTGTTTGGACCCATGAGTGCGAGCAGTGTTTCCAGGAGTTGAAGGAAAGGTTGACTACAGCTCCAGTGTTGACCCTTCCTGACCCTAAGGGAAGCTTTGAGGTGTACTGTAATGCTTCCAAGCGGGAGCTTGAATGTGTGTTGATGCAGGATAAGAAGGTTGTTGCCTATGCATCCAGGCAACTGAAGCCTCATGAAGAGTCTTATCCTACACATGATTTAGAGCTTGCAGCTATTGTGTTTGCTCTAAAGATTTGGAGGCATTATCTGTATGGTGATAAATTGGTGTGTTCAGTGACCACAAGAGTCTCAAATATCTCTTTGATCAAAAGGAGCTGAATATGAGACAGAGGCGGTGGATGGAGTTCCTCAAGGATTATGACTTTGAGTTGAGATACCATCCCGGCAAGGCGAATGTTGTTGCTGATGCCTTGAGCAGGAAACATGTGAGTGCCGCCTGCATGATGATCTCAGACTGTGTGTTGATTGAGCAGTTCCGAGATATGCACCTGACTGTGACAGAGGGTGTTCGTGGTCTTGAGCTGAGAGAGACCAAGGTTGATAATGATCTGATTCAGAGGATCAGAGAAGCACAGAAGCAGGATGAGGCTGTGAGGGCCATGATTGGCCAGCAGGATATTTCCTAGGAGGACCACAACTTGGTGTTGTACCAAGATCGCATTGTGGTGCCTAAGGGCGAGTTGGTAGATGTCGTCCTATCTAAGGCACATAAGGGTCAGTTCAGTATTCATCCAGGTGCCACCAAGATGTATCAGGACCTGAAGAGAAATTTCTGGTGGCCAGGGATGAAGAGAGACATATCTGAGCATGTGGCTAAGTGTTTGGTGTGTCAGAAGGTGAAGATTGAGCATCAGAGACCGTCCGGTCTGCTACAGCCTCTGTAGATTCCTGAGTGGAAATGGGACATCATTTCCATGGATTTTGTAATGGGATTACCGAGGACTCAGGCTGGATGTGACTCCATCTGGGTGATTGTGGATAGGCTGACCAAGTCTGCTCATTTCTTACCTGTGAGGACTGACTACACTGCTGAGAGGTTGGCTCAGTTATATGTCAGGGAGATAGTGAGGCTGCATGGTGTCCCAGATAGTATTATCAGTGATAGAGATCCGAAGTTCACCTCTAGGTTCTAGGGTGCTCTTCAGGAGGCTTTTGGGATCCAGCTGAGGCTTAGCACAGCCTATCATCCTCAGACAGATGGTCAGACAGAGAGGACCATCCAGACTCTGGAGGATATGTTGAGAGCATGTGCCTTGAAGCAGGGTACTAGCTGGGATAGATATCTACCTCTGGTGGAGTTCTCGTACAATAATAGCTTTCATGCTAGTTTGGGCATGGCACCTTATGAGGCTTTGTATGGCCGGAGGTGCAGGACTCCAGTTTACTGGACTGAGGTAGGAGAGAGACTCTTGGACCTGAGATGGTTCAGGAGACTTCTGAGCAGATCCGTTTGATTAGAGACAAGTTGATGAGAGCTCAGAGTCGACAAAAGAGTTATTATGATCATAAACACAGGCCGTTGCAATTTGATGAGGGCGACCATGTGTTTTTGAGGCTGTCTCCTGTCACGGGTGTAGGACAGGCTTTGGGTGTGAGGAAGCTCAGTCCTAGGTTCATTGGTCCTTACCAGATCCTCCAGAGAGTCAGACCAGTGGCATATAGGCTTGCTTTACCTCCCCAGTTGTCAGGGCTACATGATGTTTTCCACGTGTCCCAGTTGAGGAAATACGTGTCAGATCCTTCGCACGTGGTGGAGCCTGACACCGTTCAGATCAAAGAGAATCTGACTTGTCCTACACGACCCATGTGGATTCTGGATAGGCTGGAGAAACAGATCCGGAGCAAGACCATTCCCATAGTCAAGGTACAATGGGAAGGGAGGACACCTGAGGAGGCGACTTGGGAGCGGGAGCAGGAGCTGGTGCAGCTATAACCCGAGTTGCTTGACAGGTATGAATTCGAATTTTGCGGACAAAATTCTTAAAAAGGTGGGGTGAATATAATAACCTTGGCTAAATAAATAAAAGAAAAAGAAAAAGAAGTTTAAATTTTCAATTTTCGGTCGCAAAAAGCTTTAGTGACGGAATTAGCGACAAATTAGTGACGGTTTTAGCGACGGTTGGAATGCCACGCTGGTAGCCTGGGCCTCACGCTGATAGCGTGGGAAGTGCTCCGGAAAGCTATTTTTCACTAGAATGCCACGCTGGTAGCGTGGGAGCACGGGCTGAGGGCCTATAAAAGGCCATTTTCGTGTTTTTGAAGGGAAAAACCTTCTTTCTTCTTCCTCTGGCCCTATTCCGCCATTGTTGAGCTTGAGAAGCTCCATATCTTTACAAAACCTCACCAAAACACCTTCTACCAAACATAAAACTTGTTGGAAACCACATTGTGAGCTTCAATCCTTCATCTTTTTCCCTTAAAACCCACTCAATGGAGAAACCCCTTTCTCTAGGGAGCTTCGAAAAACTCGAGTTCGGCGAGGAACGGAGGCGATTCACGGACACCCAAGCTAGGGGAAGTGGTCCACAGGTCTTCCTTGTCCTCTTTGAGGTAAGAGACTCGAGTTTCATCGTTTAATTTGTGAGTTGGGGTTTGGGATGAGTAGTGACCCACTGTTGCTAGAGCTAGAATTAGCCTTGGGTCCTTTAGAAGAGTATGTTTAGAATGTTGTTGTGATGAAGGATTAGCTCTCAAATGTTAGTTTCATGAACTTTGATTTTTGGCTCTGTGATATGCATGTGTGGCTAGTATATTGAGTCACTTGATAATGCTAAGACATGCAAGAGCCATGATATTGCTTTAATGTGTTTAGGAGGCTTTAGAAACGATGTCTTGTGTGAGAAGAACCGTTCAAGCCATATGTGAATTCTTGAGCTTGGCCTGTATAGAGTTTGAAGCTCTTTGTTTTGGCTTGCACCGAGTCTTGTGGAGACTCTAGTGCCTTGTTAAGCCGAGATAGACCACTGAGGGTCTATGTGTTGTTAATGTCTTGGTTGGTCTTGATAAAACTTAAGTTAGAGGACTTAGAGGTTTTGGAAAGGAATGAGGTTCCTTTCATGGTGACGGTTGAGAACCGCGTGATATGCTTATGCCTTGTGAGGTTGCTTTGGTTTTGATTTGAGCTTGTGTGCCTTGTATAGGGCGTGACACCGAAGGTGTCAGTGGCATAGACCACCGTTCAGGGACCGAACCGTAGAGCACGACTTTGCCAGGTAAGTTCTTGGTTTCTTGGGAGTGTTTCCCACTGTCTGTGTTCCACCATACTCCGAGGGAGTGATGGTTACATTCATGATGCATGCATTAAATGGTTGTTACTTGCTCAATGATATGTATGCATGATTCTATGCCTTGTATGTATGGATACTTGTGATTAGATCTTCTGGCCAGTTAGATAGATATGGACCTCCCTAGGAGAAAAGCGCACCTCCTAGTTTGGTTTGCTCTTGGGTGATGATGATCCCATGGTGATGATGATCCCTTAAAACCAAGAGATAGGTGGTCCTGTCGCGGTTGAAGCCTATTCTCGGAGGTGCCATATACGTGCGTCCATGCGTAAGGGGTAGCTCCCGATGGGATGGCACGGGTGTGAGTTCCGGTCTCACACTAAGGTTTGATGCTGATGATGATGCATCGTGGCGGTGTTGTTCCGCAGTATACATTAGAGCTAGATGACTTGGCTATGTATTGTTGTGAGGGCCGGGAGGCCAGTGTTTGTGGTGCCTTGATGACGTGTGTCATGGAAAGTGAGCCAGGGTGGAGGAGATGCCTCCAAGAACCCTGAGTTTACTGAGATGTATATCTCACCCTGTGTGGAGTTTATATTGTTTCAGGTGACTCTTCTGGCAGAGATGATAGGTCTCAGGGCAGGAGGCTCCAGTAGAGACAGTATCTGCTTGGCTGTGAGGCAGCATGAGGAGAGCTTGGTGGCTCAGCTTGCTGATATTATTTTGTACCCCTGTAGAGGGAAGATGTATGTGTGTGTGTGTGCACATATGCCATGTTTTGTATTGTATATCTATATCTTGTATGCCCTCGTGTGAGGAAGGATCTTTGAGATCAAAGCACTCAGATGCTTATTCTTTTGTATAGATACTGTGAGTGTCAGATGATGTTTATGTACATAACCTGTTTAAGTTATGTAATTGTAATTCCTCCTGTTTCAGTTGATTGTGATACTTGTGGTTATCTACCTATGTTTATGTTATTTTGGATCAACAGGGGCTTGTGTTGTGACGTGATTTTACATATTATACATAATGTATCGAGAAATATGGTTTCGAAAATGCTTCTGCGGGGTTTTTAATTAAAGTAATTATGCACTTCTCTGATTAAATAATATGCTAATACACCGGATGCATACGGGGTGTTACAATTTTTAAGCCAGAAGTGGCAGGAAAGAATACTTGTTGTAATCAAGACTGATTAGTGGAACACTAGTTGGTAAAGGAGAACTGGACGTAGCTCAAGTTGAGTGAACTAGTATATAATGAAGTATTTTTACCGTTCTTCATTAGCTTATTAAAAGATTACATTCTCCATTACTATTACACTTTGCAATAAGGTTTTTCATTAAAAGACAATTTTCCAACTCACTGGACGACAACCTACTCTTTTTCATTGGACGAGTGTTTTACAAACTTGCTATTATAACATCTTCCAATTCAAAAAGGTTTTATATTTTGACTAACGCACTATTTAATCCCCTTCTAGTGTGATTTGTTATATTTCAATTGGTATCAGAGCTGGGTTTCTCGGGTTGAGTATTTTCACAAATATAGAGGAAAGATGCTAAAGTCAAAAAGATATGGAAGAGGGATATTCCACAAACAAGCCACCATTATTCAAAGGCATCAAATATGAATACTGGAAGGAACATATGATAGCTAAAAAAAAAAGATTCTTGTTAAACTCTAAATCTCAAAACACTCTACTATGCACCCTTTTTGAGGAAGAATACGCAAAGGTCCATATCTACAGAAGTGCAAAACAAATGTGGGACACACTATCTCTAACGTATGAAAGATCATCACAAGTAAAACGCAACAAGCTCAGCTTGTTGACACGTAAGTTTGAGCTTTTCACTATGGAAAAAAGTGAAGATATATAAACAATGTTTAGACCCCTCCAAACTATTTAAGTGAATTATGCTGCCTTAACAAAACTTTTGATAATTATGACAACATTGACAAAATTCTAAAAGATTGTCCATGAAATGGATACGACATGTGACAACATTGAGAACTATAAAGAACTTGGACTCCATGTCCATTGAAGAACTAATTGGAATTAAAGGTTCATGAATAGGAACTTCAACAAGATAAAGGTTTCAAACAGAGTAAAACAGTCACTTTACATCAATCTATGCTCCAAGACAATGTTTGTTCTAGCCTTTACTCATATACTGTCATTCTAGATAAAACTCTCATCGTGTCCTTAAAGAGATACATCACATCGTATTACAAGTCACTGTAACAGTTTAACATATAAATACATAAACATTATTAAAACTATGGATAAAATCATTCACACATAACAAAAGTACAACACAAGCCACACATAGCATCCACTTCATAAACCACAAAAGTTAGACAATTCACAAAAATGCACATATGCAATGTGATGTTGCTTTGTCTTTTCTCATATGCATGTGGTACTAGGAAACATTTGTGAAAGAAGCTCGAGAGGACATGTAGTAACAAACCCAAGAGACTATCGACAGTGCATCAGGGTTACCCAGTCTTGCAAGGATACTCTAACTCATGTGATCAACATGAGCCACACGAAGATTCCAAACTAGATACCCCCAAGGACAGATTCATACTTCAACTCATTCATGCCCTCCCAGGTAAGCTCGGTTACATCCTCCGCCTTAAGAAACATATGCACATTTATGATACATGATCACATAGGATGCACATGGTTTCACTCATCACATCACATGGAGAATCCTATCCCACATGGACTAGGTTCTTTAAACATTTCAAATCTTACTCATGTACCATGTCGTATCTTTGTCCACATATTATACACATAAGTATCATGCATCACATGTCACACTCATTTCAATGTACATAAAATCATGTTCATAGTCAAAAGGAACAACATTTCCAAACATAATTCAACCACAGTCATCCTTAAGCACACTTGACTAAGTAGTACACTATTCAATCATCCAAGTTCTATATCATTTTCCTATTATAACAATTATCTATAAACACCTATAGGCAGTATATCATTTCTTAAGTACCACCTCATTTATTTCCTTTTACGCGCCTATGACCTCTTTACAGTGTAAATGATATATATGGAGTTATACTAACTCAATCAAGTTTATTCCTATCTTGTTTGAAAGATAAGACAAGTATCTACAACTTCTATGTTTACCTCGAAAGCTATTTCCACTGTCCACTGTGCCTAAAATTAGAAGGAACACGAGCTGATTGCATAATTCTAATAGCTCGACCTTTGCTAATTAATTGTTCTATATATAAAGTTCCAAAGAGTCCAAATCAAGAGAAACCCAATCTATTTTTTAGCTAACATCTAGGGCTACATTTTTATGGAGACACCTAAGCCTAGCCTGGTCATCTTTAAAGCTCATTTTTTTCACATTAAAATAAGATCTAATTGAAGAGCAAAAGCATTCATCAACAACTAAAGAAGGCAATAACTTAGGAAGGATAAGGGAAAGTACTCACCCGGGTAGCACAAATATTATCTTTGACCAAATCAAAAGAACTTGGTGACATTGTCCACCATGGCCCTTGCAACAACTCTTACTATGGCTAAAACTTGAGTGCTATTTAAAACACTACTCCAAGTCGCCTATATGCCCCGAGTTTGGAAACTCTAAGGGAAATATACAAATATTAACTATGAGGAGCTCCACGCTTAATGCTAAGCCTACACTATTCTTTAGTGCTCCTAACACTTGGCAGTCTCCTCTATATATAGGGGAAGAAAAGGATTTCATGAAGTTATTTTGCCTTATGTGGGACTTAAGGTGTTTTTCATGATCAAGTGACCTACTTTTGAGCTGTTTTTCTCTAAGATTAAAGCCTATTTTGGATTACAAGTTGTAGGGATGAATTGTAGTTTTTTCAGCAAGCTTTCCAATGACAAAAACAACACCTCAAACGAACAACTATAACTTAAGATATGAGATGGTCTTTTCTGGAGTTTTTATCATAAAACTAACTAGACTTTGATAACTTTTCAAGCATTCTAAATATTATAACTTAATCTAATACTCCTCTAAGAAAATATAACATAAGGGTCCTAATAAGGTTTCTCCTTAAGCTAATACTCATAGTACTCGAAACTTGGGGTGTTACACCAAGTCTTAGCTCTCTTAGGGTTAGCACCAATAAGAATACCTAGACAGGAAAAAGGAATGTGTAATAACTTACAATTTAGTAAATGAGCATACCTCTTCGTTGTTTCCATATCCACCCCAATAGTTTTGAATCTACTTTTGAAGTTGACATTTAAACCGAATACTAGTTCAAAGCATCTTAAAATGCTTTTAATAGTCATAACATTAGCCAATGTTGCTTTTCACCAATTCAAAGCATCTTAAAATGCTTTTAATAGTCATAACATTAGCCAATGTTGCTTCTCCCATAAAAATAATGTTTTTTGCATATTGGAGAAGATTCACTTGCTTGTTGTCCCCCACAGGAAAGCTTTGGAATAAATTCTTTTCAACCGCTTCCTTTATCTTCTCACTCAAGCCTTCTGCAACAGTTGTGAACAAAAATGGAGCAAGAGGGTCACCTTGTCTAAGTCCCTTAGTCCCATCAAACTCATTTGAAGGACTCCTATTGACCAACACTAACACCTTACTACTCACCAAACACCCTTCGATCCATTTAATCCATTTTGCATCAAATCCCAACCTTTGGAGCATATAAATCACAAACTCCCAACGAACCAAATCATACGTCCTTTCATAATCTACTTTGCATATCAAACAATTCTTTTTCAATCTTTTAGCTTCCTCCACCACCTCATTTGCTACTAATGCACTATGCAACAAATATCTACCCCCCAAGAAGGCACTTTGCCTTTGGTGTATCACATCTTCCAACACTCTCTTTAGCCTATTTGAGAGATACGTAGCCAATATTTTATACATACAACTGACAAGGGATATTGGCCCAAACTCTCCCAAATTTTGTGGAGCGATTACTTTTGGAATAAGGGCAATGAATGAGGAGTTGCACCCCTTGGGAACACACCATTCACATGATACTCATTTAAAAACCTCATAGTATCTCCTTCAAGAAGTGTTAGTAACATAGACTTTCTGGCTGATCATGTCATTTGTAACTGAAATGAAAAGATATGGTAATACCAACGCTGGTGTTTTCATTGTTTTTTTAGAAAGAGTTTCAATATTTTTGAACATAAAAATTGACACCATATATAGTTTTTATTTTTTTGTGTACACACATTTCAATAGTATATGATAAAATCAAAGAGAATGTCTTTGTAGTCCCCATTATGTGTTCAAGAAATACTTTCCTTTTAGTGATTTGCAATTCTGCAGTTTTCCATTGCGTTTGTGACCTACAGCGTAGATTCATGTGTATCTGCAGCTGCAATGCAACTAAAATATTGGGAACTGCTATAAGCATGTCTTATTTTCAACGTTTTGAATTTCATGAAAAAATGGATAAGAATTAATAGAGTGAAACCTTTCCTTTCTTTAAAATTAAAAATTATGTCAGAATCAGAAGCCAGTCATAATCCTTAATGTAATCTCATTCGGATGTAACAAAACGCATCAGCATCTTTGGTCTGCAGATGACTGTTTTTTCAATTTTTAAAAGAATGAAAATAACTCGTATTATTATTAATAGAGATAATATAACAATCCGTCGTTAGCTTCAACAATGGTTGACTTGGTTAAATATGTAACTAAATTGGAATAACATATAAAGAAACGTTTATTGTAATACCATGGGCTTAAACTCTGGTATTATCGTGTCAGTAATATCTTCAACCAATTGAAAAAAAAAAAAAAAAAGTCTTCACTTTGGGCGGCACTCGAGAATGTTCTTGATGAACATATTTATTTGAGTTGTTTCTGTGACTAAAAACATAGTGATCATTACAATTTAAAAATTAACATCAGCAATTTACTCATCTTTTAGCATCCTTGTCTAATATCTCACGTTTCTCCGGACAGTTTTTTTAATCAATTTATTATATTATTATTATTTTCTTTATTTTTTAAATTATATATATATATATATATATATATATATATATATCATCTTCAAACCTGCCTTAGAATTCATATATTATTTATCTATTTTAAAATGATTATCGTTATAGATTATTTTATAAACAAATGAACCAGAATAATAATTTTATAAAATTGACCTTATATCATCATTAAAATAATACTGTATATTAATAAGGAATAAAAATAAAAAATAATTAATATTACAGTGAAATTTTAAAATAATAATTATTTTGAAACAATTTTTTCTTATATGAAAATTATAATGAATAGAGGGAGTACATTAAGTCAAAAATTTCTTCATAAATTAATTATTTAATCATTATAATAAAATATTTATAAATCATCATTAACATAATATTCTGTCAATTAAATTGAGTTTTATTTTTTTAAAATGAAAATTTTAAATTTATTTCTCTTAGCTAAATGCATGGTTATTTATGTTAATAGTTGGGGTAACTTTGCAGAAATAAACAAAAAGAAGCGTGTCCTATTGTATTTATTAGTATGAGAATGATCTCTAAGCATTAATCTATAGATTCATGTTGAATAGCAATCATATCAAAAACATGAAAAGGATCTTAAGAATTCATGAGTTTCACATAAACATACCTTTGTCCATAATTGCAAAAAATCTTTATTGGTAGAATGCTTTCGTAGAGTCTTTGGAGAAGATCCTTTAATAGCAGAATACTTTCTCAGAGACCCTTTCTTTCTTTCTTGTATTTTCTTTGATAGGGATTTGAGCAGACAATGATGGTATTTAGTTTTCTAAATATTTATGTTCTTTCTTAGAAAACTGAACCACTAGTTTAATATAACGCACCTATCAACAGTTATCTTTTTAATATAACTACTGCATATCTTAACATTTATCTTTTAATATAACTGCATATCTTAACAGTTATCTTTTTAATAAGTTTAAGATAATTATTTTGTTAATAATTATCCTTTAATAACTTCCCTTTGTAACCCATTATCTTTATGCCTTTTATTCATTAAATCAAATAACATTTATTTAAATAAACCACAATGATAAATCTTACATTATCTATTCAATAAAAAAACATGTATTCATTTTTTTATATAATTTTTTTTTGAACTAACAATAACTATCCAACAAGCAAAATTAGTATTTGACTGACTCGATAGGTTTGGGAACAAGATGCTATCTGACGCAGGACCATAATACAAAAAGAAACATGTATAATAGTGGTTCAATTCAAGAAGAAAAATGGAGGCCCAGTTTTAAATAATGGACCCAATAGTGGCCTGACCATTTGGGCATGTGGGAAAACAAAGAAGTAAAGGGGCAAAAAAATGTAGTTGCGTTAGATTCTTGAATTTGATGATCTGACTCATGTCACAACTTCATCGCCCTCCTCGTACACATGCGCTCTGCAACCTTAACCTAAAGTAAACAATTTTCTTTGTTGCCCCCTTTTCCTATACATACATATGTTGTTTATATATGTTTTTGTTATTTGTTTTTACAGTTAACTCCCTGATTCGAATCTTACTGGTTTCCGTTATTGTAATTAATGATATAGTATGTTCATCCTACTAACTCTGATTTCTGACTTCATCATAAACTCACATTCTTTAGTGATTTTTTTTTTTTTTATTTTCGTTCATTTTAAAATTATTCAATTAATTTTAATTGAGGTTGCTTAAGTTTGTTAAACAACTGAATGAGTGTGAGCAAGGTTGAACTTATTTTCATTTGTTCTGAATCTTGATATTTTAGCTTTTTAAGTGGTAATTCGTTGAAATAATTGATGCATTGCATCCTTGGGTGTTGAAGATGATCTCAATATGGTGATGAAAGTGTAAATGAACTTGCTGCAATGAATGTAATATTTTGCTGCAGTACACTTGTGAGGTGAGTTCCTTGGGTACACGCGGGAATGGCTGCTGCATCTGGCATGCCTGAGGAGGAGACAGCGATGTTTCCCGATGAAAATGTCCATCCCAGGTTGGATGTCTACGTGTGGGACATGGATGAGACCCTTGTACTGCTCAACTCATTGCTGAAGTCATCATACGCTGAGGCTTTCAATGGTCTGAAGGATGTGCAGAAGGGGGTGGAAATTGGGAGGACGTGGGAAACTCTCATTCTACAAATATGTGATGATTATTTCTTCTATGAACAAGTAAAATTTGTGTTTTATGTTGAAATTTCCACGGATTGTTTTGCTTGTGGAATGTTAGTGATTGATGCGGGGTTTCTATGGTGCAGATTGAAAATTACAATAAGCCTTTTCTTGATGTTCTGGCCCAATATGATGATGGGAGGGACCTATCTGATTATGACTTCAACCAAGATGAATTAGGTTCCCCACATGATGATGCCAACAAAAGAAAACTGGCATATAGGCATCGAGTCATTGCCCAAAAGTACTTACTGGTAAAACTTCTGTGCAATTATTAGTATTTCTGTATTCAACCTTTGGAAGTCAGTACTATAGCATGGAATTTTACTTGTTATTATGTAACTTGCTATTTTATCTATTACATATGTTCCTTTGTATTTTTCGATTTTTCTTGATGGAATGGTTCAGTTATGAAACCATAGAGCATTGTTTTGGTTTATGGACCTTGTTTAGAAATAATGGTTTCTACAACAGAATATCAATTCTTTCTAAGATAAAATAGAGTTTGATTGAGTTCACTTTTTATACTGTATGTTTTAGTTTAGAAACAAGTTTTTTGAACTTTATTAGACTTTTCTCAAAGTGCATACATGTAAAAATAAAAGTGATAAAACATAGTTTCTGGAACATTATTGGTAGTCTTACATTTAACATAAAAGGTTTTGATAGGCCCTTAGCATGTGATCAGGAGGGTAAACATTAGGGGCCCAAGGGTAGAATAGGCCTGTTGTTTATGAGAGGAAAAAGAAAAATAACAGCAAGGGAAAAGAAAGGGAAAATTCAGTTAGCCGAGAGAAAAAAATCATACTGAATTGTGATGAGTGGCTTGTAGTTGGGGGCAGGAGATTCAGGAATCAGGATTAACAGAGGAAGGGAGGGAGAGAGAATGACCGGACAGAAGATAGTTTAAGGTCACACACGTGTTTGGGTGGCGGGGTTGGCTATGCTATATAGGCTTTGTTTAGATAAACTTCTTCATAAACATTTATAAGAAGAGAAAACAAGGTAAAATAAATTGATTTTTTCCTACAAGTTAAAATCAGCTTATGCACTTTTAATTTTTTTTTTTAATTTCTCTCTCATCTAATTTCTCCAAAAATTGAGGTGCTGAGTTCATTTCAGCATATGGGAAAAGCTCTTTACATGTTACCTTATGTTCTTCTAAGTGCGTATAGAGGGAAGTTTGTTCAGACAGTGCGATTGTGGCAATCACTTCTCCTTTCTTTTGTTGAGTATTTTGTTATCAGGAATTTTTCTCAGCTGTAAGGAGCTTTTCTCCCTAATTTCTCAGTTAATAGTATTCAGTATATTGTGTTTCTATCAGTTTTCGAGTTAGATATTTTCTGATTTTTGTGATGATTATTCTGAAAGTCAGTTGTAAAACTTGCATCTGACTTGCTTTTTTTTTATCATTACTTATTTATTGAAGGATTTTGGATTGTATATGATATTATCCGCTGTATTATGTATCTGTTACTTTCCCAATGTTCTTTTTAGTTTGTGTTTTAAATATAGAATAGTTTGGCAATTGATAATTAACCCTGTTTCCATAAATGTGTCTATGACGATATATTTGTTGTTATAGTCTCATTTTATCTTCTTTATAAACAGGAAAATGTCAAATAATAACACATATCAAGCTTAATGTGTTTTGTAAATGAGTGCTTCGTTTTTAAGGAATTGTTTGTGGATTAATGTTGAAGACAAAAGAAAAGGCTACATAATTATACACACCAGACTACTGCAACTTTTTTGTAAATAAATATTTAAATTCCTATGTTAACCTATCCATTGTTGTAAAAAGGGGCAGAAACAAGCTTTTAAGTTTCAACAAATCAATGCTCATAATATAAAACTAGATTTCTGTTTAGAAACAACCTCATTAGTTTTAGTTTATTGGTGAGAGATGGTGCTTTGCTTTCTAATGATTGAAGCTTTGTGGACATCATGAAATGAGAATCTGAGTTAGAGACTTAGAGCTGGGGTGTAACCAAACAAGTTATGGTTGACTTTATTTGCTAGCTTTTCCATTGGTAGCTTGACATAGGGGGGATAAACTTAACATTTTCTTGTTTGGTTTCAGGGTTTACTGAATATTTTAGATCATGAGACAATAAAACTCTGGGATGAATTGTATGATAAAACTGATGAATACACTGACAGGTGGCTTTCATCAGGTATGCTTTGATGGCTCAATGATATTATCTTTTGTTGCATGACCTGTATTACTTATATCTTGTTTAATATATTGTAGCGCGGACCTTTTTGAAGGAGTGTTCGGGTGAAGATAAAGATGCAGTTTCCTCTATTGCTTTTGCTAACACTAGCTCAAATTCAACTAATGCAAAGCATGTAAATGTTTTAGTGACATCTGGATCGTTAGTTCCCTCACTTGTGAAATGCATGCTCTTTCATCTGGACAGCTTAATAACGCATGGAAATGGTGATTAATTTTATCTCTTCTGGCTACAATGCCATGTCACATAATTTATTTTTTTATGCCATCTTGAAAGCTCAAAGCTCACGATCATTTTAGTGATGAACCTTTTTTGAAAGCCTAACTAATAGTCATTTCAGTAACAAACAACAGAGTTTAATCCTGATATAGTCAAACATAACTTGCTTTTGTTAATGATGTATGTCACATTTCAGTTTATAGCTCATGGGAAGTGGGGAAAATTCAATGTTTCCGATGGATCAAGGAGCGTTTCAACCATCCCAATGTTCGCTTTTGTGTAATTGGAGATGGATGGGAAGAGTGTGAGGCTGCAGAAATTATGAGATGGCCATTTCTTAAGATTGATCCACGGCCTGGAAAACTTCACAGGTTCCCTGGTCTCACTTTGACCACTGTTAGCCACTACTTTTCTGTGGTGTATGGAAGGCCGGACAACGAAAATGGTGAAGAATGATGCAAGATCTTCATGTCATCTACACTTTTCTGGGATACCTATCTGTACCAATAATATAAAATGAATGCAGCAACATGCCCAGCAATTTTATTGCTAAGAGCATTGCTTCCATGAGATGGCTATCCATCTCAGGTGCCAATTGCTTTTGAAGAAATTAGGTGGAGCTATTTTTCTATGACATGCATGATCATAACTTTATGTTGTAGAAATGAATGTAGATCATTCACCAGTTATAATGTACATAACATAAGATGTTTAAAATTCATCTGTGTGCACCTTCTGTAGGGCCTTCTGACCATTATTATGTATGTCCTTTCTATGCTTATTTGGCTGTTGGAACTGCAAATTTGAAGCCACACATGGCTAACCAGTAACCACACCTGCACTGCTTTTGCTGCACAAAACAAACCCTCTAAAGTTTACTGGATTTTGGACTCATCTGAATTTTGGAGTTCCGCAAAATAATGTACATCCATGACAAATCCACCGCATATAAATCTTATTATTTTTAAGTTAGAACATCATAAAGCATAATGTTGGGTTAAATATCACTTATCACTCAGGTTTCTAAAAGTATCAAAATATCATTTAGGCCCATGAAAGTGTTAGGGAAATTACACTTTTGGACATAGTTGTGAAACTCGATCTGATCATTGACTCGATCGAGGTAGTGGGTCAATAGTTCAACCAATGAGTGGGTTAGTAATTAATCTGATTTGATCCAATATATATTCAAAATTCAAAATTATATATATCTATTATATATAACTAATATTATGAGTAAGAAAAATTCATCCATACTCCAAATTCCAAAATAACAATTGATAATAATCTAAAATCCAAAATTATTAAGAAAAAAAATCCATTTTTTTATGAAAAAAAATTCATTTTTTTATAAAAAAAAATGTAAACCGAACGGATCGGATCGATCTAATCGGAATCTAGTTACCTAACCTGTTGGATTTGACCGGATTATCTCGAGTCAACTACATAATCGATCCAATAGCGGAACTAATCCAGGTAGGTCATCTGATCCTGTTCCAATCAATTTGACTGGCCGAGCTAAACTGAATTTTACAACACTGTTTTTGGGGAACAAATTGACATTTCATACAACATTATGATTATGATGCTCTAAATGACATTTTAAATACTTTTAGACCTAAATGAAAATGAATTACACTTTTGGAAATTAAAGTGATAGTTTATCCATAGTTTTTTTTAATGTTTTTGAAAGTTTCTCCTAGGTTCAACATGCATTGATGATGTAGTGATGACATCATCAATATTTATATGCTATGTCTGGAGCTTCGTAAAGTATTATTAGCTTCGTCTTCATTTTCAATATTAAATAACAAAGTTTGACATCATATTCACAGAGCTGTATCTGACGTGGCATGGTCGTCAACTAAAACTACAGGATAAATATCCTGATGTGATTTTCTGAGGGTTTGACCAAAAAAGATTGAAAAGATTTTTTGAGGTCCTTTTCAATATTTTAAATTGCTGGACCTAAAAAAATCATCTCAAAAAGGTAGGTCCTCTTTTGAATTAAGTTTGCTAATTAATTTGAAGCTGCAAGGCTGGTGTTAAGTCCAATTTTTCTCTCAGCACGCGTGGGTGCATCACATCAATTAAACAGTTTGTCTTTTTGTCAACTGATAAGTCCTAAAAATGGTATTGGTATGGTATTCCTTCGGCATTAACATGCACTATTATATTGCTCTGACATTTGAGATATGCATGCCACAAATCGATCCTTTATTGTCCTTAACTTGTTTAAGACACACAATGCATTGATTTGAAATAAGGATAAGATAATTCGATCATCGATGTAAATCAGGATGAGGCTAATTGTCCAAATGAGCACTTTGTCCACTTAATCATCTAGCAAATAAGGACAAATCAGAAAGGATTTATTTGGCACTGTACAATTGGATGACAAATACACTTTCATTATCAACTTTGGCTTGGAACGGTGACATGGACACTTTCTTTTAAAAAACTTCTTACAATACATTTTCTGAATGCGAAGATAGCATTCTTGGGAAGAAATTGTCTTCTTTCAAATGCACACAATCCCCTTAAATATTTTGCCTCAGTAATATATATATATATATATATATATATATATATATGTAGGATTTGTATTTTTTTTTCCTTTCTGTCATAGTCATTAATTTGGCATCTAAAATAAGGGAAAAAATTGTTGTTGGCTTATCACTGTTAATGTCAAACTATTGACAATATGGATCTTAGAAAATGTCAATATTTCTATCTCAAATTGCAAGAGATGATATAACTTATTTTGCAAGACAAATTAAGATTTTAGACTTATCATTAGTATAAGGTAGATAATAGACCACATGCCATATAATCAATGAAAGTGGATTTTGTTTGGGAGCAAAGGAACATATATGGCTTGGCTTCAGCTTTTGTATAGGGGTCCCATTGCTGCATTACCTTCCAAACAAAGGCATGACCCATGAGATTGTCATTAATAATCATCAAATCGTGTATAAATTATTTTTACACTTCAATTGGATAGAGTTTGCAATTTTATGATTTTATCCTCTTCTGCATTGCCTAAAATGTACATAGTCCTCGTTGGTACCCACCTAAGACTTTGTTTGGGAGAGAGATTTTAGATGAGAAGGGAGGGAAGGGAAATGTTTAGGTGGTGATATCTCTTTGTTTGGAAGTTTTAATTTTTGAAGAAAAGGATTTGACGATTTTTCAAACTCTTCTAAAATCCTCCAAAGCCTAAAAATTGTTGTTCCCCCAATTTGGGGATTTTTAGAAGGAAAAGTAATTAAAATTACTATCATACCCCAACTACAAATTCAAAAATATATTAAAATATGTTTTTATATTTAAACTATATAATTTTCACATTTAACATCTTATTAACTCTCAATTTTTCTCTCTTAATATATTTTTAATTCCCAAACAAGGAGGAAGGAATTTCCCTCATTTTCCTCCCTTTCCTTTTCCTTCCTTCCCCTTGAATCTCTTTCCTTTTCTTTCCCTCCTAACTCCCAAACAAAGCCTAAGGAGTCTCTTCTCTCGTATCATTGAATTTTGAAAGTATCCTTAATTTCTTAAGATAAATTCTAAAAACGTTTTGTGCTTTAGCACAAATCATAAAGTCCCGATAAACGAATTTGTTGAATTCATTGTTTCCCTATACAGTTTTGTATGGTCAATTTTGTGTACCGAGAGCTAATGATAAAATTATTAAGGTTATGTATGATAAAATTAGTTCGTATACTAATTAAAAATTAATGATTATATTTGACAAGACATTTTAGGTAACTTCTAATATTTTTTACTAACTAAAAAGTTTGGTTGAGTGTTTAAACAAGTTTTTTACACTTCTAGTGTTTTTTAAACTTCAATCACTTCTAGTATTTTTTAAACTTCAAGTAGTGTTTTTTAAAAATGTTAAGGTCTAGCTTTTTACTTTTTATATTTTCTTTCACTTTTATCCTTAATATATTTATCCATTTTTCTGATTATCCTTTTTAAGTAAATTGTAATTTTATTATTTTTTTATCATTTTAAACTTTTCAGTTACTTAAACAGTTAATTTTATTGAATGTTTATATTTAAATAAGCTAATTTTTCAGCTTTCAACTTTCAGCTTTTAACTAACTTTTAAGTTGAAAGCTAATAGCTGAAAGCTGGAAGCTAAAAAACTAACTTATTAAATCATAAGTATCCAATAAAATTGACTGTTAAAGTAACTTAAAAGTGTAAAATGACAGAAAAATAATAAAATCATAATTTATTTAAAAATGATAACTAGGAAATTGAATATATTAAGGATAAAAGTGAAAGAAAATATAAAAAGTAAAAAGCTAGCTTTCTAAAAGTGTTCTTTTAAGTAGCGTTTCAAAAAATGCTAGAAATTACTATAAAATACTTGTTCATCGAATAATCAAATAAGATTTTTAGCTAGTAAAAAAATTAGAAGCTAGTTGAAATGTTTTGTCGAACATAATCAAAGCCCATAAGCTATAAGTTAGGAGCTGAGAAGTTGGAAGCTAGCTAATTTAATTAAAAATATTTGGTAAAAATAGTTGATAAATTAATTGATAAATGTTAAATGATGTATAAAAGACCATATTTAATACTTTTAACATTTGAATTTTATTTTAATAACTTATCATCTTAAAAAGTAAGATAATAATTTTTAAATTTCATATTATAACAAAATGATAAAATTAATTTTTCATTTTTTGGAAAAGTAAAATTAAATTAACTAAACTTTATTAGTATTATATTGTTTAAAATAATTTTTTAACATTTAAATACTTTATTAATAATATTATTAAAAAAACAAAAAAAAAACTGTATAATTTTTTCTTAAACATTCATTTTTTTATTTGTACAACAAGAACTTGGGAAGGTCGTTTCCCGGGAACCTTGCAACCTTGCGATTCCCGGTAACCGGCCGCATCGGCCCGGTTACCTTGGTCACCGTTAGTTCCCGCAACCAAGCATTTTTTTTCTTTCTGAAGGGCTTGCGGTTCATTACACCAAAGATATGTACATCTCTCACCTGCACTACTATGAAAAATTATATTCGAGGATTTTTTTAGACAACGAACAAAAAAGAGAATTTTTAAATTGAATAAAAGGATAAAATGAAATTTCAAAAAAATTAATAAGAAGAAAATTGAGAAGAAAAAAGCTAGTAGTTTAAAGCATCTTTAATGCTAGATCATGAGGATAGATCTTAAGCTGAAGATTTGATCTTCCCCAGATCCATCAAGATGTCTATTGTGTAGATCTTCTTTGGAAAGAACTATGAAGATTTGCACAATTTTTTTTATAATCAAATGTGATATTTAATTGTAAAACGAGGGAGGAAGAAGAACAATTGTCATGGCTCAACAGAAGGAGATGAAGAAGAAGAAAAAACAACAAAAAAAAAGTAAACAAAAAATAATACATACTGATGGAGGGGGATCAAGGCAGAGGGAAAGGGGGTGTTGCGACGGAGGGGAAGAGGAAAGGGAGAGAAGAAGTGGGGAAGAAGGAGCACCGTCGAGGAGAAAGAAGAAAGAAGAAAGAAAAAGAAGAAAAAAATGTGAGGAGAGAGAGGAAGGAGACCGTCTAAGAGGAAGAAAAGTTAATAAATATTTAAATAAAATATTTATAAGTGGGGTTCATATGGGACTTACTAAAAGTTATCTAAGATCTTAAAATGAGATCTACCACTAAAAAAATGGAAGAAATCTTAAAAGATATTCAATCCTATATGGCATTATGGATTGTGGGATCCACCAAAAGTGGTCTAAGATTCTAATTTGGGATCTCTCACTAAAGATAATTTTAGAGTATCTCCAATGGGAGATACTCATTTGGGTTCCTTCATCAATTTTTTGTGGTCCCCGCACTATTTTTTGTGATCTATACAGTGTCATGTCACTCATAAGGAACTCACCAAATATTTTGCTCCAATGCAAGAAATCATAAGAAACTCAACAAAATCCACACATTTATATATTTTTATAAAACTTAACATTTTTCAATTTTTATAAATAGAAATAAAAAATACAAATGATTGAAGAAAAATGGCAACGTTGGAGCAAATAAAATGTGGCTGAATGAAAGCTCAAAAAAGAATCGAAAGTATGAATAATTTCATTTATATTTGCTCTCTATACTTTTATATTTAAAAAGTTAACCCTTCAAAGTTTTGAAAAAAAAAAAAAAACAAGTTCCAAACCCTTCTATACATCATTCTCCACTTTCCTCTCTGTCTTCCACATCAACTTTCTTCCCTTCTTTCTCTTCTTTCTCCCACCGCACTGCGCTTCTTCTTCCTCACGCCGGCCTCTGTAAAATATGGGAACACTTCACACTTAACCAAGAAGGGAGGTGAATTGGTTAGCCTTGGTAATTTAAAAATTATCTGAAGAATCAAAATCAGAGTTTCTTTGCCCTTTGGATCTTTATCATAAAACCAATCAAGAATCTTTATTCAAAATCAATCCAAGACTTATAATGCCTCAAGAAACTATATGTAACAACTGAATTCACAAAGAAAGAAATCAATTATGCAGAAAATATAAGAACACACAAGATTTATACTGGTTCACCTGAAACACTATGAGACTACATCCAGTTTCTTCTACTTAACACTAGAGTAGAGTTCCACTATAACAAATAATATCCTTACAAGCAATTACAAGCTTCTCTTTATCAACCCTTGATAAAGTTCAGAAGTCTAAAACCCTATTAGACCCTTAGAAGCCAAACCCAAACTGAGAACACTACTCAACTGTCTTTTAGAGAAACACTATCTCTATCCTTGCAAGAAAAACCCAATTACAATGGAACTTTGAAAACAAAGATTCAATCAGAATTTTACACCATCAAAGAGTAAGGAAAGAATTCACCTGATGATCCAAGAATGATATGCATAATGATGAAAATACCATGTTGAATGTAGAAACAATATGCAGAACAAGCCTTTCCTTAAACTTTGAAATGAATTGTCTTGCTTCACTAAATCCTGGTAACCCACATGAGTATCAATGGAAGCAAGACCTTTAGAACCCAGAAGAAACTCTTTGTGAATGTTTAGAAAGCTTTAGGAATGCTCAGATCTCAAAAATTCAAGTTACTTTTTCGTCAAAGGCAGGTTCTATTTATATAAAAGAAACTGCAACAGAAATAATCGATTAAAAACGCTCCTGTAATCGATTGTTTAGCATGTGTAATCGATTACATACGCTCCCGTAATCGATTAAAGTGTTCATACTAAGTTCTGGGTTACAGCAACGAGTCATTTAATCGATTATCCCGATGTGTAATCGATTACTCCAGAAGATATGAAAATCAGTTTTGTACTGAGTAATCGATTAAAATATTTGGTAATCGATTAAGACAGGCTTTGCAAAAAATCATGTTTGTGAAATGTAATCGATTACAATATGTGGTAATCGATTAATGCAGACAATGTGCAAAACATGAAATGAACT
>PYAF01002917.1:910725-929591 GCA_007407185.1 Glycine tomentella | reverse complement strand
ATGAAAATCAGTTTTGTACTGAGTAATCGATTAAAATATTTGGTAATCGATTAAGACAGGCTTTGCAAAAAATCATGTTTGTGAAATGTAATCGATTACAATATGTGGTAATCGATTAATGCAGACAATGTGCAAAACATGAAATGAACTAAATAATCGATTACAATAAGTGGTAATCGATTAAGGCAGAGTGTCCACTATTTCAAAACAGGCAAGTAATCGATTACAGTTCAATGGTAATCAATTAAACTAGTCACTTAGCCAAATCACATGTATACTAAGTTTGAAATAATCGATTAATCCGATGATGTAATCGATTAAACTGTTCTTGATATTTTTCCAGAAAGCTGAAGAACAAAACAATCGATTCTTTTAGTGTAGTAATCGATTAAACTAGCTTAAGACTATTTTTCCAAAACACTTAGCCTTTTTTAAGTTCCAAAGCAATTACTTAAAGCCTTTTATGATGTAATGCAGGAATGAATATAAATGGTATGCATGCAAGAACTTGGATCAACAGAAAGCTTTCTTTCCTTTTACATTTAATCACAATCTTCATCTTCAAGCCTTCATGCATGTTGAAAGTCAAAACATTTCCAAGTCTTCACATTGCTTTAATCTTCAAGCAGCTCCCCCTCAAATCAACAGCCTCCTCCTTCGAGCGCACCGGCCTCCTCATGCGACAACTTCCTCACGAGGCCACTTCCTTGCACAGACTCCACCTCGCGCCACCACCGTCGCTCACACCACAATCTAGTTTGTTGTTTTCCTTTTTTTTTACGGGTAGTTGACGAGGATAATGTTATTTTATTCATAAGTTTCGGTTCCTTATATAAGGAACCCGTCTCATTTTTGACGAAACGGTTCCTCCATGTAAGCAACCTCCAACGCTCAAGCTTTTCGAGGAATGAGTTTTTCAATTGAAGGAACCCTATAAGCACTCCCGTTAGAGATGCTCTTATACGGTAGCTTATTTTTCATCAACTACTTTAAGTAACTTATGAAAAATAAACTATTAAAATATATTTGTATACTAAACAAGCTTATTTTAGTGAAAGAAATTTATAAGCTAATTAAAGTAATTTATAAGCTCACTAAAAGTCTTACCAAACATGTATTGTTTAAATTTTCCACCATTAGGCAGTCTTAGTGAGTTTGTAAGATCATTTTTATTGCCTTGTTTGTAGTTTGTAATAGAACTAAATTTAGATAATATTCTTTGTATTTTTATCATTGTTTAATTAATTTGTATGTGCTAAGTATTTTCATTAGGTTTTATTTAAGTTATTATAGGGTAAAAACTTTTAGTTAAATCTTTTTAATTTAAATTTTTTATAACTGTGTCCTTTAAAGTTAATATTGTTAAACTTCCGTTCAATGTTACTAATATTTTTTCACATTTAAATTAATCTGTAAGTACATATAATTTATTAAATTTTAGATTAGGTTCTTATAGTTTAAAAACTTTTAACAAAATTTTATAAATAATGCTAAGTTTTTATTGTTTACTTTTTGTAAAAGGAGCAGAAGATTAAGGTAAAATAGTGGTTGACATTCCAACCTCTAAATCACCAGAGAAACCTGCCTCCAAGATTATTAAAGAACTCAGAAATATAAAACAATTGAGAGTGCTAGACTAAAAGGCTGAAAGTATATATATATAAGCCCTCGTAGTATATTCCTAAAACTGGGCACCATATAAAACAAGCTTATTAACACAAGCATTGTCTTCCCCATATATGTCAGTGATTCTAAAAATTATGTGTTTTTTGTGCTTTATATAATTCATCCAACGAGTCTAAATATATAGGATGACTAAAAGCATGAAGGAGATTAGAATCAGTTTTATATTTATAGATTTGACATAATTTAATAATAGAAATCTAAAATTTTCTTTATGAATTCTAAGAAATCAATTTATTTATGGTATTCCAATTTTAATTGATTGTTAGTTTTTAATTTGAAATTAATAATGTGAAATGCGAAGAACTTTCATTTTATATTATACTATAAATTTACTATAAATATTTTTTTATATGATCAAACTTTGAAAAAAAAAATATCGGATTTTGAAGACATCGACACAATCAAGAAAGAAGAAAGAACAATGAAAAAAGAAGAAAGAAGAAAGAAGAAAAAATAACTCCAATTATATTTCTAATATAATTAATTAATAATATCTTGAAGGGAACACTTAAATGATTGGACTAATTTTGAAATATAGTTTGGATAAGATATTATTGTAGCTGTAGGAACTAATAAAATATAGAATAAGGAAAGAGTGAGTGAGTGACCGAAACTTATTGGTATATATTATATGAAATGTGTGTGTAAAATATATATAAAAAAACACATAATGTGTAACATTATTAACTATCAAGGATTTAGTTATAAATTTAGAAGTACAGACATTCAATTAAAAGTTTTTAAAATTATATGGACCTAATTAAAAACCTAATGAAATAGTGGGGACATATAGATGAATTTATTCGTTATCATCAAGTTCTTTAACTAAATAATATAGTGTTATACTGTTATGTAGTTTTTCTTTTTTTAATTTTGCAACATGTATTTAGATGTTATAATTTGATTGGAAAATTTGATAATAAGGATTCAAAGAAATTAATCTAAACTGTCTTTTGTGTATAACCTTTTTCCTCCTAACACTTTTATTAATTCCCCTTTTTCATGCGTCCTTGCTAAAGATGAAAATGAGCCGAGTAAACATTAAAGGGTTAAAATAGTTGGTATAAAATAAGAAATGGTTATCATTTGCTTTAATTTCATGTTTGACAAGGATATAAACTCAAATTAAGATGGATCTAAGAGAGGGGTCAAAGTGAACAAACTTAGGCATATATAAATGTATTAGTAAGTACAAGATTATAATTTTTTGAAAATTTAAAGAAGAATTGGAGGCACGATTGCCTCGGTAAATACATCTCTAACTCAAATTTGAAATAAAAACGAGTTAAATATGTAATGTAAAAAATCCATATAAAATAATAGTTTAATTTTGATCTATTATCATCATAAGTTTTTTCCATAACATCAAGAGTTTTCATAATATTATTAGAAGTTTTTCACTTAGTGTTGGTATAAACCATAAATATCTTTTTCATTAAAATAATAATAAGTATCATGATAATTTTACTCAAAATCTTGTAAAATTATTATAAACAACAATTTCTTCACAAATATTTAATCAAGATTCAAATTCAGATTTATTTGTTAACTTAGAATAATTTTATGTTAATTCATCTATGATGGTGAGAGAAATTGTTCACTTAGTAAAGTAATGATTAGAGTGGAACTCTTTTAATAATATTGTAATATGATCAAATGAAAAAGAAAAAAAAAATGACAAATACAAACCAATGCCCTTAAGGTATTGGTTAAGAAACTTAAAATAAAATTTTCTTTATCAGGAGGCGAAAAATTGTGATGCACATGTTCTTTTTTACATTCACTTATGTTTTACACAATAAATATTTTTTCATTTTAGTTCCTTAATCAATACTTTAAGGGCTCTGATTAGTCAAACCCATAGACAATAACTAAACGTGACAACATGTACAAATGAAAAAAATGTGGCATTATGAAATAATTTTCAATGATTTGATCTTTGAACTTATGTGTCACTTGGGCATTAAATTGAAAGGATTTTAACAAAGAAAACACAATTGTTTTAAGACAGTTTTTACAATGGATTCAAATTATTTAGTTGTTGAAAAAATATGATTGCAAAAAGAGATTATAATAAAAGTTTACTGGTCAAATTTTATGACAGAGATTAGTCATCGACAAAAGTTGATAAATATTTCACACCAATAATAGTTAAAATATTTAGTTCAATAATGAGTTTCACAATTAGCTATACATAATTTATAATTATTCTAACCAAAAAAAACTTTATTGAAAATTGGCATGTTGATTTAAGTAATTAAACAAAATCAATTCCAAAATTAGAGAATCTAATTGGAAGGTCTACAATGAGGTCTCTTCCTTTAGGTGAGATGTTTCTCTCCCATGAAAGCTTTGTCCTATAAACTGTGAGCTTTTGAACCTTAACTTTCTTTACTACTTAGTGTTATCCCTGAGTGTTACCCAACCTAACCTTCACCTGAATTCATCATTCCCATCCATCCATGGAACCAAACAATATCGAAAACCTGAAAATTGATTATGAAGACATAGGCCTAGAGATTAACTTTGACCGACCCTCTGAAACAAATGTTCATTTCTCTCACTACCTGGTAGGGTGCTTCCTGTCTGATAGGAACATACGAAGCCAAATAATGAAAAAACAAATGTCGTTGGTGTGGAAGCCTTTTCAAGGAATCGCCATTTTTGAACATGAAGCTAAGATATTTCTCTTTCAGTTCTACCACTAAGTTGATTATCAGGGAGTTCTCAATGGGGGTCCCTGGAGCTTTAATAAAAATGTATGATCTTGGGAGCCATTAAAAAGGGATAAGACCCAACCATTGTTCCACTCTTCTACATCCCATTTTGGACTCAAATCCACAATTTGCCAGTGGGATTTATGTCATAAATTCTAGGAGAAAGCCAAGGCAATCACATTGGCCAATTCTTGGAATATGATGTGAAGAACAACGCAAACTTAGATCCTTCATGCGCATTAGAGTTCTAATGGAAGTCCAAAAGTCACTAATGAAATCCAAGAAAACCAAAAAACCAAGAGGAGAACTCAAAGAAGTCACCATGAAATACGAGTGACTTGGTCCTTTCTGCTATTTTTGTGGAATCCTTGGACACACTGAAGATCATTGTCGTTCTTTGTTGTTCAAGCTCTAAGATGAAGGTAAACGTTATTGGATCCCCGTATTACATGTAAAATCTCATCCAAATGGAGGTCCTGGAGGTTCTTGATACCTTCGTGAAGTTGGAAATTCTTCCACATGGCAGTTTTTGGTCTACGAGAAACAAGGAAGCGATCACATTAAATGCGAAGACAATGCATTCAATTCAAATAATGAGGCTGAAAAACAACCGTTACCAATTTGTGGCAACATTTTTTAAAATTTCGAAGTTGACTCCACCAATCAATGTCAAGCCAACAATGTCCAATATCAATGTTAATAACACGACAATGATTGCAATTGACAAGCCAATTAGTGCTCAACCAGCAACGTCCAACATCAATGTCCATATCACAATAATGATTGCATGAGATAACTGCAGTAATGAGCTCGTAGTTGCTAACAAGAAACGTAGGTTGCAGAATCTTCACTCATCAACGTGGACGTGCAAAGCATTCCAACAGCCAACAACGATGATCACATGATGGGAACCTTTACCCCCAACAACAAACCCTAAACTAGACCTTTATTTTTTAATGGTGGATCAGGTAGTCAAGATCGCTAGAGTCAATGAGTCTTCTCAATTGGAACTATCTGTAATGCCCCATATGCATCTAGTTCATTAACATTCATTTATGAATGTTAAGCGCAAAAATTAATTAAAACTAATCAATTCGGAAGCAATTAACAAAATGACGTCATCAAACGTCATCCACAATATCATCTTTACATTATGTATGGTAACCAGAGGACCAAATAAGCCATATACATATATCTCAGTAAATGTATCTCAACAATGGTTGTACAAAATAAGGTATCACATACTCTGTCCTCCCTATATACCTCAATATCTCTCAATATATACAACATAAACACAATGTACATTAATATGTGCATCTTCCTCTCAGGGATACAAAATACAGGCATAACAAAGCAATGAGCCAACATGCTCTCAAAATTTATGCCTAAGGTTCACACAGAACCACATCCCTACTCGGGCTTCTTGCCATAGGATCCACCTTCTTCTCGTTGAGCATCACCTGCAAAATATAATCCCCACACACGTGATGAGATACAAATCTTAGTAAACTCAGGGTTCTTGGAGGTCTCTCCTCCCCCTAGTTCACTTCCATGACATATAGCATCAAAATTAGCATCACACCATCTAGTCATCATGGCTCTCATAAAACACATCACATGTATATCACAACATAGGTGTCATTCCGTTGGGCGCTACCAACATCAGGAATGCAACACAGATGTAGCACATATATATATCACATATAACATTGCCTGAGAAAGATCATCCACTGAATGACACATTCTCTCAGGACTTTCCACATCATTGCCTGAGAAAGATCATCCACTTAAGGGTACATTCTCTCAGGACTCTGCACATACATATATGGCACTTCCAAGAGAAGATCATCCACTTCAGGACACATTTCCAAAGGAAGTCCATAAGTAATCTATTCTACTGGCCAGAGAATCTCATCAATCATACAACATATCATCACGGTGTACATCATATACATGTTCTCAATAAAAAGCAGTAACACACAATTTCAATACCACATGCATCATGACATACAATAATCATCACTCCCTCGTAATATGGTGGAACACGGTCAATGGAAAACACTCCCAAGAACAAAGAGCTTACCTGATCTATGCGCTACACTGGCTCTCCCGGCCTCGTGGTCACAACCACCAATAACATCTGTATCACGCCTTACACAAAAGCATACAAACAATCAATAACGGTCCTCAATTGTTAGAATGAAAGGAAATGTTATTCTTTTCCATATAAACCTTTTTCTAAGCTATAAGGACTAGTCACCAAATTGGTGACTTACAGACCCCAATAGGATCTATCTCGGCCTAACCAAGGCACTAGAGTCTCCCTAAGAGTTTATATCAACCAATTCAAAGAGTTCAATACTCTATCCATGCCACATTTCAACGATTATCAAGGTGGCTAAAATGGTTACTTCAACACATTTTCACCGTTTATAAAGTCTCCTAAACACATCTTGTGAAGGCACCAAGGCCCTAACATACCATAACATCATCAATTTAACTAACATTCTTCCTACACATACATTTCTCAGAACCAAATTCCAAAGTCCATAAAATTTATATTTCAAGGCTAAACCTTCATCACAACAACCTCCTAAGCATACGTTTCCAAAGGACCCAAGCCTAATCTCAGCTCTAACTCAAATGGGTCACTATTCATCTCAAGAACAAATTCTTAAATAATCGGTAAAACTTGTGTTTCTTACCTCTAAAACGACAAGGAAGGCTAGAGGACAACTTCTCCAAGCTAGAATGTCCTTAAAACGCCTTATTTCCCCTCCAAACTCAAACTTTGTGAAGTTCCCTAGAGAAAACCATCTATCCGTTTGATGGTTTTTAAGGAAAAAAAAGGTTGGAATCTAACTCATTGGATGATTTCCTTCAATTTTCATGTTGGAAGTGAAGTGTTTTGGTTAATGAATGAGTGGGTATGAAGCTTTCTAAGCTTATCAATGGCAGAAAACGAAGAAGGAAGAAGAGAGTGAAGCTTTTTCTCATAAAATGTTCAAATGGGCCTTTTATGATGACCTTGCCCGCGTCTTCGCGCTAACGGCGTCATTCTGGCGTTATTGGTGCCAAATTCCAGAGGTTTGGATGTTCCTGGCGCTAATTGCGCCACTCTAGTGCTAACCGCGCCAGATTCCAAAGAGAAATGACCTTCGAGTGCATTCTGGCGCTAATGGAGCCACTTCTGGCACTACTGACGCCATCCTGGCGCTAATGGCGCAGCATCTAGTGCTATCCGCGCCAGGAACCAGAAGCCTTACCAATTTTTTTTAGCCTTGGTTATTATATTCACCCCGCCTTTTTAAGAATTTTGATCGCAAAATTCAAAGTCATACCTGTCAAGCAACTCGAGGTACAGTTGCAAAAGCTCTTGCTTCCGCTCCAAAGTCGCCTCCTTAGGTGTCCTCCCTTCCCATTGTACCTTGACTATGGGAATTATCCTACTCCGAATATGCTTCTCCATTCTGTCAAGAATCAGTACTGGCTGTGTAGGACAAGTAAGATTCTCCCTAATCTGAACGGTGTCAAGCTCCACCACGTGCGAAGAGTTTGACACATATCCCCTCAACTGTGACACGTGGAAAACATCACGCAGCCCTGACAATTGGGGAGGCAAAGCTAATCTGTAGGCCACTAATCCTACTCTCTGGAGAATCTGGTAAGGACCAATGAACCTAGGACTGAGCTTCCTCACGCCCAATGCTCGTCCAACACCTGTGACTGGAGATAACCCTAGAAACACATGATCGCCCTCATCAAACTGCAAAGGGCGGTGCTTGTTATCGTAATAGCTCTTCTGCATGACCCTACTCTAGAAGGACTTTTTTGACAGTCAATTTCTCCTCTAACTTCATCAATATCTAGATTCATCAGAAAAACCATCCACCTTAGAGGCTTATTGGATTCTATGGGTACACCGAAAGAGACAGAAGAAGAGACTCACGGAATCTTCTTCGAACCTTGGCAACTGATACTTCTCCCCCTTGGTGCATCTTTGGAGATTTCAATGGTCTTATCTCCAATGACGAAAAAATTAGATTTTTGGATTGCCCAAAATAGCTTTTAAATGGATTTAGAGAGGCTCTTGTGGCTTGCAATATGCATGAACTTCCATGGAAGGTTATCAATACACGTGGGCCAAGTGTAAAGGAAAAGCTTGACCATGGCTTGGCTACCTCAAACTGGATTGACTTATTCCCTAATTTCAAGCTTCTAAATGGTATTTCATCAAAATTCGATCACTCTCCCATCTTGATTTGACTTGATCTAAAAAATAGAAGGCACTTCAACTAACCTTTTCATTTTGAGAATTCCTAGTTACTGGGTCTTGAACTTTTTTATGTTGTGAAGAATGGCTGAGTCAAATCCTTAAAAGGTGACTTCTTGTATAGAATTAATTTTTGTACTTATGAGATGAATATTTTTAAGAAGAAAGTTTGGAGATCAAATTGATGCATGTAGAAGAAAGCTTGATCTTCTTCGTTTCTCTACCAACCTTGATGGAAATGATCATTACCAAGATTTCTCCAAGAAATCAGGCCAATTGGTTGCATAAGAAGATTCTTACTAGAGACAATGAGCAAAAAAATTCTGGCTAAAAGATGGAGATACTAATTTGAAGTTCTTCCATGCCTCTACAAATGCAAGGAAAAAATCAATTACATCTCATCCCTTACTCGTAAAGCAGGATTTGTGGCCATTGATCATAATGGAATTTGTGATGTTGTTTCTTGTTTCCAAAACTAGTTTGAAGTTGAGAATAATTGTAATAGTGTTAGCCCTATTATCAATTAAATTCTCATCTCTATTTTTCCCTATGACAATGAGTCCCTTTTGGCTCCTTTTGTTATTGATGAATTCAAAAATGTCATTTTTCAAATGGACTCTGATAAATCTGCTAGCCTTGATGGTTTAAACCTTACTTTTTTTTTAAAAAAAATGGCATTTTGTGTAGACCTGAACTTTTCCACTTTATGAATTATATGGCTTGAAACTAGAAATCTTCCTCCTTAGATAAACAAAACCTTTGTTGTCCTTATCTAGAAAAAAATCTCACATCCATGAAAGATTTCAAACATATCTCCCTTTGTAATGTCATTTAGAAAATTATATCCAAAGTCCTTGCCAATCGTCTTAAGCCCAATCTACCCAAATGTATATCCCAAGAGCAATAAACATTTTTTGAATATCGCTCCATCTTGGATATGTCATGTTAGCTTTAGAGATCATTCACCACATGAGATGCAAAACGAAGGGTAAGCTTGGTGAGGTAGCTCTTAAAATTGACATTAGTAAAGCCTTTGACTGTGTTGGTGGGAATTTCCTCTTCGTTGTCCTTGAAAAAATGGGATTTGATGAAAAATAGGTTTCATGGAATAAATTTTGCCTCCAATATGTCAAAGTCTCTATAGTTGTTAATGGTGATCATATAGGAGAAATTTCTATTAGGAGAGGACTAAGACAAAGTGACTCATTGTCACCCTACTGTTCATTTTGTGTACTGAGGGACTTTCAACTTTACTAAAAAATAGAGAGGTGATAGGTGATCTCCATGGTGTGAAAGTGTGTAGAAGGCCCCAATCCCTCTCACATCATTTATTTGTTGATGATATTTTTTGTTTTGCAGGGTTGAAGACAATGAAATCAATTTTCTAAAGAAGATTCTAGACACTTATGGTCGTGTCTCAAGTTAAATCATCAATTATGAAAAGTCAAATATTTTCTTTAGCTCTAATACTTGCCACCATCTTATTGCAACATAGTCACCTTCCTTGGAGTCATTGAAAGTATTGGTTCTAGCAAATACCTGAGACTATCATCCATCATTGGTAAAAGGAAGAAAGTAGTCTATAGTTTCCTAAAAGACAGAATTTGGAACCGCATTAACCATTGGACTAGCAAACATCTCTCAAAAGCGAGTAAAGAAATTCTTGTTAAATCTATTTCACAATCAATCCCCAAATATTGTATGAGTGTCTATTTGCTTCCTTCTTCTGTTCAAGATGGTTTATAGAAAAAGATGAACTATTTCTTGTGGGCTTCCAATAAGCAACAAAGGAAATATGAACTGGCTCAACTGGGACAAGATGACAATGAAAAAAGAATTTGGAGGCTTGGGTTTCAACATTTGCATGCTTCCAATCTCACCATGTTAGGGAAACAAGGTTGGCGATTAATGACCAACCATGATACTAAAGTCGCTAAATTTTTCAAAGTCAAATATTTTCCTTCGACAGATTTCTTGTATGCCCAATTGAGACACAATCCAAGTTTTATATGGTGTAGTATCCATGCTTCATGGGTAGTGGTGAAAGAAGGTTTGCAATGGATGATTGGTAATGACAATTCTATTCATGCTTGGATTTAACGAAGATTTTGATTTAAAAATGGGAGATCTTATTGATCACAATAGCTGTGCTTGGAATAAAGACCTTGTGCTGAACATTTTTAATTAAATGTGTATAATATCCTTTCTAATCCTCTTTTAAATGTTTTGGAGAATGACAAGCTAATATGGAAATTTACCCTATTTGGGGAGTAGTTAGTTAGACGTGCCTATATTAATATCATGGATAATTTACTTGATGCTAGCCATTTGAAATGTGAAGGAGATTGGTCCATTCTTTAGAGTATTCATGTCCCACCTATAGTAAAGTTTTTCATTTGGAGACATTTACATGGATGCCTTCCTACACGGTCTAATCTTCGTGAAAAACACATCAATTGCAATATTGAGTGTGTCTGTTGTGAGTCAAACATAGAACGAGTAGATCTTTTCATATCTTGTGACCATGCTAAGCAATTTTGGCTCCATGCAGACCTATGGCATCATATTGAGGCAAAATGGGAAACAGAAGAGTTTCAAAGCTCTTATGTTTAATCTTTTGCAGGAATCCAATCCAGATTTGCGAGCAAAAATTGGAGTTAGATTGTGGTCCATTTGGAAAACTCGAACCACAAAACTTTGGGAGCAACAACAAGCTTATCCATCTGCGGCTCTCTCACTAGCCATGTAGCAATATTCCCAATGGCAACATATTAATTCAACTCATCATCCTCACCAACCCAGTCAAACAACCACAATGAACACAATCTGGAGCCCATCACCACAAAGCTTCATAAAATGCAATATAGACGCGTCTATCTTCAAGGACCTTACATCCTTTAGAGCTGGAATGTTTTTGAGAGATGCAAGTGGGAATTTCCTTAAAGCAAAGTTGATAGGTTACTTATAGAGCTAAATGAAATAGAAATAATTGAATGATAATTCTCTCTATGTTTTTTTAGTCTATTCAAATGGTATTTATAGTGAATACAGCTGATGAAAGTTTGCTAACGACAGAGAATAACAGAATAGAGGATATAATCCTATTTTGTTATAACATTATAGCTGACAAGGCAAGAAGGAATAATCAACAGCCTCGTCACTATCCTGATCTTGGATTACACAAAGTTGTTGAAGTGGGAGGGCCTCTTTGGTGTCCTCTTGGGCCTGTTAGGATTCCTGTTACCAGAGGCAGTATTTCTATCAACACCCACTGCAGGAAAAACAACCTTGTCCTCAAGGTCGTAATTGGTGAGCAAAGTATCCCACTTCTCCCACGCCGTGTCTTCCGGAGCCAATCCAACCCATTGCACTAAAACCAGCTTGGATGGGAATGGATGAATTGTCCCATTTCCAATCAAGAAAATAAATTGGTTCGATTATATCGGTGTTCATGGGATGAAGAGAGTCATGATTGGTAGGGAGTGGTCCTTGATGTGGTTTCAATAATGAAATGTGGAAAATCGAATGAATTTTTGAAGATTCTAGTAGCTTGAGTTGATAAGCAACTTGCCCAATGTGTTCCTCAATCATAAAAGGTCCATAGAAATGTTTGGACAACTTAGAGTATGTTGGCATGAGAGAAGTTTGGCGATACGGACGGAGGTGAACATACACCCAATCATCAATCGTAAGATTAACGTCGTGGCGGTGTGCGTCAGTGGCACGCTTCATAGCGGTTTGGGCCTTGGAGAGGCGGCATTTCAAAACTTCATGGATAGTGGCTCGTGTGGCTAACAATGAATCGGCAGCTTCCACGGGAGAGGAACCTAACAGGTAGCTGGGAATGAAGGGTGGTCGCTTACCATAAGTAACCTCAAAAGGGGATAAACCGGTGCCAAAATGAACAGAAGTATTATAGGACCATTCGGCCAGTGCGAGGAATTTGAACCATTGGGACGATTTGGTATGGACGAAAGATCGAAGGTATTGTTCGCGTATACAATTGAGAACTTTTGTTTGCCTATCCGTCTGAGGGTGGTATGAGGTGCTCATTCGTAATTTTGTCTCACTCAAACGAAACAATTTGTGCCAGAAAGTATTGATGAACATAGGGTCTCTATTGGAAACTAGACTGCGGGGAAAACCATGCAATTTGCAAACCAAGTTGAGAAAAAAAAGGGCGACCTTGTGGGCAGTATAGTGTGGAGTAAGGGCACCGAAGTGGGCTCCTTTAGAGAAATGATCTACTACCACAAGTATGGTTGTGTACCCATTGGATGATGGTAGACCTGAGATGGAGTCCAGGGATAAATCCTCCCATAATGATGATGGAGTGGGCAAAGGTTGGAGTAGGCATGTAGGTTTTTTTGTTTCATACTTTGTTTGTTGGCATATGAGGCACTGCGAAACATATTGCCAGACATCGGAGCGCATCTGAGACCAGACAAAATTATCCTGAAGACGATGAAGGGTTTTGGCGACGCCTATATGGCTTCCCTAAGGTGTTTTTTTGAAATTCTTCGAGCAAGAGTGTATTAAATTGGTTGCTCGAGGGAAGCCAAATATTGTCGTGGAGAAAAATGAGGTCGTGGTGAACAGTGTACCCCGGGTGTGTTTTTGGGTGTTCACGGATTTTGTGTAATAAATCCTTGTAGTTGTTGGTGTTAAGAAGTGATTTCCGGAGTTGTTCCACAAATGCGAAATTGGGAAGTGATAGTGAAAACAGTTGATTGGTGATGAGGACGATAATCCGGGAAAGGGCATCGACGATGATGTTGCTAGATCCAGATTTGTATTGAATAGTGTAATCATAACCCAGTAGCTTAGATAGGTATGTTTGCTGCTCCAGTGTTTGTATGACTTGCGACATTAGGTCCTTTAAGCTTCTATGATCTGTTAGGATAATGAATGGGTGACCTAACAAATAATGACGCCATTTGCAAACTGCGGAGGTGATGGCATGAAGGTCCCAAACATATGTGGAAGCCCGTTGAAGACAAGGGCAAAATGTCTTGGTGTAGAATGCGATGGGGTGGGAGTTTTGGAGGAGGATGGCCCGCATGGCATATCCTGAGGCGTCGGGTTCTAAGATGAATGGGATAGTGAAGTTTGGTGTAACGAGCACCGGCGCCGTCATCATGAGTTGTTTGAGTTTGTCAAAGGTAAGTTGTGCTTTCGGCTACCAGAGGAATTGATCCTTTCCTAGGAGTTTGGTCAGAGGATCAACGACTGCAGCGTAACCTTGTATAAACTTGTGGTAGAGTCCTGTCAAGTCAAGAAAACCACGTAGTTCAAACGGGGAGAGTGGAACTGGCCAATCGACCATGGCCTGTATTTTAGCCGGGTCCGAAGCGACTCCATTGGACGAGACAATGTGACCAAGGTAGTGTAACTGGTTTTGGGCTAATAAACACTTTGAACAGCGCAAACAAAATTGGCCCTATGAAAGAGCAGTAAAGAAAACTTCCAAATGGAGAAGATGTGATTGCAATGAGGGACTGTAGACTAGTATGTCGTCAAAGAACACCACCACGAATTTACGGAGAAAAGGCTAGAGGAGGTCATTCACGGTTGCCTGAAAAGTCGAGGGCACGTTACAAAGACCAAAAGGCATGACTTTGTATTCGTAATGACCTTGGTGAGTACAAAAAGTGGTTTCAGAACATCTTCGTCAGCCATGCGAATTTGGTGGAAACCTTGGCGAAGGTCAAGTTTGGAAAACCATTAAGCTTTCCCCAACTCGTCGAGTAGTTCATCAATAGTGGGCATTGGAAATTTGTGTTTGATCGTGATCGCATTAAGAACATGATAATCCACACAGCATCGCCAGCTGTCGTCCTTCTTTTTGACCAAAAGAACTGGGGAAGAGAATGGACTTTGACTGAGTTGAATTAATCCGGCCTAAAGCATACTATCAACCTGCTTCTCTAACTCTGTTTGCTGGAAATAAGGTTATCGATAAGGCTTATCATTGACGGGGTTAGAATTAGGGAGGAGGTGTATGTGGTGGGTGATGGAACGGTAAGGTGGAAGCTTGGTAGGTTCTTTAAAAAATATGGTCAAACTGTGAAAGGAGATTAGAGATGGCTGGAGGTGGAGGAGAGTCGGTGGGTGGCGGTTCACAAAATGGGGATAGGGTCGTGTCTGGAATATGGGTTAATTGGAACAGAGCATAAATGCTCTGGGTTTGGAAGAGGCACTTAACTTGTTGGGCTGAGGCAAAGTTTGGGTGGAGGGGTACATCAGCATGAAGTGTGATAGGCCAGCCCAAGTATTCGAAGGACATGGTGAGAGAGGTGTAGTTAGTAGTTACTGGGCCCAGCTGTTTGAGCCATTGGACCCCCAAAACTATGTCGGCACCGCTGAGGGGTAAGTTGAAAAGGTCTAGGGTAAATGTGTTACCCTGAATGGCAATGGGAACGTTGGGGCAAAAGGTGTTGCAGTTTAAGAGACTGTCACCATAACTGTCAGTGCTGTTGTCGGAGAGGTGGATAGATTGAGGAATTTAGCCACGCGTTCCTGAATAAAATTGTGAGTACTACCACCATCTACAAGGATTTTGACGCAATGATGAAGAATGTGGCCGTAAACGCGGCATGTCTTCGGCGCAGAATCCCGGATAAAGCATTGAAGCTGATTTTTGGGCGGTCGTTGGGGTTGAGGTCATGGGGGATAAAAGTATTGGGTGTCTCAGATTACAAAAGGTTGTCATGTAGCAGAGGTTCGTCATCGGTATCAGTGATGAAGAGGTGGAGGTGCGATTTGCAATGATGGCCGATGACCCATTTGTCGTCATAGTGATAGCAGAGGCCCTGTCCCGGCGAATAGCCGTTTCCTCAGTCGAAAGGCATTTGAAAGGAACTTTGGGAGTGGGAGTCCCAGATGAACTTGGGAAAGAAAATGGTGAGGGCGTAGAGGGCGTTGGATGGTATTGAGGACGGGATCCGCTGCAACGATCGTGGATTCTATCTTCCTGTAATTTACCCAGGGCGACTGCTTGGGGATGTGATAAAGGCTGGAGAGCCTGACCTTGCGACACAAATCGAGGTTCAATCCAGACACAAAGCAGCTGAGGAGAAAAAGGGGAGCAAGACCCACGATTCTATTCGCAAGGTGTTCAAACTTGGTGAGTGAGGTAGTCATTCACCGAACCTCGTTGGTAAAGCTTGAATAAAGCTCCTTGAGGGTCGTCACAGAGAGAAGGGGCAAAGTGGGATTCGAGAGCTTGGAGCATTGTCTGCCATGAAGTGAGGAACCCATTATGGGCCATCCACTGGTACAAACACAGCACGGGGACATCCATATAAAAGGATGTGACGGTGAGAAATTCATGATCAGGTAAGCCTTAATAGTCGAAAAATTGTGAAATTTTGAATATCCAACCCATAGGGTCTTGGTTGTCGAAACACGGCCCTTCTAGTTTCATATGAGGCCAAGAGGGAGGTGGTAGGGTGTGTGGTTGGTGAGTTTTGGGTGAAGATGGAGTGACTGTGAGTGAAGCAAGTCGTTCCAAAATGGAATCAGTTTTGCTATTCATGGCAGTCTGTGCCTAGGTCAAGACATTGTGGTTCTGAGTAATGGTGTTTTGACCTTGTGTAAGGCGAGTTACAACCTCCTCGAGGCGATCAGTGGTGGTTTATCTGGTATTGTGGTCAGGCATGGTGGTTGTGGGCAGGTCGGACTAGTCGATAGGTTACTTATAGACCTAAATGAAATAGAAATGATTGAATGATAATTCTCTCTATGTTGTTTTATTCTATTCAAATGGTATTTATAATGAATACAACTGATGAAAGTTTGCTAACGATAGAGAATAACAGAATAGAGAATATAATCCTATTTTGTTATAAAAGAATAGCTGACAAGGCAAGAAGGAATAATCAAAAGCCTCGTCACCATCCTGATCTTGGATTACATAAAGTTGTTAAAGTGGGTGGGCCTCTTTAGTGTCCTCCTGGGCCTGGTAGGATTGATGTTAGGTAGTATTGCTATCAAAAGTCTATCAATGGAGTTGGTCTTCAAGAACCAAAAGAAGTCGAGGCTTGGGCCCTCCTCCAGGCAATGATCTGGACACAACATATCACCAATAGTAACGTGATCTTTGAGCTTGATTGTAAAATGGTGGTTGATTCCTTTAACAGCTTCTCCAAAGGCTTTTCTGATTTTCATGTCACTATAAATATATAGAGCTATTTTCTTCAATTTCTTAAATTCTAGGGTGAGTTTTGTAAAGAGACAAATTATTTAATAATTCCCAACTTATCAAGAACTTTAAGATTTTATGTTAACTCTTCATGTATTGTTTCACAGATATTAAATGAAATGATATAATTTTTGTTGTCTTCAAAAAAACAAAATTGGAAGTTTAAACTTTGGAATCTTTTGCATCTGTTAGATTTTTTTTTTTAGAGGATTGCACCCGACAGACCTGAACCAACATATATATATATATATATATATATATATATATGAAAACAAAAAAAAAGTAATACTTATATTTTTATATTTTAAAACATATAGTTTCTTGAGGAACGATCTACCATTTGGGGACTTTTTTTCCCTTAACTTGATTTTTTCTTACTATTATTAGTTTTAACAAGATATATGTTATATTTTTTTAGATCTAATTATTCAATCCAATATAACTCATTTATAGTCTGTTTAGGTTAACAATTAAAAAAAATCATATACTAACAAAATAAAACAACTTTATAATGTTATTTAATTACAAATTATCATATGTATAACAAGTTTTTTTGACTTTTATCATAACAATTTTAAAAGTCATACCAATAATGATATTTAATTGATGTCTAAAATATGTTTTTTTTATCTTCATAAAACTAAAAATGTTTAGATTTTTTTCTAAAAAAAAATTAGTACATTTTTTGTCATCATAAAACTGAAATGTGTCAAATTTTGGTTGGGAGTTAATCCAAACCTACAATTATGTTTTTTTTCCATCAATTATGCATATAACCGATGTAAATATAATATTTTCTACATCATTTATGTATATAACCAATATAAATGTAACGTTATTTACATTGGTTATGCATATAATCTATGTAAAAAAGTTATACACAGTTTCAAAAATTTGAACCTTGCTCTGGATAAAAAAACAATTACAATTATATGAGGACAAAAAACATACTACATATTTTAGAGGGGTGAAATATGAACATTTTCAATTTTATGAGGACAAAAAACATATGTAACCTTAAGGAGACATTTAGTAGACGAAAAATTATTACTTTCCCAATAATTTTGAAGTGAAAAACTAGTACTTTCATATTTGGTATACAATTAATAAAAAAGATTGTCAGACAACTATGATTTCCAAGAATAAATTTTAGCTTACTTTCCCACAAAATATTTTCAAGGAGAGGTGTAAGAATTCAAATTTTTCGAGTGAAGAAATTTTTTAGTTATATATTTTATATGAATCTTTAATTCTCAAAATATATTAAGATTAATCAAACGTATTTTACACAATTTTAAGAATTGTATTTTTTGACTATAAAAAACTTCTTTTTTTCTATCAAACGCCTCCTAATTGATTGACAATGTAAATGCAAAACTCATAAAAAAAAACCTCTTAAGAAATATATCCAATCCTCCCATATAACAACTTTCTCCGATTTCATCTGATCATATTTTATGGCTTCAAAAGAATGTGTTACTGGTAGGTGACCTTCCACTTCCATGCCCCATGTTTAATATAAAAAAATTGGTTTCAAGACTTGAAAGCTTTCATGACACAATCCTGATAAACATGTATTTAAAACCTGTTGAATGAGGAAGGAAATATATTAAAATCAATCCATGGTTGTGCAAAGTATAGAGGTGAATGATTGACCGACACATCTAGAACAATAATGGTAGGAATATCCAGTTAGGATCAGGGTTAGAACGCGGAGAAAATTCAACAATACTACACCTTTGTGGTCCCTTATGCATGCTAATTATCTCTGGACCTTGTTTTTGGTTCTTTGTAATGTTGCCTAGTCCACCACCCATGCCATGCCTCACTGGGAGCACTTATCTCTCACTCTTCTTTGGTGCTTCCAAACTTTTTATTCTCTCGCTTTCTTGACAATTCAATGCATATAAATCACTACACCCTATATATATATATATATATATATATATATATATATATATATATATATATATATATATATATATAT
>PYAF01002917.1:884623-900946 GCA_007407185.1 Glycine tomentella | reverse complement strand
AATTACTTAAAGAAAAAATATACATTTTAAAATATTATTTACATTAAAATAAATTAAATTATGACATAAAAAAACATATTAAGTTGTTAATAGTTAAAATTATTGAATAAGATATGATGTACTCTTATGATATTATTTTGATCTTAATAACAATATATAATAGCTAATTATTATCTTGATCTTTTTATGATTTAATATTTATGTGCTTTATATAATTTTACCATATTTATTTATAGTCAATTCGATAACTTATTCAACAAAATAATTTATAATAATAAATTATTATGTAATATTTATAGTTTGATAATGATAATGATTTATGATATTTTTTGTTAGTTAGATTATATATATATATATATATATATATATATAATTTTTAATATGTATACCGGATTTCTTAACCAAAGTGAGTGAAAATAAAAAATAATTTACCCAAAAGGTGTAGTGTGAGAACCATTTACATGTTAGGATTACTTTCTTACGCACATTTGTCATGTAACGAGAGGAACCACCCTCAATGATACCTCCAAAAGTTGGAAATGACTAAAATTTGGAGACATGATTTCTTCTGCTACAAGATAAATAGATTTTAAAAAACAACTCTTATCATATAAATTATTCTCATACTACACCTTCTTGATAATGTATTTTCAAAAACTACCCAATTTAATAAAATAATATATATATATATATATATATATATATACACACACCAAGTTAATCATTTAATAAGTGATCCACTAATCCGGTCAATTTTCGTAACATTGGAATAGAGTCCAAATTGAAGAGAAAATGACAAAGTAATTTAAGCACCGGTCTTAGACCATGCTGTTGTAATATATATCCAAATCTTTTCTAAATCTTATTTCTTTCTAGTGTCCACTTATATCCTTTTCCTTTTATTTCTCTCTCTCTATACTTAGTCAGCAGCAACTGGCAAGGTGCCACAGGACATGTTATAATCTAATGTATTTTCCCCTTCCCACATTACATAAATACAACTTCCACTGAAAGGCCTTAACTCTTACAGTCTTTCTTATTCCTTCTGGAATCCTCCCCTTTAGTTTCATGCATAAGGGGAAGAAGCAACTCATTTGACTCTTACTTTATCATCCGCTTTACCATTTGATTTGCTGGCACCCTCTTCTTCACGGGTTTCCTTCTCACTCTACTTCATGTTCATGCCTTTCTGTTCCATCACCATGTGCATCACCTTTTTTTTTTACTCCCAGATTGAGCCTTTACTTTAATTTGCTTATTTTCCAGGAGCTGAAAAAAATGGGAGAAAGTGCTTTGTTCTCTGTGTAGAGTTTGGCAGAGAAAGATAACTACATTTTTGACTCCTTTATAATGCCAGTTCCACTTGCCCCCTACCCAACACCACCAGCTCCATATACACCACCAGCTAATGGTATCATATCTGCCTTTCTCTCTTCTCTATTGATTGCCTAGAAATCTTGCCATCATCTCATTGCTTTATGGTACCAAAGGGGTCTAGCTCAGTTGGTTGAGCATGGTGTGTGAGTTGTTGTAAATCCCTTGGTGTCTGTCTTCGATTCTTATGAATCAAAAAGAATCTCATTGCTTTGTGGTGATGGAATGATTGGAGATTTGAATTCTTAGTTCTTTTTCATCATTTGGACAAAATTCTAAAATTGAATGCAAAACTGACATGATTAAAAACAAAACTAAACAATTCCACTTTCTGATTGCCTAAAAGGAGAAACGGTGAATTGGAGATGAAGATTTTTGAGTGAGATTCCTTTGAGACTCTGATTTGGGTAGAATGTGTGGATTTGAGATAGCTGGTGATATGGTTTTGAAATTGTCCAATTTCTCATCCGGTCTGGCTTAACATTTGAAAATTTAACCAATTTTTAAGATAGATTGAATGCTAGAACCTTTAGCATGTTATGGCCATTTATTTTATACTTAAAATTATTTCATGACTGCTAGGTGTACAGAGTCAACTTGTCTGTTCTGGGTGTAGAAACCTTCTAGTGTTCCCAGTTGGAGCCACCTCTGTGTGCTGTGCTGTTTGCAATGCTGTCACAGCAGTACCACCTCCTGGTATGATGCAGTTTTTTCTCCTCACTATATAATTGTGTAGGTTATTTGAAAGTTCAATTTGCTACCTGTGATTTCAAATCAACTGATTCATGAGGCAGCTAAATCAGAAACTCTCGTGTGTGACAGGCACAGAAACGGCCCAGTTAGTATGTGGAGGTTGCCATACTTTACTCATGTACATCCGGGGCGCGACAAGTGTGCAATGTTCTTGTTGTCACACTGTCAATCTAGCTTTGGAAGGTATTGTACTATTAATTGTCTCTCTGAGGTTTAAGGAATTGTGTTGTGTGCGTGCACGCGCGCATGATGGACAGACTTTAAGACATGTTTCTCTTGTGAGCTAAGTGATTGTGGTTTCAAGTCCCTATTTTAGGGGTAAGCAATAAGCATCAGGTGTGTATTTGTGACAGCAAATCAGGTGGCACATGTCAACTGTGGCAACTGCAGGATGCTACTCGCGTACCAATATGGAGCAAGATCCGTGAAATGTGCAGTTTGCAATTTTGTAACATCAGTTGGGATCAGTGTAATCTCTTGTCCCTCACTAGATTTTCTTTAAACTGTCTCTAGTCCCAATCATATTGAGAAGGATCCTGCAGGTGTATGTGTGTGTGCCAGAAGAGCATTTGTCTATTCATTTTGGAAGAGTAGAAATAGACTTGCGTCCTATTTGGATAAATTTCTCCATATCACTTATATAGGAAGAAATAAAAAAGTAAAATGAATTGACCTTCTTCCATTAGTTAAAATCAACTTATGCACTTAAAAAGCTCTTTATGTTTGACTTGAAGCTAAGGTGCATAATTTGATTTTAACTTATGAAGAAGTTCAATGTATTTCATCTTCCTATAAGTATTTATGAACAAGTTTATCCAATCAGGACTTTTTAATTGGTAGCAAATAAGATCAACTTTTTTTTTAATTTAATTAATAAATAGAAGGAATGAACATAGAGGTAATTTCTCCAATTTGAGAAGTGTTTTTAAGGGTGAGCAAAAATTAGAACTACAGAATTTTTGTGATATAAGCAATGATTTACACTGGTGTTACTAAATGATGCAGGCCACAGCAAGCACCACTGAGCAGAAGTTCAGCACTTAAAACATACAAAATAGCAAGGTCATTATAGACTCTACAACCTTGGTTTTGCTAGCCACATATCGCCCGTAAGGAATAAAGAGTTATCAGATTGGAGAGAAAACTCGGTTCACATGTATAGAGTTATTTTTCCCTTGCGTGATTGTATTAAATATATTTTTGTTTGATTGGGTGTATGAAAAACTATTTATGATAAGTTTTCAGTTTCTGATGAGTGTTTTGAAAATTCCCATCTTTAGATTTTGGGTGTATAGTTTATTTTCAGCCGTAGATAGTTTGTATTTTAGAAATAAAAAATGTACAATGAGAAAGTAATTGACGTAGCCCTCACAATCACTGAATAAGTGGTTGAGAAGTATTTGGAATGGGTTTAAAGCTGAGAAAATCTCAACTACTCATTTACTTTTCTGTGCATATATGGTTTATATATATATATATATATATATATATATATATATATATATATATATATGGAGCACCAAACAACATTAATTTCATTGAAATACTTTGTGACTTTTTGAATCAGAAAAGGTTCAAGTACGGCTACAAAAGGTAAGCAGTCAGTTGAAACACTAGATGGGCAATTCAACAAGATAACATCTGGGTGCAAAATTCGCATTTAGATATTTCAGAATGAAGTTGAGGTGAGAATTATTCAGCAAGGGAGCGTTTATTCTATGGGTTCCCATTGCTGATTTTGACTTTAGATGACTAACTAACTTCACGGGTGTTATTTAGACAAACCTTGCTGAATGGATAAACATTGTTGACTTACCAAAATCTCTAAAGTACTATCAATATACTCTCTTATTTATCGACAAATATTAATTTTGTAATTTTATTAGAAATGACACTGAAATATATTTGAACTCAGGACCTTTCCCTTCACCCTTAAGTCCTCATTCCCAACAACAAGGCCAGCCTTATATTACTATCTTATTGATTAAAATTTATTAAAATCTATAACCTTCTATGCATATATGTAGATGTTCTAGTCTTTTCTGTTTTATCCCAAAATAATTGATGTTATAAAATTTAAAAGTCTAATTGATTTTTTCTCAATTATGCACCTATTTAATAGCTATTATAGTTGAGATAAGTAGTTGATATAACTTTTTTGGTCCGTAGGAATCAAAGACACTATCAGGGATAATTTGTAATAGTTTATTCTCACACACTTTGTTCAATCAATTGAGCTTAACTCTCTTGATAATTTGTAATATAATACTAATTGAATATTAAATAAGGGCTTTGTAGTCTAAATTTGCATTAAATATTTCTTCATTCATATACATTAACCTTAAACATTTAAAGATATTGGAAGGAGGTAGCACAAAATAATGAGTGGAACTCATTAAACAAGTGGGACTCAAATTTTTGTGTTTTACAGTAGATTTTACTCAATAGTAGAAAAATGTATATAAAAAGAGTGTGTTGTAAGCATTTCTTAAATTTGAATATGATAGAGTTCTTCTTAGCTCATGCCTTTTGGGTTTGACTATTTGGTAACAACTTTTTTCTGGATACTATCATTTATCCTTGCGGTTGGTTAGAAATTGGGTTTGGAAAATGGCAGCATGCCTAGAATTTCCACAGAATGAGGGCGAGGCCAAGGCTAAGAAAACAGAAAAATTGTAGCTTTGATATGTGTAGTGAACTCATTCAACATGTTGCAGTTGCAAAATGCAGACAGAACTGAGGCAACAACATCCTTTCATCACACAACATAGCAACATATTTGGCAGTTTAACACAATGAATGTCTGTTTCAACCCTCTACTCTGCCCTGTCTTCCACTTGAAGCACTAGGAGTTGGCAAAAACCATAGTGAGCGAATGACAAGGACATGTCTTCTTACATTTCCAAGCCTGGCCCCTTTGATGTTGGCCAATGTTCCCAACAGTCTTGTTCATGTCAACCATACCGTTATCAGCACTCCAGAGCATATTTTGATTCCAATCATTTTGTAAATGTCGTGTTCAATTGAAAATTACTCTTTTGTGAGAGTACAACACTAGTATCATTTAAAGTTTGAAAGATATTTTTCTGTAACTGTCTCCCTCGAACTTGAATCCTTAGCCAGTTACCCTTTCCATAACTTGCTGCTAATAGATTAAAATAGCAAATAGTAATATCACAAAAGAGGCTGTGAGTGCTGGGTGTACCGTACTAGATATGAGAAATCGCTTGTCTTTGTCAATCTAGACAATATTGTTTATACATTGAAGTTTCTCATTTAACTCCTTTCACTGTTACCTATTTTATTTTCTCCTTGTTCTTGTATTCATCACTATTAACTTTGCACATTCTACTACATGAATTACGTGCATGTTTATTAACATACTGTGACATGGTTGATAGATAATTTTGCCTCTTAAGCATGTGATCAGGGATTCAATCTCAGATCCATGCGTATAAAAAACCATTTGTTGTTGAAAGAGATTAATCCCTAAAATAGATACTGACACCTCGAGAGATCAATCCTTAACTTATGTTCGAGGGATATCCGAGATTCATCCAAAATAATTGCATGCATGTTTTGATAACTGTTACACTTCTTCCAAAATAATGATAAAAATAAAAGATTCAAAGGGTACCATTCACCAAAAATATACTTAACACCCAAAAGTACGTTCAAACTAGTTATCTAAACATGTCATGAGTTGCACATTATGTGCAAATGAGACTAACATTACTCATTTTGCAAATTTGATCCACATAAGCCCATTAAAGTAAGTCTGACGAACCTTGGCAGAATCCAGAGTTACCAAATTGGTGAGAAGCATGCTATGTCATATTGGGTAGAGTACAATTAATAGCACCAAAGAATCAATATTAGTATATCACAATGGACTAAAATGCAAACCCCTCCAAGGTTGATAATTAAGATTGGCTTCTTCATAACATTGCTTCACCAATTTCAATTTGTTGAGTAAGAGAAGAATTCACTTCCTTTGCCTAATAATAGTTATCAATCTATCAACTTCCCATGCATGAGAAGCCGTTCTTTACATTCAAGGCTTGTGGGACCGTGGGGTACTCTTGTACACTTCACTCACCATCTTGTTACTAATGACTCTTTTACTAATAGAGCAATGGACCACACAATGGTATATTCTTCTCTTGATCCTGCATTATTATTTCATCAACATTATGCAACTGTTTTCTTCTTCAGCTGGACCAAAACAAATGTTGATATTTCTATCATGGAGCCCAACCGAATCAAATTAAAAGGGTAAATCCAATCTTCTTTATTCGTAGGTTTATCACTATTCCCAAATGACAAAACCGAGTTATACGTTATCCTGACGCTGGATTATTTCATCTGTTATTTCTTCTTCAGATGGTCCATGACCATAGGGCATAATTATTTCATGGAGCCCAATTGAATCAAAAGACAGATTGCCATCCCAATCCTTTTTAATATTTCTATTCTATCGCTATTCTAAATTGACAAGGCAATGTTAAGTGAAATATTGTTTTGAAAAAAATGGCAAATTGAATCCTGGTCCATTTATCAAGTCTCATGGAGTTCATAAATCCTACAACAAAAAGAGTTATTTTTTGTTTTTGCGTTTCCCGACAGTGCTGTTTGGTCACAAAAGTTGTTACAATACCTCACAGCAAATAATTGCTTGAAGGGGAAAAAAGAATTCAAAAGTAAATAATTGGCAAAAGTCAGCAAACCTTTTTTCATATTTTAGTTTTCTCTTGTCTAAAGTTCTTTCATGAAAAATCATTTATACCATTCCGTATTTAATACTTTTCTTGTATTTCCAAAGATGTAGTCATACTCGTAAAAAGGAGAAAAAATTTTGCTTATGTCTGTAAAAAAATGGAAGAAAAAAATTGATACATCTAAGGATTAACAATGTATTTAATTCCTAAACTTTTTTAATTGATTCCTAAACAAAAGTTTCATCGATCAAAGTTCTTAATTCATTTTTTAATCACCTATTTTAGTCCCTACCATTTGTTTGTGCCATTAAACAATCACATGAGGGCTACTAAGACCGTCACATGTTACTCTTTTAATTATTTAGTGGGAGTTAATTTTCTGGTGATTAACTTGCCTGACTTGTTTGAGTTTTGAGAGGTTTAAACGATTTCTGGCAGCGTAACATCGCCAGAAATTGTTTCCCTTGGCATAAGAAGCAATCAATTTTTATTGGAGTTGAAGCTTATGTCTTAGTTACTACTACAGAATAAACCAAATAGGCAACAATAAATAAAATGGACCTTTTGAGTTCTTCCTCATTAGTGCCTTTAATGTTGTATCTTTAGTCTCAAAGGCCAAAGCTCTTCGTCTAATATAAACCTGCTCCAGCTATAGCGTTCCCACAAGTAATGCCCAAAGATAACGCTATTCTAGTTTATCACTGGCCAAACCATTTTTTTGTTTTTTGTAATAGGAGGAGGGATATGTTGTCAGGGGTGACTATAATTTTCTGATTCAAGTTGGATATTCTCTTTTTGTAATATGTGTTTTATTTGGGTACCTCTTGTACCATGTTAATGATATTTGTTTTCTGATATAAAAAAAAAAAAGTTGGGCAACTCCCGTTAATTGAGAGGGTGATTACTTTTTTCTTTGCTGGATAAATAATCTATTTAGTCTTTATTTTTATTTTTTGTTTAATTTAGTCTTTTATTTTTTTAAAATTTTAATTTAATCTTTTATTTTATTTTTTATTCCATTTAATCTTTTATCTTTTAAAAAAGTTTATTTGGTCATTTATTTTTATTTTTGTTTATTTTGATTATTTATCTTATTTTTTTGTTTTAGTTTGATTTTTCAGTCTATATTAAAATTGATGTAGTTAATAATTTAAAAATTAATTTTTTGTTCAATTTTTTTTCCTTTCTTTTCACTTCATTTTTAACAAATAAAAAATTATCAAAATGTTGAGGACGTTAATCCTAAATGTATTAAAGGACTAAACTAAACAAAAAATAAGATAAAATATCAAAATAAATTTTTTAAAAGATAAATGATTAAAGTGAACAAAAAAAGAAAATAAATAATCGAATTAAATTTTTTAAAAGATAAATTACCAAATAAGGAAAAAGACGTAGACATATAGTCAGGGTCATGACAATTACAAGGTCTTTAGGCACTGTTTTAGGCACCCAAATTCTTTAAGGCTTACAATTTTGTATAATTTTTTAAAATATATTAATTATTAATTTAAATTATTATATGATATCTTATATATGAGAAAAATGTTATATATTAATAATGTAACATTTTTACATAATCATCTAATTATAATTCATTATATATGATAAATTTATTAACTTTTAAAATAATTATCTTAAAACAATTCAAATAGTAATATGTGATTAATAATAATATAAAACTATTTTACACACTCTCAATAAGCATTAAACTTATTACATGTTATTATTTTTATTAGTAAGACGGTAATTTTAAAATTACATTGAACAATTGAAAATTTTGAACAAATATGAATTAAGAAGAATATTATATTACTCTTGAAAATATTTTAAGTTTTGCCAAGTATTATAATATCAAAGATCTAATTTTCTTTAAAAAAAATAAAGATAATGCACGAAATATAAAGAAAAGAAATTCATATTTCAATAAAAAAATATTGATTATTTTTTTATAAAAAAATTATTCTTTTTTAAGTATATACATTGTTTTTTAAAATGTTATTTGATAATACTTGTAATTATTGTTATGGTTGAAAGTTGTTTTTCAAAATTAAAACTACTCAATTTCTTTTATATTAACTGTTAAAAGATAAATTAAATATTTTTTTATGATTTTAAATATTGATAGTAAGAATTTAGAAACACTTCATTATATAACTTTGAATAGTAATTTTGTAATTGATAAAAAAGAATAAGATTGAACAAATTACATTAAATTAATCTTTAAATATACTCGCATATGGCTTTGAAACGTTTAAACTTTAAACACGACCCCCATATAGCATGAGAATTTACTTGGAATTCGCACAATTGTATATATAGATGGGAAAAATAACCCAAGATAAGATAACATAGTAGATATATGAAGAGAAAAAAAAAAAAAAAGGAGAAAAGAAGGGGAAACAAAATATTCACATTCTTTGCTCCAATAATTGTCAGATTTTCTGCATTGCTTACTCGTCAGCCATGGCCAACTCCAAGGCATAGTCATCTCTTTCCTGTAAAACAAATTTCGGGTTTAAAGTCACGTAATCAAAGACAATACAAGCCATATCATTCAAAAAAAAAAAAAATTACAAACAGAACTTACCACTGGTCCTCGGGCAAAATAACGTCCAAATTGAAGCCAATATACCTGTATGTGCCAAAGATTTATTTATATATTCATAACCAATATTCAATAACAAATGGTCTAAAAAAATGATAACAACGACAATATTTTTATCTCACGAACCCCAACAAATGATAATAACAATTATGAAAATTTTGCTTAGAATCAAAAGCACTTTATAAGAGCAAATTTCACATATTATACGATAGGTTGATAAAGAAAGAGAATTTAATAATAAAAAAAGGGGACAGAACGCTAAATAATAGGATACTAGATTGATGTGGGTATTGTGATGGGAACCCCAAAGTTCTAGTTATACTAATAAATAAGTTTAGTCCTAGTGAATACAAGTCCAAGCCTGTACTTGTACAATAAGATTGCTAAGTGCTAACACTAAAATAAGGAAACAAACAAGAAACAGTAAAATTTTAAAAATAAATTCTAAAATTGCTTCCTTGGATAGATGACTAATAGATTTCACAATATAATCTGGGTCATCATGTTATTGATGCAAGGGATCTACCGGCTTAGCTGGTGATTAATCTTTTTCGAAGAACTTGACTATCCACATTTAGTGAAGTCTCCTCTCCAACCACATTTTTCTCCATCCACAAATATCCTAGTCTAGTTCCATTTGAATCAATGACACGTTGATATTTCACGATATATTTTAAAGATTGAGATATTCCAGAATATCCACAGATACAATCAAGATATTATGAAATATTACTCCCTCAAGGTTTAAGCTTATTGCAAATAAACAAATAAACAAATAACAAAAATATAAGGCAGGCTCAATAAAGCATAATAGATAGAAAAACAACTAAATGGATGCCAAAAGTGCAAAAGAGATCAAGACTGTTAGAAAGATCAGAAAGTAAGACAGCTAGCATGATCATCAACCTGAAGAATTTATTAGAATATAATATATCAAGGAAGAAAAGACTTCCCTAGAAAGAGGCTCAGCATAAATTTCCTAACAAGCTAAAGGATGAAATTCATTCACCGAAGAACAAGGGATGGAATTCACTGATTTCCATTGCAAATTTGCATTAGGTACCAGGGATCTAATCTACAACATAGACAAGTTTGGGTATCTTAAGAAATGATTTTAGGACCCAACTCCGGAACCTAAAAATCTGGATAGAATCTGTCAATAATGCACTAAAGAAAATAAACAACACCCTAGCTAAATAAGGAAAGAATTAGAATCCCAGAAATGCTACAATAGTTCCTAAATCAGAATAAATTACAATAACTCCTAATTGAATCTAATCATTTTAGCAGAATCAACAATAATCTTCACAAGCAATCTTACACAAGATTAGAGCTTCTCCAAGTTCAAGAATAGCATTTGGAGGCTTCAGATGAGAATATAATTTAGGAGACCCGATAAACTTGGAAATTAAATCCAAGAATTATGTGAGTCCAAAACAACATTAATTCACCATTGAAATGATCATCAATGGGAAAAGAAGTCACGTTGGTATAGTGCAGTATTGGGAATTAAGCTATCACTGAAATGATGGTCAATGGAAAGACAATGACCTAACAAACACCCGCATTGAGGTATAAATTGGGTACAGGTCATCACTCATCATTCTCAGTCTCCCTCTTATATGCTAAGATTAGAAAACAAAAAATAATGCCATAGAAGGAAAGAACTTCAGCAAACATGATGATTTAATATAAGCATACTGAGAAAGAAAAAAAGTGAAAAGCCTGCTGGAAAGTGAAACAGTGAACCAAAAGTGGGTAGAAGGAATACAAAGAAAAAAAGGAAAAACCCTTGGTTGTTGTAATTGGGGCACAACCAGAAGATAGAAAAGAACCATAGAGATATAGACATCTTTGCAGTGGATTTAATATTTTAAGGAATGCAACAATGAGAAAATGACAGGACTAGGTCACAAAAGATGGTACTACTCTGATACCATGTTATAGTATTTAGGATGATATAGATACTACTAATATAGATTGATAGGATGCGTTACAATGTAATACAAAATACTAACTCAAAGCCCTTTTCATACAAATAATTACATCAACTGTGTAAAGCTCTGGTGCATTCATACAATAACAATACTAACACTAATTAAATATGGGGGGAAACAGGAAATATAATGAAATCAGGAAAAAACTCCTAAGTCCTAAGTTGCTTACTTGATTAGATGACTTATTGATTCCAAGATATATTCTAAAGATCACAAAAAATATTCAAGATTAAAAGGTAGAATATATTATAATATATTTTGTAGATATTCTAGCAATATCAATTCTCAAAATAAAAAACATCTCCTAAGGGTTGATCTGATTGGCATCTATTCAAGCAGTTATCACAAAATGTTTCAAACTATTATTGTAACATCCTCAAAATTATATTATAATTACTTGTAGAAATATGATGATATTTAGATACAAGTATGTTTAAAGAAAAATGACTAAATCACTTTTTCCATAAAGTAGAAATTACTAGAATACCCTTAAGATCAAAATTACAAAAATACCCTTGCATATTTTGGAAAATGATCAAAATGCCCCTAGGATGAATGGCAAAATTACCAATATGCCCCTAGGCCAAAAATGCTCAAATAACTTTAAAATTTTTGTAGGAACATGATGAAATTATAGAGTACACTTAGTTGACTAAGTATCAAAATATTTTGTGACAGAAAACTCTAGAATAAAATTTCTAGGAATTTTATAAGAGAACAACTTTGAGACTTTATTTAAAAAAATTCAAGCATAAGAAAAATATGGAAAAAATGATACATATAATCTAAGGAATTTTCTCTTAATTATAGAATGTATAAACCAATTTAATAAAATGGTTTAGTAATTTTGATGGTTAGCAGAAGTATAGGCCAATTAAAAAACAAGATAAAGAGTAATTTAGTATGTAAAGTTTATATATTGCTCTATATAGACTACTTGTGATTTATTTAAACTATCATTGAGATAAATTCTTAGGAACATCTAGAGTTCTCTTATTCATCTTTAGATAAAAGAATTCAAATTAAATTTGATTTCTTTTTAAGAAAATACCATGTATAAATGCCATATTAGAAACTAGATTTTGATTCATCATCAAAAATGACCACATATAGCATGAAAGGAAGAAAAATTTGTATTCCTTCCCTTTAGATTGGTCATTCACGTGAGAAAACATGTAGAAGAGGCAAGAAACTTCATGATAAGTCACTTGAAAAGCAAGCCACATGATAGAAACAAGTGGCATAACACTTGTATGGCATGGATGCAAGATAATATGAAAATGAAGATAAGATTTCTCCACCTCCACCTAGCCTTCACGTGAACTTTGATGAAGCAAGGAGAAGCTTCATGAAATTGGACACATGTTGGGACACTTGTAAAGGCATGCCAACTAAGTGGACACTTGGAAAGGCAATCATTATGACCAAGACAAGTGTTAGGACACTTGTATGGCACATAATTAGCTTGGAAGATTTTTTTAAGGAAAGTTATATTTTCTAAACACTACATAAAGGACTTTAAGTGCAAGCCATTCTCAAGGCATTCTCCTACCCTCATTCTCCTACCCTCATTTCATCTTTCTCTTTTAAAGCTTGAATCAAGTAAGAAAAACAAACCCATCACTTTGAAAGAATTTTCATGAGAAACTTAGCAACCTTAGGAAGAGTTCTTGTCAAGCTTAGTAGAAGGATATCAAGGCTTCATCTCTAAGAGGATTTCCCAAGGAAGGAAGGAAGGAAGGAAGCCATTTATCCATTCAATTTCAAGATTCAAACTCACCTGAGGTAGGCTAAGCTTAAATCTCTAGTTAATCAATGGCTTGGATTAATTTACATGCTTTAGTAGGCTGAATTATGGTTATTATTTAGGCTTGAATTTCGTGCTATTTGAATGTTATTCTTTGATGAGAATATGTTGATTTAAGCCATAAGATAGGTGATGATTTATACCCATCAATATTAATGATGTATGGAAGCCTATTTGATGATCTTTTGAAGGTGATTTTGATGATATTTTGAGCTGTCTGTTGATATTTTGTTGGAAAGATTTTGATTTAAATTCTAGAAGTAGAAGATGAATGGTATGTAGTTAAATGGTTTAAATACTTGAATGATTCAATCTTGAGGATTAATTAGTGAGGTAGTAGGTGAAAGGAGAATTAAGATGTATATTAGGTTTGAATCTTTTCTTGTGAATGTTTAAAGGAATTAGATATTATTTATATTAAGGATTATTAGTTAGATTACTAACACAATTTTTCTGTAGTTAAGGCTATTCTCTGGTTATGCATAAGTTGGTAATAATCTTACTTGATTAAGGTATGGTGGTATAACCATACTTATGGTACATATGATGATATGATGAAAATATTTTTCCATAAGGTAATATGTATTTCACTTTTGGATTTGATTTTATTATGGATGGATATTGATGTGATAAGATAGGTGGATTCATGTTTCCAAGTCCAGTACGAGGCTTTGGGGAAACAGAATCTGATGCTACATACAGTACGAGGTGTAGCCACATACAGTACGATATGTGGAGGTCATTGCACCCTGGGATAGTTCATCTCATGCATTCATATAGTTGCATATTTCTTGTGGATGTGTTTGAATATTGATGATTGACTAACCTATTAATAAGTTTGGGATTTAGCTTTGCCTACTGAGAAATTTTATTTCTCACAACGGTTTGTTTCATGTTTTTCTTAGATGACAACCATGGTCAGGTTCATTGAAGCTCTATAGTAGTGAGGAAGTTATGTACTAAACTGAAGTATGGAAAGTACTGTACTTGTATTATATGAACTTTTGTAACAAGAACTATGGCTATGTATAATGTATTAGTTTCAAAACTTTTGTAAGTTTTATGTTTTAGAATTTTTACTAATATACGCTTCTTAGAAAACTTATCTTTAAGTAATAATAAAATTAATAAGAATAAGTAGAAATTTAGATCGTTACAATTATTGTAGCCTTGCTCATTACCTCATCTTCATCTTGAGTTTCCACTTCAACATCAGAGGTCGGGAAGCCCACACAAAGAAGTGCATAACCCTGAAATGCAATAAAATTTCACACACTTGTCCAGCTCAGCAATAAAAGACATTGGACTTTTTAATAACAAGTCAACAACAATCATATTGATGGTGATAAATATTGTTGTTCTTATTAATATTATAACATTTTCTCCAATGTTAACTAATTAACTACTATTTATGGAAAAGGAACATTTATTGCAAATGGCACCAAACTAACCATAAACTGGAAAACATCTTTTGTTCGGTTGTAAGTATGTAATCTAATTTATTAATTTTGTGCAATGGCTCTGAAATAGAAACACTGACCCGGGAAACAAAATGCAAACTATGAATCAATCAAATCAGGAATGTACTTAAAAGAAGCGTCAAATAGTTGCACTTCTAAGTTTTAACTTAAGCCCTTATTTTGAATTTCTCATTGTTCTTTTCATTACAGGAATGAACCAAAAGTCATTTCTATTTTTGGCTTTTCTGAAAGGTATAGTGCAAGTAAAGGTAACAATGGAAGAGGAAAAACAACAGAAAACAAATATTTTAGTCCAGGTTAACATATAGGAAATGGCATCCCGTTAATAGAATGGTCAATGGCTCATAGTTGTTACAGTTGATTTTTATTTTGGTTTTGAATCGTAATTACAAGTTATGAAAATAATTAAAGGAAAATAGTAAGTAATAGTTCAGTGCATTGGCACTATGAAAAACAACAAAACTTTCAATGTCCTCTTATTTGCTAAGGAATAGAGTAAAATTATTGACAGATTAGAGTTAGACATCAGACTAATGCGTTTGGTGTTGGCATCTCAAAACTTGAACGGAGCATATGGTTCTATCCCAGAAATTCATCCTCCTGTCCTCTACACTATAGTAACAAGCACAGCAAACTTCTTAGAATAAAATGACAGAGAGATGAGACTGGAGAGAAAACTCAGAAAAATTATTATTGAATACTATTGATTAATATTGAGAGGTATAACTTATTGCTAAGCATAGACTACTATAGTTGATTAGGTTTAACCAACTGTTGGATGCAACAGAAATACAGAATATAAGTATCTAACAAAGACAGCTCTAATTAACAAACAAAATGCAGTATACTATACAGTATCTATAATAATAGATACGAAAATGTTTTTCAATAGGAATGTTTACATATGGCATTTTCAAAAGTTGATATCCATAGAAGAAATTTTAAAATTTAGAAACAAATAGAAATATCTTTTATTTGCTTAATAAATTAACAAAAAAATTAATTTTGATTTGATTGATTTTTATGTTAAAATACATAATTTTTTTTATGAAAAAATACCTAATTCTATTAAGTGTGACAAAATACTAGTTTATATTTTTTTTTCTTGAATCAGAGACCACACGGGTATCCCCAACTCGTTGTAATTCGGTAAGTAAAAAAATATTTTAAATAAAAAATCAAAATATTCAACATAAAATAATCAATCATTTATTTTTTAAAATATTTAATTTAATTAATTTAAAGTAATTAGGAGTAATATATATTTTAATTCAGATTAATTAATAACATTAATATATTTTGATTCAGAATTACAACGTATCCAAATTAAGATAAAATATTAATAATTGATTGAGTGAACATATATTTAATTCTTTTATTATTATTTCCATATTTTTAAGATATAATATCTTCAGCTGACTATTTATACTGCACAATAATAATTAATAACTTAAAATTTGTTATATTTATGATACATTATTGATATCTAGCACAAAAATATTAATTTTAGTTTATAATTCCTAATTCAAAATTTTAAAAATTCTTATATGTTAAAATTTTAATATGTTTTATATCATTTTTCAGA
>PYAF01002917.1:861315-879641 GCA_007407185.1 Glycine tomentella | reverse complement strand
AGTGATTTCTTTTTAAAAAAATCTAAGATGAAAATATTGGGATAGTTTGAAATTTTAAATTTAAAAAATATTTTTTTAAAAAAATAACAATAGTTTAGTTTAAGTTGGTTTAATTAACAAATTGATAGGATTGTACAATTTTAAAAAAATAAGCAGTAATAAATTGGTATATATTTTAAAATTAACAAAATTGTAGATTGCTAAAGTTTTAAAAAATAGTTAACAAATTCATAGTTTTGTAAAATTAAAAAGTTGTACAGTTTTAGTTGACAATTTTAGTAAATTCTTAATATTTAAATTAATAGAAAATATTTACAATCTTTATTTTGGTTGGTCATATATATGCCATTAGCACATACATCAACAACCAAAATAAAGATTGACATGAGGTTCTATATTTTGTGATAGAGCAACTTCTTCAGTTGACCATGAAGAGGTTAATTTTAAAAATATAAGCATGGGTTACACACAAAAAAAAAACATTTTGAGGTGGTTAACTTGCAGCAAATTTTGGCCATACTTTCATTTCAACTTGACATGACTTGCTACTATGTAATTGATATTTTAGTGTGCATATATTTCAGCTGATTATGAGGAGGTTAATTTGTAAAATATAAGCATGGGTTATACATAAAAGTAAAGATTTCGGGCCAGTCAACTTGCAGCAGATTTTGACCATACTTTGACTTCAACTTGACATGACTTGAAATTCAGTGTGACTTGGTTTGAGAGTTTACTATGACTTGAACAATAAGGATACATAATCATACTCTTCATGTACCAGCAACAAATTTCGTGTAAGTCATCTTTCATTTCAGCACAGGTAGATGTTGGTCATAGTTTTACCCTAACTTCACACTGTTATTTGAGGTCGTTAAATATTATGCAGAAGTCCATAAAAAACATTATCCATTATTTTTTTGTTACCTTTGATGGTATACCATTTCTGGTAGTATTAACAATTAAAAATTATATATTCTGTTGTAGCTTTGATGCTATACAATTTTAAATTTGGATATACCATTTACCAGATTAAAAGATTTAACATTTGAATAAGTGTTTGTCCTACACCATTTAATGTTAGAAAGTGCAAATAACATGTTTGTTGTTTATCAATGTACAACATTGAGATAACTACTTAGAATAAAAACAACACTATACTTTGTCACATGACTTCACAATAAAGGTCTTCAATGGTGCTTTGTAATCATCACTCCATCTTGATATGTTTAGTCAACCTAGTAGACGATAGTTGTATCTGTGATAAATCTTCAAATACTGTGGCATCAAATTCAGTATCAGATGGGACCAAATTGCGCTTAGCCGGTGTCATCGAGTCCATCAAATGTTCATCAGACTCACCAGTGGCTGAAAAGCATTGCTGCCCAAAAAAATGATTTGTTATCAATTACTAATACCACATTCATCAATCCATTATATAACAATTAAACCAAAGAGATACATCAAATAACTTACACTTTCAATTGCTTCATAACCCGGTTGCATAGAGGACATTGATGGCTCTGTCTCATCCTTAGTAATATAACAACAAACCCATTTACACACTAACCACCAAAATCTTAAATATAGAAAAATCCAATCAATTATAAATGATGCAATTTTTAATTAACCTTACCTCAAAGTGAAAGACTGGAAGTTTTCCAAGAATAGTGTTGATTAATGTATCATCTTCAGATAACTGAGAAACAGAGTGACGTGTATTGTCAGGGACAACATTAAATCTGAAAGCCAATTTCTTTCCAAACACGCGGTCAAGAACTTCTGGAATATCCCTTGGATCAAAATCTCCTTCCTCCGTAATTACAAACGTGACACCATTAATATGGCAGAACAATAATATGTGCCTAAAATTAACATTAACATATCATGCAAACCATTGTGCAATTCACCTCAACAATAATTTTTTCCTTAATTTCAGCTGCAATTTCATTTATCAGAGCATAACATTCACGATCTCACAACGTAAAAATGGCGGATTCACGTGGTTGAGTTACCCTAACCTCAATACGATACCTATGGCACAACAGGAATTAATTATCAGGGTTACACATACATAACTAAAATATGAACATGAAATATATGGCAAACATCATATCTTGCTAAACTTACCTTGGTATTGGGGTTGCACTTTGATTACCACAGGCAACACAAATAATAGGCAAAGCATGCACATCAACCTTTTTGTTACATTTGGGACATGCATTATAAACCAACCATTGGTTATCAACAACTTTTGTATAGTAGTCACAGTAACACACATACACTCCTACAACAAAGTTAGCACATTAAATCATACTTGATTACAGTGGTTGGCTGAACACATAAGAAACAAATAAACCATCAATATTGAATGATACCTTATTAACTTGGCTAATTTCATCTAAATACTTCACTTGTGCATTATGCAGAAACCAATCGATAATAGAATACAAAGAAGAATCAGAAACCTGACTTCCTAGTTGGGTATAGGTATTCATTGAAGTTGAGGTTGGATCTATCCTGAAATTTTAACAAATAACTAATCATAACAGAAAATTACTCTAGACATTACTACACCATAAAAGAGATTTGATCATTGTCATACCCTAATTTTGTCCCGGTACCCATCCAAAAAAAAAAAGAAAAGAGAAGAAAATAATAATAATAATAATAATAATAATAATAATAATAATAATTATTATTATTATTATTATTATTATTATTATTATTTTAAATGAAAAAGAGTATTAAATAATAAAGAAAGAAAGAAAAATGAAAAAATAATAACAGTTTTAAAAAAAGGGAAAAAAGAGAATAGAAAAAAAAAGGGTTAAAAGAAGCAACAGATAAAAGGCACCAAGGAAGCAACATTGAAAGGATAATTAATTGCAAAGCTAGGCGCGGATCCCGGAGAAGACAAATCAAGCCAATCAAAGGTTGACATTTGGCGCCTCTGTCAGAGAAGGGAGAGAGGTCTCCTCAAGTACCTCTCATTCTCCCACTCTCTCCTTTCTTCCTCTTTTTTGTTCCTTCTTTTTCTTTACGTTTTCTTTCCTTCTCTTTTGCGTTTTCAATAGTTCCCTTTGGTGATTTGCTATTTGATTTCGTTAAGAGTAGACTCTACTAGAGGTTTATTGTGGTTTTTCATCTTCATTGTGCTTTTCCTTCCATTTCTATGTTATTGAGCTTGTGTTTTTATTCTTTCTTCCTTTTTTTTCGTTTTTGGAGCTTTCCGACCACCACCGCGTGCCTCCCATACCACCACCTCGCGTCGCCAGGCCCCCTCCCCGGTGGCGACAGGGGCCATGCTTCCACCGCAGAAGCTTCTTCTCCTTCTTCACGCAGCTTTGCTGCTGGCAGCTGTGCCCAACAGTGAAAATACGGATTAGGCCGGGTGGCCTCACCAGTTCCAAAACTAAAAAAAATTAGCTTTTGCTCCCATATTTTAATAAATACACCCCCAAAAACTAATTTAAATTTTTTTGCACCCCAGCTTTAATGAATACACCCCCCTAAAAGCAATTAATCAATGCTTTCTGCATCACACGTTTTCATAAATACACCCCCTAATTTTGGGCTTGAAACCAATTAAATAATGTTGTTGGGCTTGGTCCACTTTCAAACAAAACAAGAAATGCTATTTACACCTTCTATTTTATAATTGCACACCCCATGTTGTTGGGCCCAACACACTTTCAAACAAAACATGAACGCTATTTACACCCTCTATTTTATAGTTGCACATCTCCTAGCTTTTGGGTCTGGCCCACTTTTAAACAAAATATGAAATGTTGTTTACACCCACTTTTTCATAATTGCACACCCTTAAATGTTGGGTTCAGCCACTTTAGAAAACATTTAATGCTGTTCACACCCCCCATATTCATAAATGCACTCCTAATTTGTTGGGCCTGGCCCATTTTGTATTTAAATAATTTCTTCTGATTGCCCCCATTTTCTTCCTGTATGCACCCCTAATTACTAAGTGTACTCCCCACTTCTATTATATCTCTTTCTATTTTCATTTTGATTTATTTGATTACGTAATGTTATGTCAATTGTTCATTAGTATTTTTATTACACGCTTATGTTTCGTACACTCCATGCTGGGTCTCCAACTCGCTTGATAGTGTTTCAATAACACGTGAGTAGATTTTGTGAATATCATGCTGGGTCTCCAACTTGCATGATTTCGTAGAGTTTACCGCAAATTCAAAATCTTTTCTAAAAAAGCTAAAAATACTCAAATAAAGTATCACTCAATTCTCCTTTTTCTCAAAAAATTTACACATTACTCGAGATTGCTTCAAGGTCCAATGCCTTAAGAGATTCTCTCCGCTTTTTCTTCAAATTCAATGTCGTTTCAAGGTCCAACGCCTTAACGACTCTTTTTCACGTAATTGAAACAAATGTTTCATAAAAAATAAAATCAATCCAATCAAGCTCTTTTCAAAAAAGAACTACGTAAGTCTGATTTCTTCATTGCACTTGGGGATACGTAGGAGCGAGGACAAACCCCTTGTCGACCTAAAAAACAAAAAAAAAAGTATATAAAATCCTCTCTTTTCTAAAAATAAAAATTTGATTTTCTTTTCTGAATAAACAAAAATAAAACAAGCATAAGTCATTTTCTTAAGGGAAGACAAATAATTAAAAAGTCACACTCGTTTGAAGGTTGTCGTCTTCATGACGAACGCGTGGGATGCTAACACCTTCCCGTGCGTAAATGAATCTCGAACTCTTTTTCTCTAAAATTGTAGACCATGCCTTATCTTTTGGTTTTTCCGACGTTTTCCTTAAATAAACATTGGTGCCGACTCCCCTCAAGTTTTCCTTTTCAGGAAGACTTCTTTATCTTCTTCTTTCATTGCCATCCCGTCGTGGCCAGGCAGGTTGCGACAGATAGCGACTGGTTAGAGAGTTAAGCCGTTTGATCGAATGTGCAATTTTATCGTGACTTTTTCGTTATTTATTTTTCCTTTTTTCTTTTCGTTGTGCTTCTGTTTTGTTAGCGTTTCACTTCTCTATCGTTCTTTTTGTGGTTTTGCTTCGATCTCATTTTTATTATTTCCCTCGCTCATGCTTTTGTGTGTGTGTGTGTGTGTATATATATATATATATATATCCTTTGCTATGTTGTTACGCCTTTGTGATTAGAAATAAATTGCGTCATTGAATTCTAGGGTAGACGACATGTGTTATACTTGTTGTATCTACTTAGGAATTTTCTGATTGTTTTGCAGGTGGGGTTGGGTAATTCCTAGGTTGCTCCGTTCACACACGACACCTACACTTTTTGCACACACTTTGAGATATTGGGCCCTATACCCGGGTCTGTGTGAGCCATAGGGAGTGAAGGTCGATTTGTGTTCATGCTGGGTCTCTGACTCGCTTAATAACAATGAAGCCTCATCTAGAGTTTTTCTATTTTTGTGATGCATTGTCACTGGTAGTCCCTATCGCCGCATTGTCATTTCATAAGAGGATGATATCTCTAGAGGCCGGTGAGATTACATGAAACTACCCTTGGAAGTTGTCACTGCATAGCATAAGTATACCGTGCTCATTCATCATATCTTTTCTATGATAGTTTGTTGAAGTATTGACGATCAAAGTTTCCATTCTTGGGAACATGGGGTCGAATCAAGCATAGACTTTTAAAAAAAAGGTTTTATCAAGTCAAGGTCAAGAGTCTGGAAGTAGCTAGCTTGCGAGAGTTGGGAAAACGGATGGATCGAGTTCAACATCAGTCTTTTAGCAAGGTGTATGGAAAGATCTGGGATCTGACAATGATAGGAGTGTCGGTTGAGGCCATTGCAGCTCTCACCCTACATTATGACCAACCGCTCAGATGTTTCACTTTTTGGGACTTTTAGTTTACATTGACCATAGAAGAGTTCGACGGAATCTTAGGATGCCCAATGAGAAGAAGGAAGCCATACCTTTTTTCTAGATATTACCCTTCCATGGCAAGAGTGGCAGGAGTAGTCAGGATCTCGGAGCAAGATTTAGATCGAGTGAAGCAGAGTAGAAATGGAGTAGTGGGTATACCTAGGAAGTGTTTAGAGAAGAAAGTAGAAGCTTTGGCAAACCAAGGAGAGTGGACACCTTTCACAGATGTATTAGCACTACTTGTGTTTGGGGTGGTACTATTTCCAAATGTAGACGGACTTGTGGATCTGGCTGCGATTAACGCCTTTCTTGCTTATCACTATAGCAAGGAAAGCCTGACTTTGCTGTGTTGGCAGATATGTATGATACGTTCGACCTGAGATGTAAGAAGAGTAGTGCGAGGATTGTCTGTTATACACCGGCCCTTTATGTATGGTTGGTGTCCCATGTCCTTAATCATGGAAGTGGATCTGTCTGTCCTCTACAAAGTCATCGCATGTGCTTGGGAAAAGACAGAGTAAATTGGGAAGAGCTATTGTCAGGCGCGACAGGATCGTTCATTAGTTAGTTCTCGTGATGGAAAGAAGGGGTAGTAGGAGGACTATGTTCAGTTGAAGGATTTCCGAATGTCCTCTTGATGGTGACGAGGGGTTGCATTAATTATAACCCTGTGTTGGCTATAAGACAGTTAGGGTATCCTATGAGAGATGCACCATCTGAGGAGGTCGTCATGCCTTTCATCGCACGAGGATTCAGTGAAGCTAATATGAAGATGATTCAGAGGGTCCGTAGGGCATGAAATCAAGTTGAAAGGAAAGATAAGGAGCTTAGAGGAAGAAACAATAGTGTCGTAGGCGGTTATCACAAATGGTTGAAAGCTAGAGTGCAAGGGATTGTTTGGCTCGAAAAGCCAGAGGGTCTAAGTGAGGTGGAGACGGAGATGTCTGAGGAGAGCAAAGGGGTGCAAATCTTGAAGGCTGAGTTGGAAAGGACGAAAGTGGAAAAAGCGAAGCTAAAGGTGGTAGTCACGGGAGTTAGGAAAGAATGTATAGGTTGAAGGATATCAATGTGTCCACAACTGAAGCATTAGAGCGGGAAATGAGGAAAGCCCAAGTGTAGGAGTTGAGCAGAAAAAGATTCCGAAAAACTTTGCTAGACAATAGCAATGAGCTCAAGTTGAGAAGGGCCGAGAAAGACAAAGCAATAACTGAGAATGTAATGCTAAAAGATGAGTTAAGGAATTGTCGGGAGTCAAAGGAAAGCTTGAAAGAGCAGTTGAGTATGACAAAGAAGAATATGTTGATAATCATTGACCAGTACGAGGAAAAGATGAACCTGACTACTGTTCATGGGCAAGCACTGAAGGATGAACAGGCAAAGATGTCGGCTTTACAGGCTGAAAGGGAGGCAAGAGAAGAGGTGATCGAGTTACTGAACAAAGAAAGCATGAAGTGGATGGACAGGTTCACTCTCACACTAAATGAAAGTCAAGAGCTCCCAAAGCTGCTAGCTAAAGCCAAGGCAATGGCAGACATATACTCCACTCCTGATGAAGTTCATAGTCTCTTTGACTATTGTCAACACATGATTGAGTTAATGACTTCCATAATTAGGAGCCACTAATGTGCCCGTGTTTTGTTTTCAGTTGTACTTTAACTCTGATAAGATGTAATGAACAATGTTATTTTAATGAAGATTTGAGTTAATTCGACCTTATGTTCTATTGAGTGTTCTGTATATAATTCGTAATACTTCAACAACTTATCATTTGCATGCATTCATGTTTTTGTTTTGCCACATTGTTATGCATTGCTCATTATATTATTTCATTGAAATCAGAAGAAAGTAATCATTGTGCTAAGAAAGAAAGACTGCGCTTTATGACACCCATACCAAACGTGTGCCAAGACTAAGATAATGAGTGATATAGAACAAGTACAAGAGAAGATGAAGGCCGACATGGAGGCTATAAAAGAGCAAATGACAACGATGATGAGCATGAGAAAAATGATGGAAGACAATGCTGCCGCCGTTGTTCCTACTAGTACTGTTGCGGTAAGGGACCTTATTCACCCGCCCAGTTCCAATCAAGAGAGTTGTCCAGTCTCAGGTGTAGTAGGTCAAGCAGTTGAGGCAGTGACAAATGCATATGGGTATCATTACGTCCTGGTCCAAAACAAGTCTTCTTTTCCACCATATGGCTTGCCTCTTAATTATACACCATTATTTGCCATATACTCTCCTGATGAGAATATTAATAATTCTGCACCCGTACTCATTGAGAACCAACAACCCCAACCCCAATCTGATCATACTCATGCCCATGTTCCTCTAGACATGGAGGAAACACATGCAGCTCCCCAAGACCACACTCATACCGGTTTTGGGGTTTATCCAAAATATGCTAGTGAAGGGATTGCGTTTTCTGGTGTCCCTGTGCCAAATGCTCTAGGGGCCCCTCAGTTTCGACCACCATCACAACCCTTACATTTTATGATGGGAGGAGGGCCTAGTTGTGGTTGAGAAGGAAAAATTTGACCATATAGAGGAGAGTCTGAGGGCCATTGAAGGAGGAGGAAAATATGGTTTTGTTGATATGTCGGAATTGTGTTTGGTATCCGATGTGGTTATTCCTCCAAAGTTCAAGGTGCCAGACTCTGATAAATACAAGGGGACCACCTGCCCAAGGAACCATCTGAAGATGTATTGTAGGAAGATGGGGGCATATGCAAAAGATGAAAAGTTGTTGATACATTTCTTCCAAGAAAGCTTGGCTGGGGCAGCTATTATCTGGTAAACTAATCTGGAATCCTCTCGGATCCGCTCTTGGAAGGATCTAATGGATGCCTTCATTAGACAGTATCAATACAATTCTGACATGGCTCTAGGTAGAATGCAACTGCAAAACATATGCAAAAGAGATAATAAATCATTCATGGAATACGCTCAAAGGTGAAGGGATCTAGCGGCTCAAGTAGTACCCTCTATGATAGAGAGGGAGATGATAACCATGATAACGGACACATTGCTGGTGTTCTATTATGAGAAGATGGTAGGTTACATGCCTTCAAGTTTTGCAGATCTAGTGTTTGCTGGTGAGGGAATTGAGGTAGGTCTAAGGAAAGGGAAATTTGACTATGCTACTTCCACGAATTCTAGTAATAGGAGACCCGGGATGAATGGAGGGAAGAAGAAGGAGGGCGAAACTCATGTCGTGACTGCCATTCCCACATGGCCAAACTTTCCTCAAGTCCCTTATAATCCCTTGTACCAATACCCTCCCCAACAATATCATTACTCAGCCAATATCAACCTACCCACTATCCATCGCCCTATCAACCAAGAACACCCAATCAACCACAAAGGCCACCCCTAAATCGACCAGAAAATCCACTCGTCACACCACCTAGACCAAATACCACCCCTAATACCAACCAAAACACCAACCAAGGAAGAAATTTCCCAGAAAGGAAGCCTGTAGAATTCATCCCAATCCTGATATCATATGCTGAATTACTCTCATATCTGCTCAACAACAATGGTGACGATAAGCCCAACAAAGATTCTTCAACCTCTATTCCCTCGAGGATACAACCCGAATGTGACATGTGCTTATCATGGTGGAGCTCCGGGACATGCCATTGAGCACTGCATGGCATTGATACATAAAGTGCAGAGTTTAATTGTTGCAGGTTGGCTGAAGTTTCAGGAGGATAATCCTAATGTACAAGCTAACCCACTCTCAAAACATGGGAGTTCTTCTGTTAGTGCTTTAGAGGATGAGAATACGTGGGAATTAAATAGAAGAGTTGAGGATGTCTCAACTCCCAAGAGATTTATGTTGAAAGCATTATGCAAAGCTGGTATGGTTGATTGCGAGGGTGATGAAGAGGATTCTTGTCCATTTCATCCGGGGAGACCTCATGATGTGGAATTTTGTCCCGTGTTTAATGGACGAGGCCGAATTGAAATCGATAATGAGAGGAAGAAAGAGGGTGAGGTGTTCATGCAATCAAGTGACACCAATACTAATGTGCCTAAACCTCTAGTGATTCATTTCACTAGAAATGCTACCCCATATATTTCTCAAGGGTTCTAGCCTGTTGTTTTGAAAACACCATCATCATTCCCGTATGAGAGTAACAAGGCAGTGCCATGGAGGTATGGTGCACAAGTATCAGAGGGAGGGCAAGGTGTATTCCTCATGCATGAGGAGTATCAGGTGTCGACTCCTAAAGTCACAAATATTTTCGGTGTCAGTGGCATGACGCGTAGTGGGCGTGTTAATACTCCTCCCGAGCCGCGAGTTGAATTGAAAGGTAAAGAGAAGGCGAAGGAGAATGAAACAGAGATTGAGAAGAGGGATACCATGATGAATGACAAGGTGCTTAGTGAAAGGTCTAAAATGAAAGAGGAGCATTCTGGCAAAAAGGAAATATCTACTGAGGAAACAACAAAATTTTTTAAGATCATACGATAGAGTGAGTTCAAGGTGATTGAACAACAAAACAGAATGCCGACTACGATCCCCTTGCTGGGATTACTCATGCACTCTGAACCTCATAGAAAGTTGTTAATGCAAATTTTAAATGAGGTGCATGTGGCACATGACATCTCAGTGGAGAAGTTTGGGGGGTAATCAATAATATGACTGCAAGTAATTATTTGACTTTTACTGATGAAGAAATATCGGTTGAAGGGAGGGGACTTAACAAAGACTTGTATGTGTCGGTCAAATGTGCAGATCATATGGTGGCGAAGGTCCTGGTTGATAATGGATCTTCTCTTAATGTCATGCCTAAAATAACGTTGGACAAGTTGCCGTTCGACGTGTCATACATGAGGCCAAGCTCTACGGTTGTAAGAGCTTTTGATGGCAGCCGACATGAGTTGAGAGGGGAAATTGATCTCCCAATTCAGATTGGCCCATACACGTTTCAAATCACTTTTCATGTCAAGGATATTACACCTGCTTACAGTTGTTTGTTGGGTAGACCTTGGATCCATTCTATTGGGGTGCTCCCATCGTCTTTGCATCAAAAACTGAAATTTATGGTGGGAGGTCAGCTTGTAATAGTATCAGGCGAGGAGGACATGTTAATTAGTTGTCCATCCTCTACTCCTTATGTTGAGACAGTAGAGGAATCGCTAGAAACATCATTTTAGGCGTTAGAAATTGTAAACAATGCTTATGTGGAGTCTCATGTGATACAACCAAGTTTTTCTAGTACCTCCATGATGGTGGCTCAAATTATGCTAAGAGATGGATATGAACCTGGAATGGGGTTAGGCAGAAATGGTGACGGCTCGGTAAGCTTGCTAGAGATCATTGAAAATCGTAGGAGATTTGGCCTGGACTACAAGCCCATAAATGTTGATAAAAAAGAGGATTGCTTTGGAAAGAAGAGAAAAATGCTTAGCACGTTTGCAAGGGCGAGAGCCGCGGGTTGAGAGGGTCCATATTTGCCCCATCAATGAGAGCTTTATGAGTGCAGGTTGGATGTTTGAAGATCAGGTTGCTATGCTGGATGAAGAAATTGATTATGATCAACCAAACTGGGTGCAACCATGCCCTCCAAACTTTGAATTAAAGAATTGGCAAATCATATAGCAACCCGAGGTATATGTTTCTGATTTCATATAATTAAATAGTTTCAGATCCTAATGCTATGCCCAAGGCTTTAGGATTCACATATTGTCAGGCGTACTTTCTTTTTCAATTCCAGTGATTGTTAATAAAATGCATTTCATAGATATACTTGCATCTTTTTCGATTTCATTTCTTTGCATATTTATTTTCGTTGCAATTAAATGATTTGTTGCAGATCCAATAATGAGTCTTGTGAAGGCAGTGATACTGAAGTCCCTAATGTCGATTTTGAGAGGCCAGTCAATCAGAAAGAAGAGGATTGGGGATTGTCTCCTGATTTGTTGAGGATGATAGAGCAGGAAAAGAAGGAAATAAAGCCGCATCAAGAAGAAATTGAGCTTGTTAACCTGGGCACCAATGAAGAGGAAAAAGAGGTCAAGGTGGGCATTTGTATGTCAGCTAATATACGAGAAGAGTTGATTGCCTTGTTGCAAAAATACCAGGACATTTTCGCTTGGTCCTATCATGATATGCCTGACTTAGATCCAGAGATTGTACAACATAGATTACCGTTGAAACCTAAATGCTCTCTTGTGAAACAAAAATTAAGCAGGACGAAGCCTGAGATGTCTTTAAAGATAAAAGAGGAGGTGAAAAAGCAGTTTGATGCAGATTTTTTAGTTGTAGCTTGATATCCGGAATGGGTCGCCAACATCGTGCCAGTGCCAAAAAAAGATGAAAAAGTGTGAATGTGTGTCACTATCGAGACTTAAATAGAGCTAGTCCAAAAGATAATTTCCCTTTACTGCACATTGACATTCTGGTGGACAATACAACCCAATTTGCTATATTCTCTTTCATAGATGAATTTTCGGGGTACAACCAGATAAAAATGGCACCAGAGGATATGGAGAAAACAACCTTTATTACTCTGTGGGGGACCTTCTGCTATAAGGTAATGTCGTTTGGGTTAAAGAATATTAGGGCAACATATCAGCAGGCGATGGTAACATTATTCCATGGCATGATACACAAGGAGATTGAGGTATATGTAGATGACATGATTGCAAAGTCTACAAGGGAGGATGAACACATAGTTAATCTGCAGAAGTTGTTCGACCGATTACGTTAGTACAAGTTGAGATTGAATCCTGGAAAGTGCACATTTGGGGTGAAGTCTAGAAAGCTGCTTGGTTTTATAGTGAGCCAAAAGGGGATAGAGGTGGATCCAGATAAAGTGAAAGTGATCCTAGAGATGCCTAAGCCCGTACAGAAAAGCAAGTTCGAGGATTCTTGGGAAGATTGAACTACATTGGTAGGTTCATATCACAATTGACTGCCACCTATGAGCCTCTATTTAGGTTGTTGCGCAAGAATTAGTCCACCAAATGGAATGATGACTGCCAGATAGCATTTGAGAAAATTAAACACTATTTGATGAATCCTCCTATACTTGTGCCACCAGTACCTGGAAGGCCTCTCATCCTTTACATGACGGTGTTAGATGAATCAATGGGTTGTGTGCATGGGCAACACGATGAATCAGGAAGAAAAGAGCGCACAGTTTACTACTTGAGCAAGAAGTTCACTGCGTGTGAAATAAATTACTCATTGTTAGAGAGAACTTGTTGTGCCTTGGCATGGGCAGCACACCGCTTGAGACAGTACATGTTGAATTACACTACTTGGTTGATATCCAAAATGGATCCAATTAAATACATCTTTGAAAAGCCCACCTTCATTGGGAGGATAGCTCAATGGCAGGTGTTATTATCAGAGTTTGATATTGTCTATGTTACTCAGAAGATAGTTAAAGGGAGCGCTTTGGCAGATTACTAGGCTCAGCAGCAAATAGATGATTATCAACCTATGCATCCCGAATTCCCTGATGAGGATATCATGGTCCTGTTTGATGTAGTAGAGGATAAAGAAAGAGATAAGTGGATTATGTGGTTTGACGGTGTATCTAATGTATTGGGGCATGGAATTGGAGTGGTGTTGGTCACGCCAGATAAACAATATTTGCCTTTTATGGCCAGACTCTGTTTTGATTGCACAAATAATATGGCAGAGTATGAAGCATGCGCCATGGGGATCCGAGCAGCGATTAAATTTAAGGTTAAGCTTCTCAAGGTGTATGGGGATTCAACATTGATAATCTATTAGTTGAAAGGTGAATGGGAAACCAGAGATCATAACCTAATACCTTATCAGGCATACATCAGAGAATTGATGGAACATTTCGATGATATATCATTTCATCACATTCCTAGAGAAGAAAACCAAATGGTTGATGCTCTCGCTACTTTGTCATCCATGTTCCAGGTCAGCCTTCATGGGGACTTGCCGTGTATAGAAATTAGATGTCATAGTGAGTCGGCGCATTGTTGTTTGATATAGGAGGAGGCAGATGGTAAGCCTTGGTATTTCGATATCAAGAGATATATCAAAGATAGAGTACCCCTCTGGGGCCTCTGAGAATGACAAGAGGACGCTACGGAGGTTGGCGGCCAGCTTCCTTTTGAATGGGGATGTCATGTACAAAAGGAACTATGATATTGTGTTGCTCTGGTGCGTGGATGCAAGTGAAGCTGAGAAAATACTAATGGAGGTGCATGAGGACTCCTTTGGCACCCACGCCAACGGGCATGCTATGGCTCGAAAGATCTTAAGGGCTGGATACTATTGGATCTCAATGGAGAATGATTGTTGTATTCATGTAAGGAACTGCCAGAAGTGCCAAGCTTTTGCAGATAATGTTAATGCTCCGCCATTGCTGTTGAATGTGTTATCTGTACCATCGCCATTTTCAATGTGGGGCATAGATGTGATTGGGGCTATTGAGCCCAAAGCTTCAAATGGGCATCGATTCATCCTAGTTGCCATTGATTACTTCACTAAGTGGGTGGAAGCTGCGTCATATGCTAGTGTGACTAGGAATGTTGTGGTTAGATTCATAAAAAGGGAGATAATTTGCAGATATGGGTTGCTGAGCAAAATCATCACTGATAATGCCACTAATATGTGTCTAACATATCATACTTTTCAAGCTAAAAGAAGCAAGGATTTAATCACAAAAGAACAAAATATGGTCCATATCTGCTGCAAGTATTGATTATTCCTTCTCAATCATACTATCACTCATTTTATGCATTTTCATAGCAGAAAACCAAGAAAAGAAGTGAAGAGAACAAGATCAAGAAAGACAAGCAAAAATTTTCGCGCTAACCACGCGGTATTGGCGCAATTCGCGCCAAAGCAAAGATTAAATGGTGAACTCTCTGCCAAGCCGCGCAAACTGCACGAAAACTGGCGTAATCCGCGCCAAAGATGCACTTGTGTGGAAATTGTCTGCCATCTGTCGCTAACAGCCTGGGAGTTGGCGCGATTAGCGCCAGCTCTGATATGAAGTGGCACGATCAGCGTCAGGCTTACAGTATGGTGGCGCTAATGGCGTGGTAACTGGCGCTAGTAGCGCAAACGACACGGGAAGATTTTAATGGATATTGCATGAAAATAGAAGATATGAAAGGGTTTTATAACCTAAATATAAATATGGAAAGTGGGGGCTGCACACTTCCAAATATCAGAAAACAAAGAGAAGATAGAGCTTTGCTAGGTCAAGGAGATTGAAGACCAAGATTGAAGAGATTCTTCTTTCTTCTTTCTCTTTTATGTTCTTCATCTGAGTATTTTTTTTTTATTTGTACTTTTGAAGCCAGACATGAATATGTCTGACTAATTCTTTCATTGTAGTTAAGGCCATAACCTCATGTGAACTCCTTTGATATTGGATTGAATTCTATGATTCTTTTATGCTAAATTATTTTGTTTCACCTTGTGTTGAATGAATTATATGTATTTATTGAAATTGATCACTTTGATGAAGTTCTAAGAATTAGGGTTCACAATAGGAATATTGGGGGTTTGATTTCTGACAAATGTGGAATAACAATTGATACATTACCCAGGGATAGGGATGTATAATTGCAGATGAATTGATGCGTCTAACTTAATACTTAATCGAAGAGGAATCACTAAGGAATTAGGGTTTTTACTTGAGTTAAAGGGTTAAAGTTACTAAGGAATTAGTCTTTAACTAGGGTTCATGTAAAGAGGCATTATTTGAATAATTAGTATAATTGAATGTAGTAATCAATCTAATTAGATAAGGTGGGATCAAAACGGTGTGTGTGTGTGTCTTGACTATAATTATTTCTCATAATTTCCTAAACATCCAAATATTGTTGTCATCAAATCCTTATTAATTCTAGTTTTTATTCTTTAATTTTCATCAAGTCAAGGTATTAAAACTCAATCTCACCAAACATCTGTTCGTCCAACTTTTAGATAATAGTTATAATACAATTGGTGCCTCTATCCTCATGGGAACGATATTTTATTTATCACTTTATTACTTGGAATGATCGGTATACTTGCCAATTACGCAACAGGTTTTTAGCGTCGTTGCTGGGGATTGAAAACGCTAATTTTATAGTAACTCTTTATCTTTAAAGTTGGATTTATTTTGTTACTTATCTGCTTTCTGAGTTTATGGGAGTTACAACTGATCCTACAAATCTACAGTACAATCCAGAAGTAAAGAAGACTGCAAAGAGGAATAGGAAGCTAGCCAAGCAAAGAAGAGAATTCACAACCTGAAATAAAAATAGAGATGGCTAAAAGAATCAACAATCAACCACGACCAGAGGATGAAATGATGGAGGATATCCTTGCTCCGCTTTTCACCATACTAAACTCTAGCATTGTCAGACCACTAATTCAAGCTAATAATTTTGACATTCATCAGTCATTAATTACCTTAGTGGAGCGTAGCCAATTTGATGGAGAAGATGATAAGGACCCTCATGATTTTGTTGATAGATTTCTAAGGATCTGTGACACAATTAGATATCAAGGATGACAGATGACACAATCAGGCTAAGATTATTTCCTTTTACTGTTAAAGGTAAAGCTCTCCGATGGCTGGACAGACAAACGTCGAATAATGTCACTACTTGGGAAGAGTTAGTTGCCAAGTTCTTTGCCCAGTATTTCTCTATGGAAAAATACAATAGGTTAGTGAATGAGATCACTAACTTCACTCAACAGGGAAGAGAAACATTGGGTGCAGCTTGGAACAGATTCCAAGAATTGATTCGAAAGTGTCCTCAATATGACATGCTAGTTGGGAAGAAGGTGCACATTTTCTTCAATGGAATGACACCTGAATCAAGGTTAATTGTGAATGTTGCAACTGGAGGCTCAATCCTATCGAAGACAACAACTCAAACTTATGAGTTGATTGATTCCTTGGCCCGTAATGAAAATGAAAGCATTGCAGCTTAGTCTAAAAAAGAAGTTATTCATTTAGGGAGCAGCGATGCCATGTTAGCTGAGCAGAAACTCTTATCACAACAGTTAGCCAGGCTCAATGAAAAATTTGATAAACTTCAAGTTTCTTCAGCTCAAGCTTCATCAATTAAGGCAAACTCAGTTGTCTGTGAGTATTGCCAAAGAGACCATGAGTCCAATAAATGTCCTACACTGGTAGGAGCTGATCCAATTCAAGTGAATGGTGTCTGGTATGATCAAAGGCCCCTGCAAAATTTCCAGAGAAATCAGAATAATGTGGGGAATAATTATCAGAGCAGGATTCAGGAAGGAGGTTTAGATTACAAGTCTAATCATTATTTACAACCTCCACTTATTCCACCTAAAGAGCCATCTGAATTGGAGAAAGCCATGCTGCAGTTAACAAGGACTACCAATGATCATATCTAGGCCACCAATGTATTCATCAATGAGACTAGAGCTCATCATAGAAATCAAGATGCTTCTATCCAAAATTTGGAGAATCAGATTGGTCAGTTATCAAAACAGCTTGCTGAAAGGCCTCAAGGGCAGTTCCCTAGTGACACCATAGTAAATCCAAGGGAGCATGTCAAGGCAATCACTACAAGGAGTGGAATTATGATCACACCTCAAGAGAAGCCTATAGTGATGCAAAAAAAAGTTGAAGATGAGACCACTAAAACTATTGAACGAGAAGAGGAAGTGGAAACACCTGCAGGCAAGGAAGAGAAAAAGGAGCAACCTGTTGTAGCTCCTAAGAAACCAATGGATTTCTCTCGTTTTAATAAACCACCTTATCTTATGAAGCTCAAGCAACTGGCTCAAAAAATTAGTATGCCAAGTTTTTAGATATATTTAAAAATTTACAAATTAATATTCCTTTTGCTGAAGCTTTAGCTAACATGCCTAACTATGCTAAATTCATGAAATATTTATTGTCTAGAAAGCGTAAGTTGTAGGAATGTGAGACACTAGTAGGCATGGCAACTTGACCCGCATCCGTGGGCATCCGTCCGAACCCGCCCCGATGTCAACGGTGAAAAATCGAGTTGACCAGTTTCGGGTTCGGGTTTGGTTTTTCCCCACCTGTTGAATTCGGGGGCGGGGGCGGTTTTGGTAATGCTGATAACCACCCCGGCCCCACCTCCGCCATGCTATATTTAATTATTTATAAAAATATCTTTATATATGTGGAATACCTTGGGATAAAGACTTAATTTTATTCAAGAATTAGGAGTATAACTAATTTTATTTTCCAGCAATAAACATCTAATGTTGAAATTTTATTGTAATTATATACATTTGAGACTTAGCGCGATCAAATTTTATGCTATGGTTGTTGTTTAAAATTAATTTTTTAATAGCAATTTTTAAGTGTTCCGGGGGGGGGGGGGGGGACCCGCCCCCCGTGGGGGGGGGGGGGGGGGGAATTTTTTTTAGCCCCATCGGTTTTTTGGGTGGGGAGGCGGGGGTGGTTTTGAGGGGCGGG
>PYAF01002917.1:850943-861215 GCA_007407185.1 Glycine tomentella | reverse complement strand
CTAATGCCTTTGTCAATGTGCAAATCTCTGGGAATTTCTAAATTGTAGCCCACTATGGTCTCTCTCCAACTTGTTGATTGATCTTTAAGGAAGCCTATTGGAGTCATTGAGGATGTTCTTGTTAAGGTTGACAAGTTCATCTTCTCATCTGATTTCATAGTCTTAGATATGGAGGATGAGAGTGAGATACCCCTTCTTTTGGGTAGACCGTTCTTGGCCACAACTCGAGCCTTGATTGATGTAGAGAAGGGAAAGCTAGAGCTTCGAATGGATGATGAGTCGATCACATTTAATGTCTTTGATGTTATAAAAAACTCATCTGACAAAAATGACTGCTTCAGACTTGATGTCCTAGAAGAGGTGGTGCATACAGAGAAATTCCTTGATCAAGAGCTTAAAGAGGAGATAGAAGCCCGAGAGATGAAGAGGATCCTAGAGAAAACAGTGGGAAATTCTAGAAAAGATTGGGCAAGGAAGCTTGACGATGCACACTGGGCATATAGGACAGCCTTCAAGACTCCGATAGGTATGTCACCATTCCAACTTATGTATAGTAAGTCCTATCATCTTCCTGTTAAATTAGAGCATAAGGCTATGTGGGCTACTAAATTTCTGAATTTTGAACTCTCTAAGGCTAATGACAAAAGATTGTTGCAATTAAATGAGCTTCATGAGTTCAAATTGCCAGCTTCTGAGAATGTTAGGATTTACAAGGGAAAGACCAAAATATGGCATGATAAAAAGATCCATCCAATTGAACCAGGACAACAGGTATTACTATACAACTCTCAACTGAGGTTGTTTACAGGTAAGCGTAAATCTCGTTGGGTTGGCCCATTTGTGGTGAAAAAGGTGTTCCCATAAGGGATTGTTGAAATTTCTCCTCTAGATGCCGAAAGACCTTTCAAGGTCAATGGTTGTAGATTGAAAGTATATTATGGAGAGCAAGTGGATAGGAACACAGTTTCTGTCCCGTTGATTTCACCAGGGGCTTGAAGAGTCCACGTCAAGCTCGTGACGTTAAACAAGCGCTAATTGGAAGGCAACCCAAGAATTTTGAGTCTTTTAATTTATTTTAATATTGTTGAGTCATAATTGTCTTAGTTTTAGGAGTATTGATTGGAATCCCACCATCTATCTTTTGTTCACATTAATGTTTCGCTATGAGTGTGATTCCTCAAAGAATGCACACATGTGTGAATATTTGTTAGCAAAAAGTTCTTTTAGTTTATTGCTGGGGACAACAATTTTCTAAATCTAGGAATTATGGGACGCATACGCGTTATTTGAAGAATCACATTGATTTACATTGATTCATATTCAGAGGAACAACGGATGTTTAATAGAAATTGATTAGTGTTTTAATTGTTAGGTTTAAATTTTAGCAGTATATATTAGATACATATCCAAAAGCATGTCTCAGATTTAGATTTGCCAAATCAATCAAATTTGATTGAATTTTTAGGAAGCATGTGTGATATGAATTATGGCATGGCATTGCATGGAACATGATTTGAGATTATGATTGCTTTTGTAGCTGAATTGCATATTGAAATAGAAAATGATGCTTGATATGAAATTAGAAGAGTCTAGCTTGATATCATAGCCTGTGAGGATTGAGCTTATATAGAAAATATTTTGTTTAGAGAGACCTCATTGTGGTAGTACTCTAGAACTTCCTCTGTTTCTCTGCTGATGCATGTATATTTTGATATGATAAAGGCATTTTATTCTTTTTGCCAAGGCCAAATTAGCCTACCTGAAAAAATTTCCATTGTTAACCCTTTTGAGCTTGAGACTTTTCCATTCAATTACCTGATAAATTATTTAACCATATCCATTGACTTACCTTAATTGAGATTGGAATGCTTATGTGGTGTCAAAAGCAGAAGAAATAGATTAAGGTGAGCTCCACTAGAATTGAAGAAAAGAAAAGAAAAAGAACTATTTACAAGTAAGTTCAAAAGAGGAAAAGAAAAGAAAGAAATGAAAAAGGAAGAAAAAAGAAGAAAGGAATGAAAATTCTGAAAAAAAGTAGTGGAGTAAAAATTCCAAATTGAGATTTGAATGAGTCTAAAGAAGATCAGTGTTCCAGTCTCAATGATTTTTTAGCTACTTCCCAAATATTCCTACCCCTAAGCCTGACCAAGTTACAACCCTATCAAGACCTTTTGATCAATTTGTGCATGTGTTTTTGTTCCTCATCTTTAGGAACTTGAGAATAAGATCAAGCTTATGGTAGTACTATGGTTGTGGTGGATTGAGAGATCATGATAATACCCCCAAACACTTGAGTGATGAGTGAATGTTATATCTTGGTGAGGGGTATTCAAGTTAGACTTTCACATTTAATGGAATTGAAAAGTATTGTTGAAATTTTGATGTGGAAATCAGTCATGCTTAGCATAGTAATTCTGAGATTGTTTATACAGTTTTGTGCTTAATTGTTGATCCTTGCTTCCCACTGTGAACTTTTGTTTATTGCTGAGGACAACAACATCTAAATCTGGGAATTATTAACATATCATGCTTTCCAAGCTAAAAGAAGCAAGGATTTAATCACAAAAGAACAAAATATGGTCCACATCTGCTGCAAGTATTGATTATTCCTTCTCAATCATACTATCACTCATTTTATGCATTTTCATAGTAGAAAACCAAGAAAAGAAGTGAAGAGAACAAGATCAAGAAATCCAAACAAATATTTCCGCGCTAACCGCGCGGTACTGGCACAATTCGCGCCAAAGAAAAGATTAAATGGTGAACTCTCTGCCAAGCCGCGCAAACCGTGCGAAACCTGGCGTAATCAGCACCAAAGACGCACTTGTGGAAACTTTCTGCCATCTGTCGCTAACAGCCTGGGAGTTGGCGCGATTAGCGCCAGCTCTGATATGAAGTGGCGCGATCAGCGTCAGGCTTACAGTATGGTGGCGCTAATGGCGTAGGAACTGGCGCCAGTAGCGCGAACGACATGGGATTTCAAGATTTTAATGGATATTGCACGAAAATAGAAGATATGAAAGGGTTTTATAACCTAAATATAAATATGGACTTAAGAAACCAGAAAGTGGGGGTTGCACACTTCCAAATATTAGAAAACAAAGAAAAGAGAGAGCTTTGCTAGGTCAAGGAGATTGAAGACCCAGATTGAAGAGATTTTTCTTTCTTCTTTCTCTTTTATGTTCTTCATCTGAGTATGTTTTGTTTTGTACTTTTGAAGCCAGACATGGATATGTCTGGCTAATTCTTTCATTGTAGTTAAGGCCACAACCTCATGTGAACTCCTTTGATATTGGATTGAATTCTATGATTCTTTTATGCTAAATTATTTTGTTTAACCTTGTGTTGAATGAATTATATGTCTTTATTGAAATTGATCACTTTGATGAAGTTCTAAGAATTAGGGATCACAATAGGAATATTGGGGCTTTGATTTCTGACAAAGGTGGAATAACAATTGATTCATTACCTAGGGATAGGAATGTATAATTGCAGATGAATTGATGTGTCTCACTTAATGCTTGATCGAAGAGGAATCACTAAGGAATTAGGGTTTTTACTTGGGTTAAAGGGTTAAAGTTACTAAGGAATTAGTCTTTAACTAGGGTTCATGTAAAGAGGCATTCGATATCTTATTTATCACTTTATTACTTGGAATGATCAGTATACTTGCCGATTACGCAACAACCACAACCTGAATAACAAGATCATGAAGGAGTTATGTGAGGACTTCAAGATCCAACACCATAATTCAACACCGTATTGGCCCAAGATGAACGGTGCAGTTGAGGTAGCCAATAAGAATGTCAAGAAGATCATTCAAAAGATGATAGTAACATACAAAGACAAGCACGAGATGTTTGTCATTCGCATTGCATGGATATCGAACTTCTGTGCGTACTTCTACTGAGGCAACCCCTTTTTCGTTGGTATATGGGATGAAAGTTGTCCTCCCATTCGAAGTAGAGATTCCTTCTTTGAGGGTTCTATCGAAAGTAGAGTTGGAGGAAGCAGAATGGGTCCAAACGCGTTTCGACTAGTTGAATCTTGTTGAGGGGAGATGTTGACTGCTATGAGTCATGGGCAGTTGTACCAGAGAAGAATGAAGAATGCTTTCGACAAAAGGGTGCGCCCACGTAAATTCAATGAGGGGGACCTTGTGTTGAAGAAGGTGTCACATGTTCAGAAAGATCTTCGAGGGAAGTGGGCCCCGAACTATGAAGGGCCTTTTGTGGTGAAGAAGGCTTTCTCGGGAGGAACATGATACTCACAAACATGGATGATTTGTGAATGCTGATGCCGTCAAGAGATACTATGCCTGACGATTGAAGCGATTTAGATATTTGTTGTTGGATGTTTCCAAAGACTCATTAGGATTTCCATGTTTATGATATTATTGTAAACAACAATTGTAACGTTAATAATATGAATGAATTTGATGTCACTATCTATTATTCTCTCACAAATATATATGTGCATATTTATTCAACTTTCACTGGAATATGAATATATCTCGCTGGTTTGTTTGCACATGTGACCTGTGCTCCATAATTGATTTCCAAGTCTGCCTAATCAGAAATTTGCGCGTTCTACACGTTTGGTGGGGGTGCCGTAAGCAATGAGTAAAATTGAAAAAACATTTGATTGACTATGTTTCAAATCAAATAATAAATACAGACATGCATGCGACCTCATCTTGTCTTTCTTAAAAGTTTTGTGAATAATGAGTCATTTGGCTTTATCTATCAATTGAAAATCTTTTAAATATATCTCGCCCTTGAAAATTTTCTTTTGAGGGCTTGCACAGTTTCTTTCATTTATTCTTTTCTTTCATTTCTTCTTGCTACAAAGGCATGACAGACGACAACAGTAGATGCCTCCAAACCTTACACCGGGGTAATGACAAACACCAGCAGATGCCTCCAAACGAACCTAGGAGAAAATAAGAAGTTTATACCCAGTAGGTTGAAAACCCGAAAGGGTGACCTATGCAAAAGTTAGGGTATACATGTAAAAAAAAAGAAAAAAAGATAAAAGATAAAGAAAACAATCACAAGCATTTGTTTATCAGAGGTTTTATCCCAAAATCCAAACTGTAAAAGTCTTTAGTCAAGATTAGAAATGACACATGGCTATGTTTCTTCATCCCAAACACTAATTTATCCTTTGCTACCCACTCCGGGCCAAAAGTAGTTGTTATAAAAATAAAAATAAAAACCCAGAGTAGGAACCACTGCCAAACTGATAGGAAGAGCAATGCAAGCAACATATGTTTGAGGTTTACTAAGTTCTAGGTTGGACCCCAAATGATGTTAAAGAAATCAAATCCGCCAAAAGCGAGCAATGCAAAAGAGACAAAAGTTCTCTAAGTTTCACAAGGAAGGAACAAAAGTGCAATGATTATCAATGCATAAGACAAATGGAGTAAAGCCCAGCCCAAAAAGCTTAAATGAATAAAAGTACAAGAAAAACGCTCAAGGTTCTTGCTCTATGTAACCCTTAAACACTTTTGAGCCTCTCTACCTTTCTTTCATAGCCCTTTTAACCCCTGGCCACGTTACAAGCCTAATAAAGCCCATGTGGATCAAGGAAAGACTAATTTTGCTTTTCATTTTGGATTTTGGAATGGAACATGCACACGCTTATGATTGTTAGGATAAAAACAAAATAGAAAACCCTGAGGTTCGCACTTGAACATTTGAGAAGAAAACTCATTCAACAAAGAGCTCATGGAAGATGCCTGAAGGCAATAGTGGGGTTCATTCAACATCAGTCGCTTACGTAGAGTCCCGAGGGTTCCTTTCGAATGCAAAGGCAGTCTTTGTTGCTTAAATTCTTTAGGGATCAACCCATATCATCAAGCTTCAATGGGATCGATAGACTCATGGCATCCCTCTATGATCTTAAATCAGGAAAGTTTCACTTGGTCATATACCAAAGTGTAACAATCCATTGCCATCCTTCAATGGTTCACACAGTCAATCCCGAAGCCTTATATTTCCTTGCTGTGCAGAGCAATCAAAGTTAAAAAAGAGGGACGAACTTTGGAATCGATATTTCAGTTGATTGATTGAATGTCAAATGGCTCCACTGCTATCTTTCAAAATTGCCAAGCAATTGGACCAAACAAAACATACACTCTGAGGGAGACTCCGAAGAGATCAACAAGAGTCAAGATGAGGTTGCATGAATCATCACATCTTTTAGAAAGAAACAGTCAATCTGTGTTTTAAAATAATAATAATAATAATAATAATAATAATAATAATAATAAGTATTACAAAAGACAAAGAATATTATGAGCTTTGCACAATTTAAGGCTCTTCTCATCTGAGAATGTTGAAATTCGACATATCTCATTTTCATGACTCCCAAATTGTCGTATTGCATTTCTGGGTACGAAAGCCCACATTTAGCACATTCCAAGACAAAGCTTACATTTTCTTTTCATTCATCATAATGCATTCCAAACTCATATGCTTCATGTCAGACTTTAGGATCCAATTTGGGATAAGTGACCATTTCAGAGAGTCAACCTCTCGCTTTCTTACAGGTTTGAGCCTCTGGATACGACTACCTGTTGGCAATTTTTATAGGACTCAATGTTCTTAGTCTTTTACATTTCAAAGGACTCAATGTCCTCAGTCTTTTACGTTTCATAGGACTCAACGTCCTCAATTTTTTTACATTTGATAGGACTCAACGTCCTCAGTTTTTTACATTTCATAGGACTCAATGGCCTCAGCTTTTTACATTTCATAGGACTCAATGTCCTTAGCTTTTTACATTTCATAGGACTCAATGTCCTCAATCTTTTACATTTCATAGGACTCAACGTCCTCAGTCTTTTACATTTCATAGGACTCAATGTCCTCAGTCTTTTACATTTCAAAGGACTCAATATCCTCAGTCTTTTACATTTCATAGGACTCAGCGTCCTCAGCTTTTACACTTCATAGGACTCAATTCCTCTGAATTTTGTTTCATCAGACTCATTTTCATGCCTTGTCATGTTGAACTCAAAGTTCTTTATTAATACATAGATCTTGTTTTCTGAAGTTTCTTCATTCTCATGTTGTCATCTTTCGAAGGATCACCCGAACAAAATTAGTGTCTTTGTCTTTACTTATCTTTTATTTTTAATAAAAGATAAGTAAAGAAGGGTAGCTGTCATACCCTAATTTTGTCCGGGTACCCCTCCAAAAAAAAGAAGAGAAAAAAGAAGAAGAATATTATTATTATTATAAATGAAAAAAGAGTAGTAAATAATAAAGAAAGAAAGAAAGAAAAAAAAGAAAAAAGAAAACATAATAACAGTTTTATTAAATAAAAAAGGAAAAAAGAGAATAGAAAAAAAAGGGCCACAAGGCCCATTAGGTTAAAAGAAGCAACAGATAAAAGGCACCAAGGAAGTAACAGTGAAAGGAGAATTAATTGCACAGCCAGGCGCGGATGTCGGAGAAGACAAATCAAGCCAATCAGAGGTCGACATTCGGTGCCTCCGTCAAAGAAGGGAGAGGGGTCTCCTCAGGTACCTCTCATTCTCCCACTCTCCTTTTTTCCTCTCTTCTGTTCCTTCTTCTTGTTTACGTTTTCTCTCCTTCTCTTTTGCGTTTTCCGTAGTTCCTTTTGGTGATTTGTTGTTTGATTTCGTTCAGAGTAGACTCCACTAGAGGTTTATTGTCGTTTTCATCTTCTTCATTGTGCTTTTCCTTCCATTTCTATGTCATTGAGCTTGCGTTTTTGTTCTTTCTTTCTTCCTTTTCTTTTTCATTTTGGAGCTTTCCGGCCACCACAACGACCACCACTGCGCGCCGCCCATACCACCACCTCACATCGCCAGGCCCCCTCGTCGATCGCGACAGGGGGCCATGCTTCCACCGCGGAAGCTTCTTCTCCATAATGAATACACCCCAATCAAACCAATTAAAAATGCTTTCCGCACCCCAGATTTTAATGAATACACCAACCTAAAACCAATTAAGCAATGCTTTCTGTATCCCACATTTTCATAAATACACCTCCTAATTTTGGGCTCGAAACCAATTAAATAATGTTATTGGGCCTGGCCCACTTAGCTGTTGGGCCTGACCCAATTTCAAACAAAACATGAAATACTATTCACACCCTATTTTATAAGTGCACACCCCTTGCTGTTGGGCCTAATCTACTTACAAACAAAACATGAAATACTATTTACACTACTTATTTTATACCTGCACACCCCTAGCTGTTGGGCCTGGCCCACTTTCAAACAAAACATGAAATGTTGTTTACACCCACTTTTCATAATTGCACACCCGTAGATGTTGGGTTTGGCCCACTTTGAAAAAACATATAATGCTGTTCACACCCCATATTCATAAATGCACCCTAATTTGTTGGGCATGACTCATTTTGTAATTAAATAATTTCTGTTGATTGCACCCCTTTTCTTTCTGTATACACCCCTAATTACTAAGTGTACTCCCCACTTTTATTCTATCCCTTTCTATTTCCATTTTGATTGATTTGATTACGTAATGTTATGTCAATTATTCATTAGTATTTTAGTACACGCTTATGTTTTGTGCACTCCATGTTGGGTCTCCAACTCGCTTGATAGTGTTTCAATAACACGTGGGTAGATTTTGTGAATATCATGTTGGGTCTTCGACTTGCTTGTAAGTCTGATTTCCTCATTGCACTTGGGGATACGTAGGAGCGAGGGCAAATCCCTTGTCGACCTAAAAAACCAAATATATATATATATATATATAATTCTCTCTTTTCTAAAAATAAAAATTTGATTTTCTTTTCTGAATAAACAAAAACAAAACAACCATAAGTCATGTTCTTAAGGGAAGAAAAATAATTAAAAAGTCACTTTATTTTTAACACACTCGTTTGAAGGTTGTCGTCTTCATGACGGACGCGTGGAGTGCTAACACCTTCCCCGTGCATAAATGACTCTCAAACTCTTTTTCTCTAAAATCGTAGACCATGTCTTATCTTTTGATTTTTTTGACGTTTTCCTTAAATAAACGCTGGTGGCGAATCCCCTCAAGTTTTCCTTTTCAGGAAGACTTCTTTATCTTCTTCTTTCATCGTCATGGCGAGGCAGGTTGCAACAATCATTACGAAGAAGTCAACTGATCTTTGAATTCCACAATTTCCTTAATGTCACCATTCACAAATATGTGCGAACCATACATTGAATTTTGTATTAATGTAGAATAAGTGCCTGTATTCAAATGAAACACTTATCAACCTAACAGTCGCCTACATAAAAAAAAACTTATAAACAACTAACCTCTAGCTTCTTTGATTTTAGCCATAGAGAGCAGCAATACCACAGGCCCACTAATATGTCTATCCAAAAAATCCTTAAACTCCTGAGCAAGTGTCTCCCACAGAGTACAACTTATAACACTTCCACTATGTCATGTTATAATGTATGCAATTAGGTCCATCATAACAGTATTAACTACAAAATAACTAACTTTTAGATAATGAATAACAATATTAACTACAAAAACACATGGATACAACATGGTAAACTTTGTTTAAAAAGCCTAACCTCCTTGTCAATTAATATCAGCTCAAAAGTAAACCTAGTTGATCTTGGTATAGTCCACATGTTCAAAACTCGAACAACAATTTTCCAAGTTTCTTTGTCATCATTTATTTCGACTATGGAATTCAATCTACGAAATAGTGCTTAACAAACAAAAAATAGCAGTCATGCTTATTAGGAAGAAAACATGAGATCGAACAGTCATGGCATAGTGGTTAAGAAAACACTGTTATCACCAAGCGACACCAACAAATGAATTCACCAGAACAAAACAGTCATGCTTACTTGAAACTGATTTGTATAAAAAAAATAATAGTCATGGTCATTCAAAACTGATTTTTACAATCATGCTAACGGAAGAAGAACGACTAAACTAACATGCTTCTGTATAAAAATAGCAGCCATGCTTATTGGGAAGAAAACACTGTTATTGCATCATTAACAACTCATGCAAGTAGTCAAGGGTTGTTTTTAAACAATAGGTGTGAACAAAACTTAAAGGCAGAGAGTATGGTTGAACAAACACTACAAAAAAAGCGCCGATTTCCGACGGCCTTTTTCCCATGGAGCATTTTCCTTCGGAAAATGGGAAATTTCCGACTGCGTTTTTCCTACCGACAACCCTCCGTCGGAAATTTTTGTTTTCCCACGACCATTTTCCCATGGCTTCTCAATCCTTCGGAACATTATCATTTATCCCAAATAGACAGCAAACG
>PYAF01002917.1:828135-850843 GCA_007407185.1 Glycine tomentella | reverse complement strand
TGGAAATTACCGACGGAAAGCTTGTCGGAAAATTACCGACGGAAACAAAAAATTTCCGACGGATTTCATTTCCTACGACCATTTTTCCGACGGAATTTTGGCCGTCGGAATTCCGTCGGAAATGAGGCATTACCGACGGATTTTTGAGGTTACCGACGGATTTTTGCCGTCGGAAAAACCGATTTTTTTTGTAGTGAAAAAAAAAAAAAAAAAAAAAACCAAAACGCTGAAGGCCAAGTAAACCAAATAATTAACTCACCAGTCACCGTCAACAAATGAATTCACCCAAAATGACAAATGTTGCATAACTGCCTCTTTCCTGTTGTAAACGTTGCTATTATTGTCACCGATGCTTAAGATGCTTAAGAAAATGCAGTGTGAACGAAAGCGTGTGACAAAGCGTGTGAACTAAAAAAGAATAGTAGTTGAGGATTTCTCGCATTCTGCTTTGCGCTTTGTGCTTCTGCTTGCTGTTGGTGGTTTTACACAAAAAACTGAGACGTGAGTGAAGGTGTTGAGGAAGCCTATGAAGATGACATGTCGTAGGGAGTTGAAAGTTGCTCTGAGCGCGACACGTCAGCAAAACCAACGTTCTTTTATATCAATAGATTGATTATAATCTTTTTATTCTAAAATATACGACACTTATTATGTTTTCTGGGGTCAACTGGAAGAGGAACAATGAAGAATTCATTGGAAGAGGAGCTGTGAGGAACTCGAGAACTGTAAAGAGGAATGGAACGTGAACGCCATGAGAGAAAAAAGAACTTACACCCCTCGATGCTGAAGAAGAACTCGCCAACAAGAGGAAAATGAACAGTACTCGCGAACGTTGAAAATGAATGCAACGTGAATCCTAAATTCTAAAACTAATTGGGAGGGGATAATTTGGGTTTTATAATTAAAATGTAATGAATATTTTGTCTGCTCGTATATTTCAATTGAGGTTAGTTAACGCGTTAATAGAGTGGGTAATACAAAAAGGAAGGAATATCAGATGAAATTTAACCAAAACACAAGGGTGCGAGTATAATTTGCTCTTAAAAATGAATAATTAATTAAAAAGATAATGAGTATATTAAAAAATTGTCTATTTTTTTTAAAAAAATTTAACGAATTATTGCATTTTTAATAGTTATAAAAAAAACCTTAAACGTCATATATTTTATATTTTGTAACTGAGGGAGTATTTTACTTCTTTAGTTTATATCTTATCTATATTTATTTTGCTTTTAACTTAAAATTATTAACTAAATGACATATATATCCTGGTCTATGGTGAATCTTGCTCTAAATTTTTTTCTAACATTTTATTCTTCTTCATAAGAGTAATATTTTCCAAGTCAACTTAAGTAAAATAAAAATAAAAAATGATTTAGAATTTGAAACTCAAACTTAGAACCAACTAATGTCGTCTTGTGCTTTTTTTATCAACAAAATGCACATCATAGTACCTTTTGAATCCTGATAAAATATGAGAACATTAGTTAATAGTGATAGAAACACGAAATTGATATAAAAGTGATAATGTAGAAATCTGATAGAAACACTAGTAGCTTTTGAAATCTGATAAGATAAGTTTAAGTTATTTTGTGAATTTGAGTAAAGTGAATGATTTTAAAAAATCTGTATAGCGAAAATTTTATAATTTTGCATGAAATTTAAGAAAAAATTATAATAATCACATTGAATCCATTTCACAAACAAAAGAATTAAGATATTGGTATGTTTATTAGGATGGACGGTGGACGAATCAAACAGCATATTATGGAAAGGTGGCCTTCATTTTTTCTTCTTCTTCTCTCATTAATTGAGTTCTGTTTGAAAAAAACTATTTATAAATAATTATAGAAGAAAACAAGAAAAATAGAATAAGTTTATTTATAATAAAATAAAAACAACTTTTAGAAAAGTTAATTTAGTTGATTTTTTATAAGTTATTTTATACGTAAATTAATTTTAACTTATGAAAAAAATATTCTTATAAGTATTTATGACAAAGCTTATATAAACATAGTCTTAATTTCACTCAGAGAAACAGAGGAGGAAAACTTATTGTATAAAGCCCGGCTATTTCATCCATTATCCATATTTGGATCGAAAAGAGAAGGAAAGTACCATTTTATGTGTACGGATAATGGATAAATTAAAATCATAAATTATTTTAAACAATTCTTATTCGGTAGTGACACAGCTAATAATATATCTCTGGTTTTCTGTGAACGTGGCAGCATGTTGATGGGAATAACTCTGCATGTTGAACAAGTGGCACGGTACCTAGCGTGCCATGTTCTTCTTTTGTCTAGGCTTGCTTTGGCTCGCATCTTCCTTCTCATATAAATCCTCCACCACGTCGAGTTTTCTCTTCAAATTAAATCGTTCAACACTGGAACTCTTTGATATAATATAGAAAGAGAGAGATAGAGAGAGAGAGAGAGAGAGAGAGAGAGAGAGAGAGAGAGAGAGCAAAGATGCAATCTTCAAAGGAGAAGCTGAAAAACATGGCCAGTGCTGCCAAGGAGCAAGTTGACATTTATAAAGCCAAAATAGACGAGAAGGTCTGCTTTTCCATCTCTGTACATCCATATATTTTTGTTCCATTATACAATGATTCATTTGTGGCGTAGCTAGGCATCAATATCATGAAGTTAGAATCGTTATATACTATTGTTTATGTATGTCACCCCTTCAACAAGTTTCTTTTGTCAGCTTGTCAAAATTATTATTATATAATTTATGTGTGCATCTTGAAGCAAAGGGTGAATATAAGTCAATAAGGACATGATAAATGAAGTATTTTTAGGGGTTGATATTTGTGTAGGCAGAGAAGGCAACGGCAAGAACAGAAGAGGAGAGGGTGATTGCCCATGAACGTGCAAAGGCAAAGGAAGCTGAAGCAAAGATGGAGCTGCATGAAGCTAAAGCCAGGCATGCAGCAGAGAAGCTAAGCACCAACCAATCACATTATGGCCTCCACCATGGCCACAACCCTCCCCTAGTAGGAACAACTGAGACTCACTACCAGCAAGGGCACCACCAGCCACTTGGGGCAGTTCCTATTCCTGGAGCTACTTATCCATCTTATCCGCTAGGAGGAAACCATAACCCTTCCAGGAACAAACATATATAATAGATCTATTTGTTTTGCAGTAGTCTCTGTACATAAGTCTGAATAAGAGGGGTCTGATTTTAGTCTGAATCCTTCCATGTACATTTGAGTGACTTTGATTTCAGTGAATGTTTCCTCCTTTGTAATAATTCAACAATGCTTAAACTTCCCGATGGTAGTATGGTACTGGTGCCATTGGTCATCATCATTGACGCTCCATTTCTCTCTAATCTTAAATTAGACTTTATATATTCAATGAAAATAAGCATAATTAATTACGTACAGGTGCTTACAGTAGACAGAAGAAAGAAAGAGCAAAGAAGAGTTGAGCACAAATTGATTAGCATAATCACAAATAACGTCAATGTAAGGGCACAACGCAACAACCTGTGTCAATTTCTAACAAGGTTGTTATACCCACTGTAAAGCTCACCTGGTGTTCCACATAAAATGTATATCAGCCTTGTCAATCACTTAAGTGAGTTATTGAATTGAACTGAATAATTTAAAATATTGTTAATAAATTATAATTTCCTCCAACTGCTTAAGAACCTCAATGTGGAATTGGACTAGGAAAGGATTAAGATTAAAGATAAACTCAACATGCAGATTTCCTTTCGTAAAATTTAAAATGTACAGAACTCGAGGAAAACTAAACTGTAACCCCGTATTCGTATTTTTATACGAATTGCGAGAACTTCTACCTGGACAAAGGAACCGTTAATATGACTTTACATTGTACCTTTCCTTGCAAAAGTAAGCACACAAAAATCATAAAATCAACTCCAACACGAAAAAATTCAATGAATCATCACTCAATAAATATTATCATATTACAATAAATCGATCTTTATATCAAGAAAGATCAACATCAACATAACCTTTTAACTATCAACATAATCTTATCTTTAACTTTTAACTCAACCTTTAACTATCAACATAAAGTTAATTGGGATGAAGAGAGATTTAAGAACAAAATACAAAGTTTAGAAGAGAACACTCAACTTCAGGTTCCAATAACAAGCTGGCCTTTTGGAACAAAAATGTTAGAAACAGATTTTCACACAAAAAATCATACTGACAGCACATTGAGTAACTCCTGAACCTTTCATTACATGTTTAATACAATACGAAACTTGGATAACTAGCCTGAACTGCGGCTTATTCGGGATTTTGCTTCATTCTCCATCCAGCAATACAAACTCTGTCTAGCACCTAATCTCGTAGGATCCTGCTTTTGTAATGTAACGAACCCACTCAACGGTATTGTACCCACTCTTCTCCCACACCTGAAGAGAGTAAATAAAGAAAATAGAATCACCTAGTTATGAGAGAATGCAGGAAACAGGGAACAGTTGGTTGCGATGGATACCTTGAGGAAACGAACACGTAAACCAGATGCTGTGAACATGGGAACCTGCATCAAGAAATATATAACAAGTACGTGTTAATCGAAAGTTTGGAAAGACGGCTCCACGAGTGAATATGATAAATTTCTGATTCAGAAATTTAGCCAACATCACAGGATCAATATGTCCCATCAAGCTTGGCCAAAATGGGGAAAGGGAAAGTTAAAAACAAAAATAAATCATAATTTGATCATCTGCTTTTAAATCAACGCAGTTGGAAAACATCTGGTCAAGGCCAAGGAACAAGATTGTAATCCAGTGTCCAAATTCTAATTGCCATAATTTCTTCCAAGAGACAGACAAAAGCAGACCCTTTATTTTGTTTATGAATCAGAAACACACTTTTGCCTTCAACTAACTCAGAACAAGTACTTTCCTTGCAACAGCTATAAAATATATGGTAAGGAAGGATGAACCAGAATTACAAGAGATGTCAAAGTTCCCAAGATTAATTAAAAAAGCAACATTTAAAACTAAAAAAAAAAAAAAAAAAAAAATTGAAACAACCATTGATGATTGAACAAAAGTAATTACTGTTCCAATTCCTAATATATCCACTTTTGACTCCAAGTAACAATAGTTACATTTAAGTTGTTCCTATCTATAATAATAATAATAAATGCACATATAATACACATAAGCTGCAATTTAAATCTTCAAACATCAGATTACATATCTATTAAGCACTGATGATGATAACAACATAAAACACTGGGAAGTAAGAACGTATATAGTATGACACCAGCACATTTTCATGGAATGAGTAAACCAATAACACACCTGAAACTCCATCTGAATTGGTGGTCTAGTCCAAGATTTCTTTTCTGTTATTGTGGAAATAAGTTCAACTTCTGCACTTAAGGTTGACTCATTTTGCCCAGGGAATTTTCTAATCCTGGATATAAAGGAAAAGAACCAATAGATATTAAAATGGCAAGTCTACTATAATGAAAAACACTGAAAACTAGAGTATAAATGGAAAATAGTAAGGGGTGCGGATGGGAGAGTATCAATTGATTCATATAAACATACACTGTGGCTTTTGGCCTAAAAAAACATATTATATCCACCGATAACTTTAAAAAATAATTGGAATTTTTAAATATAGAATAACAAAGTGAAATACCATAATTCAAAACTTCAAATAATAATCACAATGAAGACACTTACTTCCAAACCAAACAATCAATAGAAGCATTGTATTTTGCTCGGCCAGATGTAACTGTGAAATTTGTTTTTGCTGTTTGTTTTGGAACAGGAATCTTGACTACAACCCCAAGTGCAAACATTTTTGCACCAAAAACACTCTTTACCTGAAAAATATGTACCGAAAAAATAAATGAACAAGTGGAGGATGGCATATCAACAAGAGAATGGCATATCAACAAGAGAATGGATATCCAACATGTAAAACTTCAAACCTTAACGTTCACTTCTATCCGTGATCGACCAAGTTCCTTGATGGTTGGCAATACTTTGAACGGAAGATTAACTCCCTCAGTTATACGATACCTGCCCAGATATAACTATATTAGCTGATATTAAACACAAACCAATGACAATTTTAGCATCATTATGAATCCACCCAATCCTATATAGCTAGTTATTTTGTAATACCAAGTAATGGTTAAACAAGATAAGTTTGAAGGACAAAGACAGAATTACAAATAGTTGAACCTCCACACCCACCCAAAAAAACCAATAAGGAGAATATTAGCTGTTGATTTCTGAAATTAGATAACAAGAGACAGGATTGAAAGAAAAGAACCTACTTCATTAGTTCAAATTCACCATCAGGTGGTACAAAACTAACTGTCTTCTCTGAGTTGAACCTTGTCAAATTTACACATTGATGGAATGTGACATCATCAAGCTCGATACTTTTACCACTGCAGCATAGATTTGTTGATAAGAGAGAGGGGGGGAAGGGGGGAGCGATTAGAATAGGGAAAGAGACCAAACAGGAGGATAAAATAACCTCCAAGTACAGCAAACAGAATAGGAACTAAAATAGAAAAACAAGAAAACAAACACCCCATCTAAAACAAATCATTTTCAATGCTAACATAACAGAAGAACATAAAGACTCAAGTTTGAAATGACAATATTCAAAGAAAAAAAAAATATTGGGGGCCAAAAGGGGGAAATAAATGCAACAGAAGGCTACCTTTTAGTAGGACGGGATTTAAGTTGTGCTTCTTTCTCAAGACCAATCTTGTCATTCAAACCCAACTTTAAATCAGGCATTCCAGAAAGAAAGCACTTCATAAGAATCTTCCCAGTGACATCACAACGCAGAACACTACCTAAATTCCCAAACCAGTTAGCAGGCAGGCAACCTAACAAATATCAATATGGAGAAAAATGAAATCCACAGCCCACCTTTTGAAGACATTAGAAGATTTACACTTTCCACAATATCCAGGAAGACCTGTAATAGGTCAATGTTATAACAGCACTAGCTGTATAGCAATAACTCTAAACAATAGATGTGATATTACCTCATTCTTTTTGTACACAAGCCCTTCTCTCCGCCAACCAACAGCACCAGTAACTTGTAAAGTTGCATTTGGAACAGGTCTATCTGTGGGCTTTTATTCAATGCACACAGAACATAGTCAAGAAAAGGATTTAATGGAATACTCAACACAACAAGGTAAATATATTAAGTTGAAAATAAAAATATACAGATAGATAGACATTGCACAACAGTCCGAGAACAATAATAGAAACTGATATCAGCTTAATGGACAGAAGTTAAAAAGTTTGCATCAGCATTTTTTTCTTATTTTTAATCGCTGAATTTGCAACCTCATGTTGAGAAGTGGTGTAGGAAAAATTCCATAGGCAAAAAAGATCATCAAACTAATATGAAATCATGAAGTAAGAGAAAACCTGACCGCAGTTCATAGGTATAAGTATAACTCATGCCATATCAATCAGAAACAGTGAAGAAAAAGGCTGAGCTTCTAGTACAAACAAAACAATTTGTTTGTTGCTTACAAATATGAAGCAATTACAAAACAATTTAAAGTCTGCAACAATGTCAACTTCAGTAATATGCATTTAGCAAAAAGGTGGACATCATGACAGAACAAAAATGTTTAACTTATGGTAACATATGTCAGAGACAGAATAGTACCAAGTATCAACACAGACTAGATCAATAATGAGATTTGTAATCTTGTAAATCTCCAACAAAGGTTGAGAATTAGATAATCAACTTAAGCTGTTAAGCAGCCAACCTACAGATGGCAATTTAGCCTGAGCCAATACTCTGTTATGTTTGGAAGAACAGAGGTGGTGCATTTCCATTTTCAAATTTAACATCAAGGGAGTGACAAGAGAAGCAGAGACATTTCAGGAAAGGGAAATATATGATAATATGGAGCAAATGTCTTGCATATTATTTGATGTTTGTTATTTTCATATATTCATACATCTATGTGGTATTCTGAGACTTTATTTTATTTTATTTTGTCATGTCAACATCCCATGTTTTCTTCTATCTGTGCCCTTACTTCATGGTAGCTACTAGCAAGTAGCAACAATAGTGTTGACTGCTATTTTCATATATTGATTATATGTCTTGCATATTATTTGATGTTTGGCATTTTCATACATCTATGTGGTATTCTGACTTCTTTTTTCAGGTCATGTCAACATCTCCATGTTTTCTCCTATCATGTCCCTATCTATGCCCATGCCCTTACTACATGGTAGCTACTAGCAACAACAGTGTTTGCAGGCTAACCTTCGACGAAAATGGGGAACGCACTCCTTCCTGAGTGATATAAAGCTTTAAGATCTCTGGTGAAAGATTTTGTGGGTAACCAAAGTCCATAATTTCTGCAAAAAACAATAGGTAATAATCATTCACCCATTTAAATGACAAGTATTTTTTCCGTATCACAGAATTTACACTGGCCTTCAACATTAAATAAATTTTGACTTGGCAAAATATATTTGTTTATCATTTCAATATGTCCACTACAATTCAAAAGAAAAACCCAGGTTTATTGTTTATAGTAAGCACTAATTTTCATTGAAGTCATTACAACCATTTTGGTCAAGCTGTTGGGATTTGAGACCAATATAATAGAGCTTGCCAAAGGCATCAAGAGAGTAAGGAACTCATTCTATCCTTTGCTTTGCTTGCAATATTTTCCAATTGTCACCATACATAAATGTAGGACTTTTTATACTCCTCCCAGCTAAAAGCTTGAGGGCGAGCCCTGGCACAGCGGTAAAGTTGTGTCTTGGTGACCTGTTGGCTATGGGTTCGAATCCGAAAACAGCCTCTTTGCATATGAAAGGGTAAGGTTGCGTACAATATCCCTTCCCCTTACCTACGCATAGCGTGGAGCCTCCGGGTAATGGGGTTACGTGGTTTTTTTTTCCCCCAGCTAAAAGCTTGGTTATAGTTATCTATATAATTTAATTTGAATGACAATGATAAGAATATCAATTAAAATATATTCTGATTTCTAAGATGCATAATCATACTCAAGCATCTCCCTTTTCAGAATAGGCACCAAAATTGACATGCATAACTCCTCACTTAAAGTAATTTGGGCAGATGAAACTTTGCTTTGATATACAACCCTTACATTGTGTTTCAAGTTTAAATAATAACACACAGTAGACAACAATAGCAAAGCAAGAACATGGAAAGCAATTAGTTGTTTTTCCATATAAATTACATACCATCTAGGAGCTCATAAATGAGTACAAAATTATTGCGAATTGCATCCTCGTCAAAACCTCCACCAAAGTATGATCGGAACAATGCAACAGCCTGGAAGGAAAAAAAAAAAAAGTACAATTATCAACCACAACAAAGCACAAAGATCGTTTTTTTAAATCATGACAAGTAGTAAAACTTTCATAGAAACCATTCAAAAAGATCAATATGACCCTTAGTACTTGTACAAATCTCAAGTAAAGCCAGGCACGATTAAGCGCTTATCACTGCTACTCCACTAAATTCATGTTAATTTACATCCCTCTTCTCAATAGGTTCATACATCACATTTTGTGCTAACTTATAGAATTCAAAAGGCTCCTCACTTATAGAAGTTAACACCAAACAATCATTAAACATACATTAAACAACAACCAAAACAGCAATAGTTATAAGCTAGATAGAAGAAAGTAATGCACAAGCAGCACCCCAACAAAACTTCATCTCAGATAAAGGTGAATTAGAGGTAGAAATGGTGCAATACCTCAACAACAAACTTGAAAGCGCAAGCGACATTGGCGTTGTTGCTGACAACAATGACAATGTACACATTGCTGATCCTCATGTAAAAGAAAGAGCATCCACCAATCTGCCTCACTGGGCAAGTACCAAGCTCCTTCGTTTGCATAATATGCGTCCTAAAAGCATCCACCATATTTCCCCTGCAATAGCATCACCAATTAGCCCTAGGCCTAGCCACGTCAATTCTTTCAAATACCAAACCCATGACATAATCGCTACATACAATACAAGCTACAATCAAAACCGGCGTAAGAGTTGAATGAAAAACCATCTAAAGAAATTTTATCATAAATTTTACTCCTAACTTATTTTTATTATAATAATAAAAGCATCCAAACATAAATTACATCACTTCAAAATCAATGCCGGCAACAATCGTCTAAACACGCACTTTGTGTCGTTGAAAACGCGAATGAGAGAGAGAGACAGAGAAAAAAAAAGGAAGAAACTAGATTACCCGACATCGTCGCGATAGAGGCGGTTGATGAGAACGTCGCCACGGAGGTTGAGAAAGTAAATGGCGGAAGCGGAAACCGGCATATCCGGTCCACTTTACCGGAAGATCAATCGGAGATAGTCGGATACGGTGGTTCTGCCGCAGATCTGTGGTTTCGGGACGGAGCGGAGGAGGCGTCGCGGAATTGGTGGATTGGATTCGTTAGGACACGGGAAAAGGTAGCGGGTGAATTTGACAATTCAGAATTGCTGACTATGAATTGAAAATTGGGGAAATCAAAGTAGTACTAGTACTGCACAAAATCAAAAACGTTGAGAAAAAAAAATATTCTTTAATCATGAGACTCAAATTTTTATATTTTATTTTAATTTAAATTTTTTATCTCAATTTATTTTTTCATTTCTTTTCCCTCAATCATCAATGAATATAAGTTAAAAAAATTCTCTATATATTAAGTGTCAATCTTTTGTATTTATATTAATAATTTTTTATAAAACATGAAATTAATCAATGTAACTAATCAATTAAAAGTTCTTTATAAAATTGATCAAGTTATGCAAAACTATGAAAAACTTAATTGTTACTTTCTCATCTTATTTTATTTTCATAACTAGTATATTACTTAGAACATAAATAAATATTTATTATTAACTAACATGCTAACGAAAGATGTACCAAAAAAAATATACAAATAAATGTTTAATTTGTGTGATTAATTTTAGGACTCGTGGATGCATGGAACATAAATAAAATATTAATAAATATGATCGACATTTTCTTAATTTCTTAATGACTTGTATAAAAATATGCATATAATTGAAGATATATTTTTTTCCTACTCTTTTTTAAAGTCTAAAATAATTTATTAAACTTACTTTTAGCATTGAAAAATATTAATAGACATGAATATAAAGTTAAATTTCACTAAACTAAAGCAACAAATTAAAATTTGCAAACATTTCAGTAAATCATGCTACATATTGTCAACATATGTTATAACAAACACTTTAAACCAGGCCAATGAATGTATTAGTGGAATTCCTTTGGTCATTATCATTTCAATTGATGTTATCATTATTCATCAATGTTTCATCCAAATCTCTACAAATAAGCATCTTTAAAGTTGGACAAATTTAAATGAATAAGATAAATTAAATAAATAATTAGAAAAAGGGGGTTATTTTTTAAAAAAATTGAAATTTCGAACTGTTAAACATGCCTAATTTGGGCGTGTTTGGGTGCCATATAAGCCAAAAAAATTTTTTTTATCATTGTCACTATTTAACCTTCGTTTTCTAAAAGTTTTTTACCGTTCTCTGTAGAGTTTGAGTAGATTTTTTGTTGCATCGAAGCTCTGCCATCAAGTAAGTGAATTTTATAATTTAGCATGTTATATTATTGAATTGTTAGCGACGTACATTTTATGTTTGTAGAAAATTGATAGGGTGCACATGTTAGTGACATATATGTTAGGTTCGTAGAAAATTTATTAGGTTACTAAAATGTTAGGTCTGTACATGTTAGTAAGAAAATTGTTAGGTTCGTACATGTTAGTAAGAAAATTTATTAGTTGGTACATGTTAGTGTTAGGTATATACATGTTAGGTTTGTAGAAAATTGTTAGGTTCGTAAATTGTTACGATGTAAGGATTATGGTTTAGTGTTTAGGGTTTAGGGTTTAGGTTTTATGGTTTAGTGTTGATGTTGTTTATGATAATTGTTTAGTGTTTAGGGTGTTCAGTTTACGGGTTTAGGGTTAAAGGTTTGGGTTTTTGGTTTGTGGTTTAGGGGTTAGGGTTTATGGTTGATGGTTTAGGGTTTTGTGTTGTGAGTGTTTGCTGTATGGTTCAATGTTTTGTGTTTAAGGTGTTTGGTTTAGGGGTTAGGGTGTATGATTAATGGTTTAGGGTTTAGGGTGTTTGCTTTAGGGTGGCAATCAACATTGTTTTGTGTGTAGGGTGTTTGGTTTAGGGGTTAGGATTTATAGTGTAGGGTTTAGGTTTTATGGTTTAGTGTTGATGTTGGTTAGGTTAATTGTTTAGTGTTTAGGGTGTTCGGTATATGGGTTTAGGGTTAAGGGTTTGGGTATAGGGTTAAGGGGTTAGGGTTTATGGTTTATGGTTGACGGCACCATGTCGAATGGCACGTAAGGCCAAGTCTCATCGTTCTTCCCTGTTGACTTGGCCTTCTTTAAGACCTTGTTCGGTTCCACATAACCGGTTACTGTCACTTTTTGCTGGTTCCTGTTTATGTCCACCGATTTTACTCCTGCAATTACACACCATATTTTAGTTTCATCACCTTCATGTTTAATGCTATATATATAACACTCTAACACTTTTAACATTATTTATTATTATTAGTTAAAATTTATTAAAACCTGTTCCAAGAAAAAAAATTCTATGCTCGAGATTTTCTATGTAGATATGAGGATTTGGTTAAGGGTTTTGTGTCTACGATGTTAGTTTTAGGGTTTATGTTTGAGTATTTAGGGTTTATGGTTTATGATTGATAATGATGTACATTAGATTTAATCAATTTGATATGATAATTATTTGTAATGTGTTGTCAACCGAAGTTAATTTTTTTAATTTAAATTTTCATTTATTTATATTAAGATACTCATTAGATGACTGACTCATCTTCGACTGATTCTTCGCGCTCTAGATCCGATCATGAGGGTGAGCCCATGGATCCGACGACACATGTTATCCCTACCCCGTATAAGTGGGGTGTTTTGCGTAGGCGAACTCAACGGACCCACATTTCACAAGCTGTATGGAATGAGGACACAACTCGCCTGTTGAAGACTCGACGCGGTAAAGTGACCGGGGGGGCACAACACGATGATATACTGACATCGTTGGTGATATGTTAAGAAATGTTGGCTTTCTACATGTCGCACGCATGCGACATATTCAGGTATGCAAGCAGGAAATGAGTAGAGTAAACAATTTTATTTTAAATGAATGCATATGAATTGATTAGTTAATTTTTTTTAAGATTGATGTTGCGCTTATTAGTGCTCTGTTTGAGCTGTGGAGACCAGAGACCCATACCTTCCACATGACACAGGGAGAAATGACTATCACGTTGGAAGACGTGGCTGATATTTTAGGTTTGCCCACCGAGGGCAAAGTCGTAATAGAAGTCATCGTGGCCGAATGGGAGACTGTCGTTGAGGAGGTTTTTGGTCATGAACCTCAGCCAGACACCAAGCTTAAAGGTGGATATTTACGTTTATCTTTCTTTGATAGACATTTTGCGTACTGGGGTGAGGTTCAGCCCGATTTGATCGCTGTGATGTGCTTTACGAAGGCACATATTGCGCGACTTCTTGGATCATGGCTGCTGAGCGACAGATCCGGGGGGAGCATGGTCGTAGCGCGTTACGTCCCATTGCTTACTGGGGACTTTGAGGAGATTTGAGGATATAGCTAGGGCTCTGTGGTCCTTGCACATTTGTTTAGACAAATGTGCAAGTGCACAGATCCATGCAGAAGTGACATTGGTGGGTGTCACATGCTGCTTCAGGTGTGGGCTTGGCTGAGATTCCCACCCATTGCTCCATCTATTCCGTTTCCTACTCACCCGGAGTGGCACTACGGACACCAGTATGTTTTAGTATATTTGGTTTTTTTAACAATTTTTTGGAATTAGTCTTATAGTATTCTAATGCCAGTTATTTTGAAATAAGGTTTAATGCTTTAGGCTGATTTCAAGCACACGAACTGCTTTGGTATAAGATGAGATTGGAATCCCTCAGTCGGGATGAGGTACGTTTAGTTATTTGTAAGTGTTCATAACTGTGCATTCGTGGTCCATGTCGTCACATAATTGTGTGTTTACTTGGTCTGTGTAGGTGGTTTGGTAACCATATCGAGATTACGACTTTCTTGGTGCATCTAAGCAGTAGCGACTGTTGTGGATGGCAACTACTCATGTTATAGGCTTCCACACCGTGGAGTATTCGCAGTCGGACAGATGCATGCGCCAATTTGGGAGGGATCAGCCAATCCCACGGACTCTCAGGAAGCTGAAGGGTGTGAATGACCTTTCTTTGTGCGGTAAACGAGAAGATATCTGGGTCCGTAAGCTGAGATCGTTTATAAGACGCTGGGAGGTTCGGGACCAGCATGTCACCAAACCATGAGTACATGGTTTGGTATAGGGAAAATGGGAAGTGGTACATCTTGAAGATAGCTGCCAAGACTGGACGTGGTGTAAGTTTTGCTGACATTATAATTTGTCTATTTATCTTTATTTTGATAGAGCACATGATTCACACTAATGTTTATATATCTTAATTTATAGATTGATAGGCTGGAGATGTTGTACTTCACGCTTAGTCTTGATCAGTGGTCGGGTTACAGTTGCGAGTGGGCGCAGCAGGAAGTCAGTCGCATAATGTCTATCTTCAGAGAGAGTTGTCGCCTGGAGGAGGCAGGGCCACATGCACCAGAAACCCAGCTTCAGGCGGAGCCATAAGTGTCTGCTGGTATTGGCCGCCGAAGACAGGAGGGGCATGGGCTAGAGCGTCAACGGAAACAGATGCATCATGTTTCTGAGCCCATTGTAGGTATCAGGCCTCGTACTTTGGGTTATTTAAGGCCTCCATATGTAGCATCGATATACGGCAGCCAGCCCCTATATTACGAGTCTAGTCAGCAGGGGGACATGGGGTACGGGGGATGCAGTTTGCAAAGTCATATGCCTCCACCGGCTGACTCCCAGACCCAGCCTGTATATGTGGCTACTGCAATGGCGATGGCATCAGCGGATGTTGGGGCCAGTAGTGACGTAGCTCCTATTAAGTGGACTGGTGCCGACATTGACGAGATGCTCTCCCAGCTTGATTATTCTGCTGGAGGTTGTGGTTTTTTGGCCATCAGATGTACCATATTCCACCCCAGCTGATGAGTATCCCCAACCCTCATATTCAAAGCAGACCACTCCATGTCCACCTCCATATATATATATATATATATATATATATCCTTATGGGGCAGACCCTTTGTAACGCCCGGTCACTTGTAGGATCAATGACTGTCCCCACATACCAACACAAGACTTTTCAGCATGCTTTGTCCTCACGCACACCTTCCTGAGAAACTTCCCAGGAGGTCACCCATCCCAGAATTGCTCCAAGTCAAGCATGCTTAACTGTGGAGTTCTTAAGTTATGGGCTACCGAAAAGTAGATGCACCTTGTTGGTATAGGTAGTACCTATTATTTCTTTTGAGTTATCCTCAATTGTACAGTCCATACCTGCACAGCCTTTGGGTCTCTCTCGTTCGGATGTGTATTCGATTCATTCATGTACCCCTCCTGCTAGAAGCCTGCCATGAGCTGTTCCTTGTCCGTGCCTCATTGCACTGAAGATCACTCCCCGCCCTCGTCAGCGCTTGAGATGTTACACCCTTCTCAGCCAGACCCTTCTCCGCGACCTTGTAGACGAAGGCTACCTGATCGTCAGGCACATCATCATCAGTGGCCACCGGAGTCTTAGTTTTTTCGCCGTTTGTGTTTTTTCATTTTAGTTTGTAATACATTTTATTTCTTAACTTACATTTGTTTCGAACTTTTTTTTACAGTTATTTTAATCAGTCGACATATTAACAATCACTAACACTGTGAATAACAGTAATTGATAAGAGAGGAAAACATCCAAACGACCAAGAACACTACTTAATAAAAGAAGATAACGTAACGAACATTTTAACTAACAATGAAAATTGAAAATAACCAAACTTCATAAACACTACTTAACACAATAAATCATTCTAGTGAGTATTATGACCATGTGTCATTCCATTTGGGTAATTGGTTTGTTAAAAATAGCTAAAATCTCTATTGGATAAAAATGTTTCCAGTAGTTGGATTATGCTAACAACTTAAACATGTCTTCATCGCTTGTCAACTCTATTATGTGATATTCGATTGTGTAGTCTGAATATGTTGCATGGGCTGGCTGTCGGAAAAACATTTTCTTACCAGCTGTGAGTTGTGAATTCCATAAGGGGGAACCCCAACAAGGCAACTTGCTTTATGACATCCTTAAGTGTTTCAATGTTGCATCCTGAAGGAATTTCAAACCTTATTGGATTTGTTCCAGTGAAGGAATAACCCACAAAACCGCCTTGTTGTGCTATGTTCCATGTAACACCCCGTAGGCCTCCGGAGTATTATCATCAACAATATCAGTAACGCGCTAACAGCGTTACATACAAGCGGTGCGGAAGCGTAAGAATCTTTTTCTTGATTACATTATGCATGGAATTTAAACCACATTACAAAGCATCATAAAACAAGCCCCTGCTGATCCAGGTAACACAAACATATATTAACATAGGCAGAAAACATATAAATCTAAACAGAGATAATCAGGAGGAAATAAACACATCTTATACATCAAGGTCTGTACATATACATACAACTCCGAGTCTAAACCACACTTGTGGTTATACAAAAGAATATGTACAGTACAATGGGTGTACACACACCCTATACTCTCACAGGGAACACCATCAAACACTCCTCTTTGATCTTTAACTGCAGTCCATGACCACTCCAGCAACACTCTCCTAGGGCCTCCTGCCCTATGGTCTCTTCCCTCCGCTAGAGGAAACACCTGAAAACCACAACCCCACACAGGGTGAGACATACGTCTCAGTAAACTCAGGGTTCTGGGAGATCCTCCCTCACCCTGGTTCACCTCCAAGCATACACATATCCAAAACTATAAACAAGCTTAGGACATTATCCTAGCTTTCAGAACCCGGTTACCGAGTATATCACTGGATGCTATCAGCATCAAAAGCATTCCACCTTATACTGGCTCTCACAACCATCCAAACATAATCTCACAGAGCCAAAACACAAATCATGGTATAACAACTAATCACTGGCTCTCACAATCGTCTCCCAGTGGTACTAAAGCATAAGTGTCATCCACTGGACACTTTTATACTGGAGAGGCATCGCCTCATAAACTGTATAGCATATTGCCTAAGGCACCTCTCAGGACTTTACTCAAACAGATATGGCTCATCTAAGAGGCTCTAGGCCCTTATCCCCTCGGGATGCCCTCTCTTAGAGATACAGCATATCTGTACACAGTCAGGCCTGGGCAAGAACATCCATATAGGGCAATCACCTCCAGGACCTTCACAAACATGTGCCTGAAAGAGATCATCTCATGCTAGAGGCACTCATCTTTCAGGACTTCTAGATCTACTGCCTGAGAGAGATCATTTCACGCCAGAGGCACTCCATCCCTCAGACTATCAAACCACTACCTGAGAGAGATCATCTCACACCGGAGGCACTCATCCCTCAGGATTTCCAAACACACGCCTGAGAGAGATCATCCCACACCGGAGGCACTCATCTCTCAAGACGTCAGTCCGCTGCCTGAGAGAGATCATCCCACACAGGAGGCACTCAATCTCCAAGGACTTTCAACCACTTGCCTGAGAGAGATCATCTCACACCGGAGGCATTCGATCCCTTAGGACTTTCAGAATCTGGCCTGAGGATAACCACTCAGGGCTTTCATCATCACTGCCTAAGGAGGAACATCCATATAGGGCAATCCGTCCTTAGGACTTTAGGTGAAGAGCAGTGGCACCTCACAAGGAGTATCAACCATTCCCAGTGAGTCCTCAAACTCTTCCTCTGGCTAGGAAATCTCATCTAGCCGGATACTATCCCAGTATCCTCTTGATTCATCACAGACCATTCCATGGTCCTTTCCTCAAAAGAGGCACAGACACCCTCCTAGTGTCTATCCATCATAAGGCCCAAGGCCATTCACATCTGTAATCACAGATGTATCATTCACCCTCACACTATCTCAATGTCTACCCTAGGGTTTAATCATATATATATATTCACATCATGACACCATTCCGGTGTCCAGTCTATTTTAAACATCAAAACTAGGCCACATTGGCCTTTCACAGCAATCTATATATATATATATATATATATAGTTGCATATACACCATCATCACCCACTTGGGTGGCAAACAAGCATAAGGGATTAATCCCCAGAACGATGAGCTTACCTGGCAACCGTGCCTGCAGCTCCAACCTTGATCGATGGTCTGCGTCCTTGACAATCCCAATGTCAGCCCTATCAAGGCATACAAGCACGTATCACAGACCATTCAAGCGCATAACATACATAAGCTCATCTGACTTAAGGTTCATCAGGCTCATCTACCACAAGCCTTACCATGGACCCTTCGAGGTCTATATCAGATTCACCATGGCCTCAGAGTCATTCAGACTCAATCCATGCTACTCACAATGAGCTCAAAGCTCACACAACCCCGCAACTCAGGGATTTCCATAGGGCTTGAACGGTTAGTCTCACAAGACACCATTTCCATGGCCCCTCAGGCACATCAAGCCCATCAACAAGGCTCTTGCATGTCTCAAATCAAGTGACTCAATTCAAGTCACACATGCACAACCTAGAGCCAAAACCAACATTCCCCAAATCACAAACTGAAAGCTAATTCTTCCTCCTCTCATCATTCTAAACACATCTCTCAACAGGACCCAGAGCTAATTCTAGCTCTATCACAAGTGGGTCACTATTCATCAAAACCCCCAAATCACAAATCAATCGGAGAAACTCGAGTTTATTACCTCAGAACTGATGAGGAAGGCCTCTGGACTACTCTCCCTAGCCCTGGTGCAGCTGAATCACCGCCGTTCCTCGTTAAACTCGAGCTCTCTTCAGTCTCTCTCAGAGAAGGGTTTTCTTTGGGTTTCAACGCATATGGAGGAAGGATTCAAGCTCAAACTGATTGCTATGGGGTTTGATGTAGTTAGGAATGTGATTTGGGTCACAAAATGAGGTTATGGGAGCTTGGGAAGCTCTCCCATGGCGGAAATGGCGCTGGGGAAGAAGAAGAGAAGGTTTCTCTCCTAAAAAACGCGACCCCCTTTAAATACTGGGTCTGTTCGAGGGCTGGCGCGATCCGCGCCAGATCCCGCGCTACCCGCGCCAACTGCACCGCCCCTGTGACGCCATCTGCGTAGCACTCACGCTACCAGTGCCATCTTGCCGAATCTGTGGCGCCATCAGCGCCATACCTCGCGCTATCCGCGTCAACCTCAAAACCCAGCTGGCGCTGGTCGAGTGGAAAACCAGGGGAAATGGATATTCCAGGCCACTTCCCGTGCTACTCGCGCCAGTTGTGGCGCCATCCGCGCCGGCTGCAACTCATGGCGCCACTCGCGCCAACCCTGACGCTGACCGCGCCACATAACAAACATGGTTTTCTCAGCAGGACCTCTGGCGCGATCCGCGCGGAATGCCACGCCATCCGCGCCAGGACTCTGGGGTATTGTATTCCACTTGCCGTTGTAATATAGCATTGCATCATGTGTAGGGACGATGGTGGATCGAAGTAGGTTAAGTATACCATCGGGTGTTCTGTTGATGGTGCATAATATTTCTATAGGGCTAGCACTTGACATTTGGTCATTGGACATTAACATTGTGCAAACATCATCATCATTTGTGAGTTGCAGAGAATGAAAAAAATATTGCTGACCTGCATGTAGGGATGGTTGTCGGTAGTAGATTTCATCAAGAAAATGGTCATTGGCTAGCAGAAGGGTGTCGTGCATCCTACTCTTGAGTGTCTAGAAAGAACACTCATTAGGAACTCGCATTGGTATTGGAGTAGGGCATTGAAAAGAAACGTTTTTTTCGTTGTGTTTCATTGATCCATTTGGAAAAATGAATGCTAATTTGGAGTTACCAATGGCCTAACTGTTTGTTTCTCCTAAGAATGCCATAGTATTTAGATTGAATTTCGATTACAGAGGCATGTTATGTGGGAGTGGGAGTGTATGCCTTATATAGGGGTGAATGACGTCCAAATTTAGGCACGTCCAGTCACACCCTATTTGTTAGGTGTATTCAGTCACGCCCTATTTCAGAGTGTTTACTCACGCCCTTTTTGTTAGGCGTGTCCAGTCATACCCTATTTGTTAGGCGTGTTCAGTCACGCCCTATTTCGGCAGGTTCAGTCACGCCCTTTTTGTTAGGCGTGTTCAGTCACGCCCTATTTGTTAGGCGTGTTAATTCACGCCCTATTTGGGCGTGTTCAGTCACGCTCTATTTGATAGGCGTGTTTAGTCACGCCCTATTTAGGCGTGCTCAGTCGCATCCTATTTCGGCATGTTTTCATCATTCACTCCACTCAGTCCACTCACTGTTACTTAGGCGAGACAATCGCGTCCTTCTTCCTCTTCGATCTTTTGTATTCCATTCTCTCTAATTACTTAGTACATCATTTTTACCCTCACGTTAAGCAAAAACCGTTTTCGTAGGTGTACATACAAAGACGGTTTTACTTAAAAATCGTCTTTATTTGTCCTTTTTTTAAAAAAAAAAAAAAACTACGAAGACGATTTTTAAGTAAAAATCGTCTTCGTTTGGGTACATATGAAGACGGTTTTACTTAAAAACTGTCTTTGTTTGTCCTTTTTTTTATAATAGTGGAACTCTAATCTATAATAGTGGAACTCCAATCTAGTGTTGATAAGAAGAAAATGGATGTAGCTTTAATTGTGAAGTGAACTGGTATAAATTGCTTGTGTGTTGTTTCTTAATTTCTATTACTCTTAATGTTCATTGATTCTTTGATTCATATTCATTGTTCAACAAGTTCTATTTTAAGCAAATTGATTCCAAGGGGTTGAGCTATTTGATTGAGTAAAAAGATTTCTTGATTTTGAAAGTGATAAAGATCCTTAAACTCTTATTTGAATTAAATTTTAAAATACCAAGGTTTAACCAATTCACCCCCCTCTTGGTTATTGTGAGTATTCCCTTTATTTTCAATTGGCATCAAGAGCTGGTTCTTGAGAGTTATTCAAGTTCACTATCTTTTCTTCAAAAATAAAAATGAATACATCACAAATAACCTTCAAAGAAGGTGCTTCTCTAAATCGTCCTCCGATGTTTGAGGGGAGCACTTTAGCTTTTGTAAAAATAGAATGAAAATCTTTATTCAATCAAATGACCCAGGTGCTTGAAATGCTATAGAAAAAGGGTCCTTTGATTCCCATTAAAACTGTTGGCAATGAGATGATTCCCAAAGAATGGGATGAAATGACAGATGTTGAAAAGAGAGTTGTCCAACATGATTTCAAAGCAAAAAATATTATTACCTCTGCACTTTCTTCTGATGAATTTTTCAGGACAGTGAGATGCACAAGTGCTAAAGAAATGTGGGAGATGCTGGAAATAACTCATGAAGGCACTGAAGAAGTTAGAAGATCAACAAAGCATGCCTTGATCCATGCGTATGAAATGTTCAAGATGAACACCAAAGAAAGCATTTCTCAGCTACAAACTAGATTCACTCATATAGTCAATCACCTTTTGGGTCTTGGGAAGATCTTTGATGCTGAAGAACTAAACATCAAGATCTTAAAGTGTCTCACAAGACCTTGGCATCCAAAGGTGACAGCAATCAAGGAATCAAAAGATTTATCCAAGATGTCCATGGCTGCACTATTTGGTAAGTTACTTGAATATGAGCTTGAAATGTCTCAACTAACTTGTGCTGAAGATACAGAAAAGAAAAATAAGAGTATTGCATTAAAAGCTGCATCATCAAAGTCTGAAGAAGTGGAAGAATCAAGTGAAGAGGGTGAAGAAGACAATATGAACTTAATTGTTAAGAAGTTCAGTAAGTTCTTGAGGAAAAACAAGAACAAAAAGTTCAACAAGAACAACAACAACAAAAGGATTGATAACACTTTTACTTGTTTTGAATGTGGAAAAGCTGGCCACATCAAATCAGAATGTTCAATCTTTTTGAAAAAGCAACAAAGTGACAACAAGGTGAGGAAGGAAGGAAAATCCAAAAGAGCCTACATAGCTTGGGAAGATAATGAGTCAACAACTTCAAAATCTTCAACTGAAAATGAAGAAGCTAACATGTGTCTCACTTCCACAATCAATGAAGAAATGATAATCTCTCATGTGTTGAAACTGAGGTAAGTTCTGAATATGGTCAAGTTATTGATGCCTTCCATGAAATTAGGCATGGCAACGGGACCCGAACCCGTGGGTACCCGTCCGAATCCGCCCCGATTTTAATGGGGAAAAACCGAATTTTTCGGGTTCGGGTTCGGGTTTTCCCCGGTAGCCAAAAGCGGGGGCGGGGGCGGGTATGGGGTTACTGATACCCGCCCCGCCCCCGCTCCCCGCCCCGTAATAAATAATATTAAAAAAATAAAAAAATATATTATTTTCTATTTTTTTAATTGAATTGATTGATTTTGTTTTGTAATTTTAAAATTATAATCCCATATTTTAAATGTGAGTTTGTTATTATTATTTTTTTGTTACATAATTAACTTTTTAATCCTATTTTTCAAATAAAAAAATTATATTATTTTTTTTATTTTTTAAATTTTAGTGAAATAGC
>PYAF01002917.1:805921-828035 GCA_007407185.1 Glycine tomentella | reverse complement strand
AAAATAAAAAAATATATTATTTTCTATTTTTTTAATTGAATTGATTGATTTTGTTTTGTAATTTTAAAATTATAATCCCATATTTTAAATGTGAGTTTGTTATTATTATTTTTTTGTTACATAATTAACTTTTTAATCCTATTTTTCAAATAAAAAAATTATATTATTTTTTTTATTTTTTAAATTTTAGTGAAATAGCGGGGGCGGGGCGGGGCAAGGAAAACCCGACCCCCAACGGGGACGGGAATGGGGATGGATTTTAAAACCCGACGGGGAATGGGGGCGGGGGCGGGGGCGGGGGCGGGAAGCGGGTTTGGGGGCGGGGACGGGGACGGGGAATGTAATACCCGCCCCCGCCCCGCCCCGTTGCCATGCCTACATGAAATGCATGAAGAAGCCAAAAAACTTACAATATCCAATAACAAGCTGAAAGGAAATCTTAAATGGCATGTTGCAAAACTTACTAAATTGCAAACTAAAATTTGTAACTTGAAAGAAGAGAATGAAAAACTTGTTTCAAGTTACAAATTAAATGGATGTGTATGTGCTTCTTCTTCTATTAATGTCAACAAATACAATTTATTACAAAAGAAGTCAAGGATAAAAATACATGTTATTCTTATCCGAGAATAGTGATTTAGTTGATCTTTTGAGAAAGTTATACAAAGGAAAATGCAACTTGGCTGAAATGTTAAGTGTGCGAAGGTATGTTGGAGATACTTCTGGTTTGGGGTACAAAAAAAGGCTCAAAATACTCTGGAAAAATTGTATTTGTGCCTCTAAAACAGAAGAATCAAAAGAAGTTCATAAACTCAAAGATCAATCAAAATGTTTTCTTGAGAAAATCATCAAAATCTGTAACTTGCAACTATTGTATGGAAAAAGGACATACATCTTACAAATGCTATGCTAGGAGATTCTATGTGCCTAATGGAGATTGCATTTGGGTTCAAAAGAAAAAGAAAGCAACTAACCCTTACGGACCCAATCTCAATTAGGTACTTTTCTTTGGAAACTGATTTGATTTTTGCAGGTATGTCTAAGAGCTAGATCCTCATTATGGTACCTTGATAGTGGATGCTCTAAACATATGACAGGTGACATTTCCATACTTACAAATCTAACTCTTAAAGATGGAGGATTTGTCACTTATAGAGACAATAACAAAGGAAAGATCATTGGAGAAGGCAACATAGGAGATAACTTCAAAACCAAAATCAGAAATGTTCTTTATGTGGAAGGGTTAAAGCATAATCTCTTAAGTATAAGCCAACTCTATGATAAAGGATTCAAAGTCTCATTCAATGAAAATTGCTACATGATTTGTGATGGACAAAGTGGTGAAGTAATTCACATAGAGGAAAAGAAGTGTGATGCAGATGCAGATCCTATGGAAGAATTTATTCAACTAAATGATTCCATGCATAAAGAGAAAGAAGAACCAGTGTTGAAATGAAACCATCAACACCTATCCAAGAGCCAAAATATTGGAGAACAACAAGAGATCTCTCACTTGATAACATCATAGGTGAAGTTTCAAAGGGAGTATCTACTAGATCTTCATTAATAAATCTGTGTTGTAATATGGCTTTTGTTTCTCAAATTAAACCTAAGAATATTGATCAAGCTTTAAATGATGAATATTGGATGCATGTCATGCATGATGAATTAAATCAGTTCAAGAGAAATGAAGTTTGGGAACTTGTTCCTAGACCATCCTCTCTCAAATCTATTGGCACAAAATGGATTTTTAGAAATAAACTAGATGAGAGTGGAATCATAGTCAGAAATAAAGCTAGATTGGTTGCAAAAGGTTACAACCAAGAAGAAGGCACTGACTATAAGGAAACTTATGCTCCAGTTGCAAGATTAGAAGCCATTAGGTTATTACTTGCATATGCATGTTTGATGGACTATAAACTTTTTCAAATGGATGTTAAAAGTGTCTTTTTAAATGGATACATTGAGGAGGATATATATGTTGAACAATCTCCTAGTTTTACTAATTAAACATCCAAACTATGTCTTTAAACTTAAAAAGGTCCTTTATGGTTTAAAACAAGCCCCTAGATCTTGGTATGAAAGGTTAAACAAATTTTTGCTTGAACAATCTTTCACAAGAGGCCATGTGGACAAAACCTTGTTCACCAAAAGACATAAGAATGATATCTTATTGGTTCAAGTATATGTTGATGATATTATTTTTGGTTCAACTAACCATTTGTTATGCAAGGAATTTTCTACAACTATGCAGAAAGAATTTGAGATGTCAATGATGGGAGAATTAACATTCTTTCTTGGACTTCAAGTGAAACAAATGAAGAATGGGACATTTCTCAATCAATCCAATATTGCCTTGAAGTAATTAAAAAGTTTGAAATGGAGAAAAGTAAAAATGTTGCAACTCCAATGGCAACATCAACCTATCTTGATTCAGATGATAATGGAAAGAGGGTTGATGAGTCAAAATTTAGAGGGATGATTGGATCATTATTGTATTTGACAGCTAGCAGACCAGACATAATGCTAAGTGTGTGCTTGCGTGCAAGATATCAAGTAGATCCCAAGGAGTCACACCTAATAGTAGTCAAAAGGATCCTCAAATATCTCAAGGCACCACCAAAAGTTGGTTTTTGGTATCCTAAAGGTGCATCAATTAATGTTATTGGTTATTCTGATTCTGACTTTGCAGGATGCGTTAGATAGAAAAAGCACTAGTGGAACTTGTTATTTACTTAGAAGTTCACTAATCTCATGACATTGCAAGAAACAATCTTGTGTTGCTTTGTCAACTGCTGAAGCTAAATATTCTCAGTTGGAAGTTGTTGTGCACAAAGTCTATGGTTAAAACAAAAATTACAAGATTTTGGAGTTGAATTGAAAGAAATACCTTTGCTATGTGACAACACAAGTGCTATTAACATTTCAAAGAATTCAATAATGCATTCAAAGACCAAACATATTGAGATAAGACATCATTTTCTCAGATATCATGTTCAGAAAGGTAATATCAAAATTGATTTCATTGACACTCATAACCAATTAGCTGATATGTTTATCAAACCATTGGCTAGAGATAGATTCTATGCTCTTAGAAACATGTTATGAATCTTGGATAAATCTAATCTCTGTTAGCTTGAATGTTGTGTGCCTTTTCACATGAAATAACTTGCCATTTGAATCCATCATCACAAAAGCCTGAATTTTTCAAAGTTGTGCTGCATAATACTGTTGTTTCTGAGATTTCGTCTGTAATAATCGATTAAGTATCAAATTAATCGATTAAATTCACTTAAATCATGATTTAGACTGAAAACAGAGCTTATGTAATCGATTACATCAATAAAATAATCGATTATTCTTCTCAGAAAACCATTTTCAGAAAATTGAATCCTTCTGTAGTAATCGATTAAGCTTCGAATAAATCGATTACATTGGTCAAAAACAGTTTTACAAAGTGAAAGTTCATTGGAATAATCGATTACAGTGAATGGTAATCGATTAAATTACTGAGAATCAGTTTTTCATATTTTAAAAACTTACTGGAATAATCGATTACATGTCAAATTAATCGATTACACATGTCTCTATATGTTTCCAAAAATCAAATCCTTCTGTGGTAATCGATTAAATCATGAAATAATCGATTACACATTGTCTTCTACATGGGTATTTTACATAAATAATCGATTACGTTACGAATTAATCAATTACTGTGTCTGCATAATGTGATTTTACCTACGAAATAATCGATTACACAAAGAAATAATCGATTATTCAAGGAGTTACTGCAAAATCTGACAAATTTTTTGAAAATTGTAACTGCCCAACTCCCACCTAATTTGAATTTAAATTCTTTGCAGTGATTTAATTCGTACTAACTGCTCTTTTAATTCAAAATTCAAATTCTTGGAGGCTAAACATCTCTATAAATACAACCTTTGTAGTAAAAAGAAATCACACCTTCTCTCATTCTTATCTTTCAAACACCTGTGTGTTTTTCTTCTGTCTTTGTTGAGTTAACCTGTCCTAGAAAATGTCAACCTCTTAAAGAGTTGAGACATCTAAGAGAAAGGCTGGAGAGACCTCTAACCCAGTGGTTAGTAGGTTAGATCATTGGTTCCTTGCAGAAAGGGACAAAATGACTTATCTCCAATTCAATGCCACCAAATTGGTGTGCCCCCCCCCCCCCAAATACTTAGAGTTAGACTAGTTCATTAGTAAAGGCTTTCAATTTCCTGCCTTTCTTGAAACTCATGGGTTAAGGAAATTTGTGGAGATGAAGGGTACTTTCTACCTGAATTGGTGAAGGTGTTTTACATTTGTGCCAAAGGGTCCATGGATGGGATTCTGAGGTCCCAAGTAAATGGGGTTGCCATGGAAATAACCCCAGAAGTTTGGAAAGCTGTGGTTGGTATCTCCTTTGAGGGAGAAAGGAAGTTTGATGAAGAAGTAGAAGGGTACAATAGGATAGACACTATAAGGGAATGCTGATTGATCCCCAAATGAGGCTTAAGCTTAGGCTTAGCACTGGCCCCATGACTCATGAGGATAGACTTCTGCACTATATTATCACATATATTTTCACTCATAGAGCCACAAACCATGTCCAAGCCACTAATGATGACCTACAACTAGTGTATGGTCTTAAGAATTCAATTCAGATGAATTGTATTCTCATTCTTGTGGAAATAATGCTGAAATCCAAAAGATTTATCAACTATCCTTTTCCCTATGCTGTTCTTGTCTCAAGATTTATAGACTACTTCAACATAGATGTTTCTAATGAAGTGATGGACCACACCAACTCAAGCAATAGTCTCATCAAGGAGAGGCATCTCACCAAACTAGGGATAGTGAAGACTCCACAAGGCTGGCAAATGGCTGGTCAACAAGCTGCTCCTGCTGCTCCTGCTACTGCTGTTGATGATGATGATGATGAAGATGCTGAAGAAAGAGACCCCACTCAACCTGCCTACAGTCCATTTGAATCCTTAATGATTCAAAAGATGGATGACCTGCTTTCTCTTCATCATGAACATAGGGCTGAGACCACTTCAGCCTTAGAGGATATTCAATCTAGGCTGGAAAACATAGAACATCATCTCAACTTTTTGATGTTTCTAAATCTTTTTAGATTTTCTATGTTCTTTGTTATTCCTCTTTATGTCTTTATGTTTTTATGTTTTCTGTTTTTTTGCAATGTAATGGTTTCCTTCTTTAATGAATGACAGTTTCTTTGTTTCTATCCGCTGTGCTGCTTTAATTTTTGACTTTGATAAGCCAAATAGGGGGAGAAAAATGTTGATTGATTGTGCTCTGCATCATACTCTGTTTTACCCTGTTTTTCTGCTCATTTTTTGCACAAATAAAAAATTGAATGAATTGTCATATTAAGGGGGAGCTAAGTATAGAAACTTAACAAATTAAGTCAGATATACAAGTTAATGAATGATGGATAATGAGAACAAATATCTTAACACTTGTTCTTGGCAAAAAGACTGATTATTTTCAGGTTTGAAAAAGTTCAAGTCTTCTATTTTGATTCCCTCAACACTTCAAGTCCAACATATGATCAATCAAGAATTTGGCACGTTCAAAGCCAAAAAGGGGGAGATTGTTGGATATAGGAGGAGAATCATGAAGATTGGAAGACTTTGATTCAAAAATGTGTTTTGAGCTTTCAACATGCTTGGAGTGCCTTGAAGTTTAGTATATGATTCAAGTGTAAGATAAAGGCAATTTGATTGATCCATGCATTCATTCATTCATACATTAATAAGCTTAAATGATTTTTACTAAAACATCAAAGTTTTTTATCTTTTGGTTAAGGTTTTAATCTGATTAAAAGGTTTTTAGAAAAATGAATTTCTTACTGTTTTAATCGATTATCTAAGTAATATAATCGATTATTTTGTTCTTATTCAATCTGGAAAAATCTTCATAAACAATTTAATCAATTACCTATCGGATTAATCGATTATTTGGCCTTTGATTGAAACTGAAACTGCTTTGTTAAATGTTTTAATCGATTACCATCATTCATAATCGATTACATAGTTGAAATTAGTTTTAAGGCTTCCTGGTTTAATCGATTACCATCATTTGTAATCGATTATATAGTTGAAAACAATTTTTAAGGTTTACTGGTTTAATCAATTACCATTATTCGTAATCGATTACATAGTTCATTTTGTGAAAGTGAACTTCCTGGTTTAATCGATTACAACTCGGGATAATCGATTATTTTGCTTGTTGCTGAAACCCAGAAACCTTCTTAAATAGATTAATCGATTAAGTGATAATTTAATTGATTACTAAAGCATTTTAATCGATTATCTGGCCCATTTAATCGATTACAGTTAGTTATAAAAATCCGTTATAAATAGTTTTGAAGGCTTGGCTTGTTTAATAACTTGATCATTCGTATTTCTGAATATACACAAGCTTTCTAAACTCTCTCAAATTGATTTTGTGTTCTATTACTTCTTACTTCTTTCAAAACATTCATGGGTCTTTGAATGATTCTTGAGCAAGAAACTTTTCAAGGTTAAGGAAAAACATGTGCTGATTTCATTTTTGCTATTCAACCTGATTTGGTAACTCATGTGCATTACATTCACTGGATCATCAGGTTGTCTCTCTCCTTAATCTTTATGTGTAAATTCGTATTTGAATTTCTGTTGTAAATTGCTATTATAAGTGGGTTCTTCTTGCTTGGGTCTAGAGAAGGGTTCTCTAGTTAAAGAACAGAGTAGTGTTCTCTGGTTCTTGCTCCTTAGAATTCTAATAGGGTTTTAGTTTTCTATTCTTTATCTAGGGTTGATAAATGGGAGGTCTTGTAATAAGCTTGTAAGAACAAGATTTATAATAGTGGAACTCTAATCTAGTGTTGATTAGAAGAAACTGGATGTAGCTTCAGTTGTGAAGTCAACCAGTATAAATTGCTTGTGTCTTGTTTCTTTATCTCTATTACTCTTATTGTTCATTGATTCTTTGATTCATATTCATTGTTCAACAAGTTCTATTTTAAGCAAATTGATTCCAAGGGGTTGAGCTATTTGATTGAGTAAAAAGATTTCTTGATTTTGAAGTGATAAAGATCCTTAAACTCTGATTTGAATTAAATTTTAAAATACCAAGGTTTAACCAATTCACCGCCCTCTTGGTTATTGTGAGTATTCCCTTTATTTTCAATTAGGACAATTTCTCCGATTATGTCCAACCTGCTTGCAAATTCCGCATTTGACACGTCTTGGAATTGTTTCCACTTCGTCCATCTTGTTACGTATTCTGGTGAACCTTGGACGACCCTTTGCACGCAACATGTCCTTGTCAGGTATGACAACTGGACCTTCACTTGGTGAAATAGCACTTTCATCACCGATTGGCTGCCATGGCAATGAATAAGCCTGAACCAAGTTGCTTATGAGGAAGACATCATCCACAAACTAATAAGGATTTTGGCGAACATGTAAAGCAGCAGCTGCAGCGTGACTACATAGGTATTTGAAGGCCTTAAACTTGCCACACTGACAAGAACGCTCTGCAAGGTTGACTGAATATGACCTATCCCAGCCCTTCTCCACCTGAAATAATGTTTGATCAACATTATATGTGCCTACATGGTAGCCTGTAGCAAGGGTCTGATTATGCCTCATAGCATCAACGACATTTTTGCAATGTCATTGTGAATGGTCAAGCTGTGAAACAGCCGCTTGACCTTTGCATACAAAATAATAAACCAATCGGGTGTACATGTGCTTCACAAGAGCGGTGATAGGCATGTTCCTTGCTCCCTTGAACACCCTATTCACTGATTCTGACAAGTTTGTTGTCATATGGCCATATCTTCTCCCCTCTACATCATATGCACGTGTCCACTTTTCCATAGGAATGTCATCAATCCATTCTGCAACCTCAGGACTGGTATCACAAAACCGTGCAAACGCGGTGTCAAAATCAACCATACTGGGAGTATAACCTGCAGAATAATAATAACATTAACACTATTCCGTTTACAGATTTGTCTCAGCTTAATGTATTCAAAATAGTTGTTAACATACCTAAAGTCATGAGGGTCTTGTTCAATCTTGAACTCTTGAACCTTTGATTAAAATTACTGGCAATATGACGAAGGCAAAACACGTGATGCACAAAAGGTGGTTGCCAACCAGCATGATTCTCCACAACAGACATTATGCTCCGGTGCCGATCTGAAATGAGATATATATTTTGCATTTGGGTAACGTGGAAGTGAATGTTAGCAAGGAAGTATTCCCAGGCTTCCAACGTCTCCCCCTCAACAATGGCAAATGCTAGTGGCAGACACCATTATTTCCATCTTGACTCGTGGCAATCAACAATTTTCCTTTATATTTGCCATATAAATGAGTCTCATCAATTTGAATGATGAGTTTGCAAAATTTAAAAGCCTCGTAACACTGCCTAAAAATCCAAAACATGCGATGAAACACACGCTTTGCCCATACCAGTCGATTTGCCACAAAATAAGCATTTGTTTGAATATCATAAAAAGAACCTGGTGAAAAACAAAGCATGTAGTTGCACCACCTCGACAAAAATGCATAAGATTCTTCCCAATACCCATAAATCATTGCCATTGCTTTCTGCTTCACATACCAGGTCTTTCCATATGAAACTTTAAATCCATATGTATTGGTGATCCTCTCCTGAACCAATGCAATTGACACAGACGGTTCCTCCTTAACCATTCCTAACAATGAAATGGTAACATTTACATTAACAACATACCTTTAAAAACAATATTCTTCATATTGAGCAAATTTAATAGAAACATACCTACTACAAATGAAGCAATAACATCAACATCAAGCTGTTTGTGACCCTGTGTAATATGATCATTCAGGCAATTATGTTTTCCACCTCATCTTGAAACAAGCCACTTCTCACCGTACGTTAGTTTGATTACCCTAACCCTCCAAGGGCAACCATCGTTGTTTCGAATACACTTCATGCTAAACTTGTTAGACTTGCTCTCAACCACAGTTGCTTCTTGATGCTCCTTCATGAGGTTTCGCTTAATTGCAATTTGTGCGTCCATTTTGGATGCATATTTCTATTTAACAAACAAATCATCCCCTAATTGCCATGGACCTTGCACTAAACCTGAACCCGAACCCGAAGCAGAACCAGTAAAAGATTCTTCTTTTCTTGGATGATTCCAATCAATGTATGTAATGTGGAATTCCATCCCAAAAAGGAATGACCTCAACATTTAAACATATCAGGCAAATAAAATACTATAATATACAACTATACATATATGACTACATTTTTACTGATTTTAGCAACCTAACATACCTTCAACAGCTTGTTCTGGTTGAGTAGATCCAACGTCGGCATGATGACGAATTTGAGACGACCCCACATCAGTTTCTTCTTGGAATTCAGTCGCATGCACACCAGCATCCTCATCATTATTCGACACACTAGCATACTCCTCAAGAAGACGATCTTCCATTGTGATATTTTCATCATCGTCATCCTCACAATCATCATCCATAACTCAAATTGGGTCATGTTCAGCTTCCTCAGACACGTTTACACCTGGAGCAACATATGATGCTTCATTATGTGCATAATTAAAAGCGACTGACCTTATGGGTAAAATAACATCCTCCACTGCGGTAAAATCCACGTACAATTCTAACAAATCATTCCTTGACTGGTTGAAAAATTGTTCCATTACAATTTCTATGTCTTCATCATCCAGCAGTTGAGTCCCCGTGTAATGATCGTGTTGCCATAATCTTGCCGTCACCAAAGTGATACGTTGGTTGTCTTTTAGACCTAATTTTTGGCGTATCTTCTCATGCAATTCACTCACTGTTGATCTTCGATTGATACGTGTCGGCCTGTTGTCCCCTTCAAAAACAACACCTTGTCGTCCTCTAACTTTCCTTCCATTAAAAAATAACATAACACGAGCACTCTCACTATCTGAACTCATATCTTGCCGTCAACAAAAACAAAAACTTTAAAGGACGCTTAAATAAAATACAGACGCTTAAAGGACGCTTAAACAAGAATTCACTATATGAAGAAATAGATTTACAACATAACCTGTCAACCAATGCATCTAGAGGCTGCTTAAATAAAACCATAGCACCCAAACACGCTTAAATTAGGCGTGTTTAAACACGCCCAAAATACGCCAAATTAGGCGTATTTAAACATGCAAACACGCCTAATTTAGGCGTGTTCAACAGTCCCAAATTTCAATTTTTTTTTAAAAATAACCCTTTTTTTAATTATTTATTTAATTTGTATTATTTATTTAAGTTATTGTAGATGAAGTTGATTGTGCAGAAGTTGAACCATGATTTTGGTTTTTAATCGTAGAAATTAATGAAAACGCAGTTATACGTGGTTTAAGCACCAAAACCTCATCTACGTTTTATCTTGCTTGTTTTGTGAATATATAAGAAACAATTGTGTTGTAATTAATATTTTTGAAGGATTATATCGGTGAAATGTAGAATATCACTAATTTTCAGAAAGATAAATTTAAAATTTTAGTTTTTGTGAGGTTAAAAAAAATATAATTGTGAGTTTGTAGTACTTTTTTTTTTTTTTAAATGCCAAAACATCATAAATACTTAATGGAAAACCTTCTTTCAAAATCTGTAAAACAATGTCAAATTCTACACAAGTCATGTATCAAGTCTATGCATTCATAAGTTTTACTTCATTTAAAAAAAATATATTCATCTTATGATAAATAAAGTAACATATTCAATAAATTAGTTAAGTTACATGTTAATAAGCAAAAACATTTTATATTTATATTCAAGTTATTATAAAATAAATTAAGAAAATTTAATTTCATTCCAATAATTTAAATATTAATATAATTTTAAATAAATTGTTCTTTCCCGTGAATTAAGTGTAAATTCTCCTACTTAATTTCATAAAAAAATGTTTATCTAAGAATTTGATTTTATATGACATATATAATATAATTTATATATTAATAAATTTACAAATAGAATATCAACATATAAGAGGAAATTTAAGTTTATCCAGGTATAAGAAAAAAAATCAATAATTTAAATTTATCTCATAAATTTTATTTACATTTAATTATATGTTTTATAACCATGCTTTCTATGTTAATAAATTTACTTATTGATATGTATAAGAAATGAATGATGGTTTTCTTAAATATTGATAATAAATACGAATTAAATAATGATTTGATTAAATATTGATTTTAAAAGTTGAGTTCACTTTTTTTTTATGTTATATAACATTCAAAAATTAGTTAAGTCGGATTCTTTTAAGCAAGATAAATATATTTTTATTAAAAATAGTGTTAATATAGCAAATTTTATAAAATAGTTTTTAAACATTAATTTTATTTCTATAGAATTGTATATAAAAATTACATATATATTAAAAATTTTGTTAATATTATAACAATATTGAATTAAAAAAAATAACTTCACCCTAATAATTTAGCCAATAAGGTGGTTTCGGTTAAGCTGTTCATGGCGTGAGTTAGTAAAATTTCCTTATTTTATTTCATAAAAGAATATTTATTTTCATAACTTTTATTTTATATAATCAATATTGAATGTTTAGTTTATTTTCATATAATATCAATATATAAAATACAATTTAAATTAATATATATTAGAAATTCTTCAATAATCTACATAAGTAAAAATAATAATAAATTAGAGATGAAAATTATTTGTCTAAATTAACATTAAATAATCAATACTTATATGACTCATAGTTTATATGTTAGGAAAATAAATATTAAATAAATTATTTAACTCATAAGAAAGTAAGCAACAAAAAGATACATTTATATTAAAATATTAAAACAATAAATCAAAAAATAATTTAACCCTAATAATTTAAATGTTAATTTAGTTTTAAGCAATGTTATTAAAATTGGTTTGAACCGGCCGGTTGGACCGGTTGAACTGAGAAACGGAGCAGCATCCTGATCGAGTCAGTCGTTGAACCGGTCATGTACATGGCTCGGTTTGGCCCAGAGAAAACCTGGCGATTTTTGAAGACCCGACAACCTGACCGGGTTTTAGGATGCGGACCGAGTTGGTGCACAAGAAAAAACTACAAACCGCAAAAACGACGTTGTTTTGGTGAGCCCTAGGGGTTAATTTTCAATTTTTCCTCACTGAAATCAGCTCTGTGCTCTTCATTCGTTCTTCATCTTCATTCGTGCTTCACGCCATCTCTGTCGCCGGCGCCATAGCAACTTCACGCTGTCGCCGTCTAAGCTTGACATCGTCGCCACGTACTCTCCTCGTCGCGCACCATGCTTGTCTTGTATGTTTGGCTTTGCTTTTCTATTTTCTTTTCAAAAGAATTTGAATTGATAATTCTTATTGTCTTCACCGTGCTTCACTATTCGTTCTGTGGTGTTATTTTCTTGCTTCACCGTGCTTGTAATTTTTCAAAGATACTGGCTATGAACGTGTGGTTATTTAGTTTTAATTTTGTTATCTTTCTGAACAAGCTTGTATGTACCTGTAAGATTTTTGTATGTTTTTTTTGAAAAGAAAGCATGGATATTCCATTATTGCTTGTTCTTTCTTGTTCGTTTTAGTAAAAATCTGTTCAGAATTTTTCTAAAAAATGTTAATTTCTTTAGTGAGCATGGTTCACTTTATTGTTCTCTGAATATTGGCCATGACTAATAGCTCGTGTTTATTGATTACCACTCATCTGCTATTGTTATTATGTTTCCTTTTATTCCTAAAATTTCCCTCCTTTTATTCTTGATGAACCAGGAAAACCAGCACTTATTGTAGTGGTCTAGTGGACATTATAGAGAGGAACATACAAGAAAACAACACTGTAAATAACTTTTAGTTCCTACACTTTTTAGCTCTAGGTAGGACCTGGGTTTTTTGTGAATACTCCCTTGATTATAATATAGGCTGATTATAATGTAGGCAGCTTTTCTATCATTATATCATTTATATGTATGCTTTGGCTTTGAAATTTTCGTAGAAATGGAAGTGTGGAACTTCAATTCTGAGCTACCTTGTTTCTGTGTCTTCATCCTTTAACCCAAAAGAAAAAATATATATTTTATATATATATGATGTTATCTCACTTTTCAGGTAATAAAATAATGTAAATTCTAGAGCACTAGCTATATTAATTAAGCATGTTCCATGATTTCATCACATAGTTTTGGTCAGTTCATTTCGTTCAAAATAAATTACTGGCAAACTATATTTGATTTGTATCACATGAGCCAAACCGTCAATCAAAATTCAAAAGAGAAAAAACTAAACAAATATTATAGATTTTTTTTTTCTTTTTACCTTCCTTTTGATTACTTATCAAGTTTGTTTTGGTTTTGACTTTATACTCTTATTTGGGTTAATTGGTTTTTGAATGAAACAAATCAAGAGCTTTACTTTTAAATTTATTTGGGTTAATTGGCTTTAGATGTTTTTGCAATTAGACTTCAAGATGGAAGAGAGTGAAGTTCCATCATCTCAAGAAGCATCTACTCCAAATACTTCTTAGAATGTTAGAGGGAAAATTGATCCGGCTTGGGGACATTGTAAACAAATTGATGAAGGTGCTTCAAATTGACAATTATGTGTATTTATTGTGATAAACGAGTTAAGGGAGGTACTATTAATAGGTTTAAGGCTCACTTGGCTGGACAAAGGGGCCAAATAGAGGCTTGCAAGAAGGTTCATGTTGATGTCCAACATCAAATGAAGTAATTACTTGAATAGATTGAAAAAAACAAGAAAAGAAAAGTGCAGGAACAATCAAATGAAAGTGATACCTTTGAAATGGATGAAGACTAGGTGTGAAAAGTTAATGAGTAATGTGGAACTCCAAAATCAGTTTCTTCCAAGTCTCAAAAGGGGAAGAACACTCATCATGTGAATGATTATTTCATGCCTAGAACAACTCCTATAGCTCAACCTAGCTTGAAGAGTGTCTTGCAAAATAAGCAAATTGTAGAAAAGTGTGACAAAACCATTGCAAAATGGATGATAGATGCTTCAGTGTCATTCAATGTAGTTAACTCGGCATATTATCAACTATGATTGATGCTATTAGTAGCATGAGTCCAGGGTATAAAGCCCCAAATTTTTATAGAATTCATGGTCCTTTGATAAATATGTGGGTTGATGAAGTGAGAAAGCTTGTTGATAGTTAAAAAGAAGTTTGGAACGAAACTGGATGTACTCTGATGGCTGATGGATGGACTAACTGCTCTAGGAGAACTCTCATTAATTTTCTTGTTTATTGTCCTAAAAGGACTGTTTTCTTAAGGCCAGTTGATGCTTCCTATGCTTCTAAAACTGTTGAAATGTTGTTTAAGCTTTTCAAGGAGATGGTGCTATATGTTGGAGTAGAAAATGTTGTTCACATTGTGACCGATAATGCTACAAATTATGTTGCTGCTGGTAGGTTATTGGAAAAGGAGTTTCTAAATTATATTGGTCTCTTTGTGCTGCTCATTTCATCAATTTGATGTTGCAAGACTTTGGGAAATTCAAGGAAGTAAGTGAGATTGTTTCACATGCCTCAAAAATTACTAAGTACATATATAATCATTGTTATGCATTATTCTTGATGAGACAACATACAGGTGGAAGAGATATACTTCGTCCAGCTCCAACTCGGTTTGCAACTAATTTCATTGCCTTGCAGAGCATATTGGCCCAGAAGGACGCTTTAAGGGCTAGGGTGACATCTAGGGACTGGACAGGCTCAACTTATGCCAAAGACTCCAAGGCTAAAAAATTTGTGGAACTAATCTTGGACCTTGGTTTTTGAAAATAGTGTGTTGATATTGTGAATCTTACAGAGCCATTAGTTCATGTGTTACGTATTGTTGACAGTGAAAATAAACCTACCATGGGTTTTCTTTACCAGGCTATGTATAAGGTCAGATAGGAGATGGTTAGGAGGTTTAAGAGAAATAAAAGGAAAGTGAAGCCTTATTTAGAGGTCCTTGATAGGCGTTGGGATTCACAGCTTCGCAAAGATCTACATGTAGCTGGTTATTGGTTAAATTCAGCTTGTAGATTCAATGCTGAAGAATTTGAGAAGCATAGGAACACACAATCTGGCATTTTGGAACTCATTGGTAGGATATATTGAGTTGCAAGATAAGTTAAACGAAGGCATGAGGGTATATAAAAATTCTGAAGGAGATTTTGCAAGACGAGTTGCAATACGTGAACGAAACACAGTCATGCCAAGTAAATTTAGTGTTTCATAATTCATACTCTGATAACATTATTGATTTGTGATTTATTTTAGCGACTCATAATATATTCATTACATATATTTGATTTATTTATTTATATGTTTTATTCTAGATCAATGGTGGGATTATGGATGTAGTGCTCCAGAGTTGCAAAAATTGGCTATTCATGTTTTAAGCCAAACTTGTAGTGCTTTGGATTGTGAAAGAAATTAGAGTGTATTTGAGCGCATCCATTCAAAAAATGAATAGGAAAGAACATCAAAAGCTTAATGACCTTGTTTATGTTCGTTATAACTTGAGGTTACAACAAAGGTATCATTATATTGATCATGCTTTGATTGTTATGCATTATTTTTGGTTGATTTTTTTTATTGTTGATATATGAGCATTTTGATCAATTTATTTAGGAATCAACTAAGGCAACAAAATTATGACCAAATCAATTTGGAAACCTTTGATGACCATTCTAATTGGGTGTTGGAGGAGTCACCACCATTCTTAACTCATGAAGAGTTCGAGGCTTTATGTAATGATCTTGCAAATATGTCCATCCAATCAACATCAGATGATATTGGTATGTTTCTTAATAACATTAGTATTTATTAGGTAACACTTATGTACTTAATTGCTAATTGTAATCTATAACGATATTGCCATAGATAAATTAAATCTATATGAAGATGAAGATGATGATGTGCCACAACTACTAGACAATCCCATGGAAGATGCTAATCCAAATGAAACCAATACTGATGAAGAGTCTCATTCTTTTGATGAAGAAGGGTTACTTGAACTTGACCCTACATTGGCTCATTGGATATAAATTATGCATGTTGTCATGTTGATGGTTTGATGTTATCTGTGTTTTCATTTCAAGACTTATTAATGAACTTGAGTAATTGTGTTGTTAAATTAATATTTGGATTTTGGATTGTTATTTTGGATTTTGGATTTTGAAGTATGAATGGACTTGATTAATTGTTGTTTAGTTTTTCAATTGTTATTTTTATAATTTAAATTTTTAATATAAATCGAGTCAAATCGGGCCAATTACTGACCCAACGGTTTGACCACTAATTCACTACCTTGACTGGGTCAATGACCGAAGCGGTTTTGATAACATTGGTTTTAAGTGAATTGTTCATTTCAACGAGTTAAATGCGAAATTCTCTAAGAGTGTGTTTGGATAGAGAATTTTAAAACAGAATTTTAAACAACTAAAAATGTAGAATTTTAATTTCCTTCTAAATGTGAGAAATTGAAATTCTCTTCTTCTATAGAAGCTCCCACCGCACCACTTTCTGCTCCGTCTCCATCGTCGGCAAGTACTTCGACCTCTACTACTCCCACGACACCCACCTCACGCGTCTCTCCGTGCATGTTCAAAATTTTGAAAATGAAGAAATTCAATTTTTTATCCAGACACAAAATTTTGAAAATGAAGATGTTAGAAAATTAATTCCTAAATCCTTATGGTGAAAATCATTGCCCAATAAAACCCCAGAAGCATCATATTGAATCATCAAGAAATCTTAAACAAATAATGTGTACCTATGTCCATCGCAGCAATGATTTATCTTTAATCTTTTAGCCTTTAGCCTTTCCTTATGAACTTTATTCTTCCTCAGTCAAATTACTCCATAGAGAGTATCTCTCTAGATGAAAAAGAAAGAAAAGAAGTTTGATTTGACATATTGGGGACCATAACCTTATATATAGTGCTTTTCTTTATTGTTGGGTCAGTAAGCTTTCATTAAACCTAATTGGCCCAAAACTGTATCCACCCATTTATCCCATATTTACATAGGAATCTATTTGGACATATATTAATTAATCACTTTAATTTACCCAATATATATTAAATATCATAATATAATTATTAATACAATATGTAGCACATAATAACGTCAAGAAATTTAATTTCCTAAAAATCTCCCACTTGGGCTACATATTGACCTGAAATAATTATATCATATATCCTTAATGTGCAACTGTATGTTATCTGTCCTTAGATTCCTCCTCAGATACAATCTGGTTTATCTCTTATATTAATATGAGATCATGGCGACTTTTGTCATTATTAGTTATAACTAAACCTTCCATGGTCATCACACCAACATATTCAACGACATAGATCAAGTATGGATGAGTGGCATGGAAATTACATGCAATGTGATATCTACCATGGCTATTTTCAATTGATCCTTCTTTAGTCCTTATGAGATCAATCCTTAATTTTTCGCATATACAAAGCAGAAACACAAGCACAAAAATACACATTTAGAGGGAAAATAACATCAAAATATTTATTCTGCAGAAAATAAACATATAATTATTTTTACATAGAACACTAACATAAAGAATTCCCACTAGACCATAATGTCATCAAACAAAATAACACTCATATGAGCAGTATGCTCGTGAAAGACTGTGGGCACTAGGCCTTTAGTAAGCGGGTTTGTAAGCATGAAGTTCGTCCCTATGTGTTTTATTGAAATCTGATCACTCTGAACTCTTATTTTTTTTTTAAAGCAACCAGAAACTTTATATCGATGTATTTCGATTTTGAAGAGCTTCTATTATTGTTGGAGTACAACACTGCTGACTTATTGTCAAAATAAATCTTTAGTGGTCTTTCAACACCACTTATTACACGCAACCCTGTGAAAAATTTTTGCAGTCATACCCCATGGTTGGACGCCTCAAAACAAGCTACAAATTCAGCGGCCATAGTAGAGGAAGCTACAAGTGTCTGCTTAACACTCTTTCAAAAAATAGTTCATTCAGCAAACATGTAGACATAACCTAACGTGGATCTTTTACTATCTTGGCATCTAGCAAAATCAGAGTCAATATACCCAATGATCTCTAACTCATCTGACCTCCGATATGTGCCATTAAGAAAATCCACTATCAGTCTTTTCTCTCTAAAGTCTTTCTTCCTCTTGCACACAGTGAGTAATGAGCTCATTAAGAGTCCATTTATCCTTTTGTGTATAGTAACTCACTACAAATTGACCGTAGTGTGCAGGAAGATAAATAAGAACCAAGTGCACAAGCAAATCATAAGATATCTCTAACTTTAGAGTCTTGAGTTTTCTAGCAAGATTAGACATCTCAATAATGTACTCCTTTATGTTCCCCTTTCCTTTATACTTCATTGTTATGAGTTTTGCTAATGTGATACTCGTTCCCGCTTTTTCATTTTTAGCAAAATATTGCTCAATTTCTTTGAGGAACTTCTTAGCATTAGTGCTATCAGTAATAAAGCCTCGAAACACCTCCGGAATGGAGCGTTTTATGATCATTAGACTTATGCGGTTAGAGCGCTCCCACTTCTTTATGTAATCCAAATTTGGATTTTTCGGAGTAGAAGTGGGTTTCTCCATCCTTAGCGCAAGGTCTAGATCCATGCAACTAAAAACAATTTTCACATTCTCTTTCCTTTAACATCCATGTCATACCAAATGCATAATTAAAAGAAAATACATATGCATGACATTAACAAACAATACAAACTAACGTGGACTCATTTACAAGATACTTAGCACAACATTAACATTTGATCTTTGAACCAAAATATCAATTTGTAAGTGGTACTCTCAATGCAGTAATCAAATATTGACAATAAATCTTGTTAAGCTATAGTCTTCCCTTGGGCCGATTACTATTTACATGAAAATTTTTATAATTGTCACATATTTATCACCACATGTATATATATTATTTGACCAAATAATAATTTTTCTTTTGGACGATGATTATTCGCATAAATAACAATAATGAATTATCCACAACAGAAGTTACTTTGACAAAAATATTGTTCTAACCAATTTATCATGAAATACAAGATAATTAAAAGCAATAATAATTAAATAAAACAAACATAAACCAAAGGTTTGTTTTATTTAATTAAATACCTAAATTCCTTAATTTTATTTCTCTCAATTTTCTGAATGGGATTATAATAAAATTATCCAAAATCATAATGGATCGAATGTCATTTCTGATAACAAATTATTATTTAATTATTGGCAATAATTTTTTTATTAAAAAACAGTAAATTATTTGCTAACATATTTAACCAAACAATATATAATAATGTTTCCCCTTTAATTTATTAACATTACGGAAACCTGAAGCGCATTTTTTTTCTATCCAAAAAAAATGAAACAGAAAATAACTAACTATTTCCACGATAAGATAACGCTCATAAATAGCAAAACAACATTTTTTATATTAAAAAAATTGAAACAGAAAATAACAAATTGTTTCCACTATAAGATGACGCTAAGAAACCACAATAGCAAAGCAACAATTTTTCTTATCCAAAAAAAATTGAAACAAAAAATAACAAACTATTTCCACGTACTCAACATCATGATATCCATGGATTCACAAAAGGTATAAACCAAGTGGCTTTGTCTTTAACGTGATAAAAAAAACTTTTGACGAAAAAAAAAAAGAAAACTTTATATCAAAAACTTTATGCTAATTGTTGTGTTCTGGATTCTCGAAGAAAAACGTTAAAAAAAATAACATCATGAACCATGAAATGCAATTCTCGAGAATCAAAAAAAGTTCACAATAATTTCTCGATAATTAAATATGATAATAACTCTGATACCAATTGTTGGAAAATTAATTCCTAAATCTTTATGGTGAAAATCATCATCCAATAAAACCCTAGAAGTATCATATTGAATCATCAAGAAATCTTAAACAAATAATGCGTACATGTGTCCATCGCAATAGTGATTTATCTTTAATTTTCTAGTTTTTAGCATTTACTTATGAGCTTTAGTCTTAAAGAGTATTCTCTCTGGACGGAAAATAAAGAAAAGAAGTTTGATTTGACATATTGGGGACTATAATCCTATATATAATGTTTTTCTTTATTATTGGGTCAGTAAGCTCCCATTAAACCTAATTAGCCCAACATTGATATCCACCCATTTATCTCATATTTACATAGGAATCTATTTGGACATATTTAATTGATTACTTTAATTTATAAAATATATATTAAATTACATAATATAATTATTAATACAATATGTAACACATAATAATGTCAGAAAATTTAATTTTCTAACAGAAGAAATTTAATTTCTTTATCCAAACACATAATTTTGAAAATGAAAGAATTTCAATTGAAGCATTTGAAATTCTTAAAATTTAAAATTCTTTAAACTTTTAAATTGTGTTATCCAAACATACTCAACTTAATTTATATGTTAATGTAATTTTAAGTGAATTACTCATTCATGTGAGTTAATTTCTAAATTTTCCTATTTCATTTCATAAAAATGTTAATCTTATAAGTTTTAATTTTTATATTATATATTAATAGATTTACTTATAGATATCAATGTATTAAAAAATTAGATTGCCCAAGTAAAATAAAACTAACTACCAAAGAGCCAGCTAAAATTTTTCTCTATCTAATGTTCACATTCTTATCCTTAATCTATTCTGGTGTAGTAACATTTATAACTTGATTAGAAGATATTTTTTTGGGTTCATTTAGAATTTTCTTTAGCATTTTTTTTCATGTTTGATTGAGTATTTTGTTTTAAACTCAAACCTATGTATAATTTAATGTAAATCAGTTTTTTTGATGTTGTGAGTTATTCTATTTTATTCCAATTATAACTCTAGCATAAAAGGATTTCAATTTTAGTGGAAGCCAAACATATTAGTTATCTTTTATCTTACTCCCTTTGTTTCTTATTAACCGAAATTTAAGGTTAAATTGAGGTAACCAAGAAACACATATAAGTTTTTATTATAAGGAAATTTGCAAATCTATTTCTTATTTCACTCCTTTTAATTCTCCATTCCCACCGTATTCACCAAATCCACCAGAATTGATTCCTTCTTTTGCATTAAAGTTTTTCAATGATTTCTCTTTTCTTAAAAACTAGAGTGTTGTGACTGTGTGGGTAAATGTTTTTTAAATATTTTTATTGAAAAATTAAATATATATTTTTAAAACTATTAATTATTGTTGTATATTATTAATGGTAGTTATATATACAGTAGACTTAAAAAAATACGATGAGAGAAAACAAAGAATTCTTGGCTATAATAAAAAATTAGAATAAAATATTTATAAAATGGTATTTTTAATTATGTATTTTGAAATTAGAACTTAAATTCATATGACGTTTTTGTCATTCATAACATATATGTTGATTTCTGAAAAATGATATAAAACATTTGAAAAAAAAATACATATAAGAATTTTAAAAATTTTGAATTAGGAATTATAAACTAAAATTAATATTTTTATGCTAGATATCAATAATGTATCATAACTATAATAATTTTTAAGTTATTAATTATTATTGTGTAATATAAATAGTCGACCAAAGATCCAAGTAATTATTATATCTTTAAAATATGGAAATAATTAAAAAAATTATGTTCACTCAATAAATTATTTATATTTTATCTTAATTTGAATATGTTACAATTTTTAATTATAATATATCAATGTTATTAATTAATTTGAATTAAAATATATATTACTCCTAATTACTATAAATTAAATAAATTAAATATTTTAAAAAACAAATGATTGAGTATTTCATGTTAAATATTTTTATTTTATATTTAAAATATTTTTTTACTTACTGAATTATAATAAGTTGGAGAATATTCTTATAGTCTTTGGTCCAACAAAAAAAATATAAATTGATATTTTACTATACTTAAATATAATTATATATTTTCCATAAAAATAAAATTATGTATTTCAACATATAAATCAATCAAATCAAAATTAATTTTTTTGTTAATTTATTATGCAAATAAAAAATATTTTTATTGTTTTTTAAA
>PYAF01002917.1:777077-803488 GCA_007407185.1 Glycine tomentella | reverse complement strand
AAATAAATAAAAGGATTGTTGAAAAGTAGCAATTTATATTAATTTCTCTGGACTAAAAAGTAATTTGGATAGAATAATATTGCAAAAAAAAATTTATAAAATTATTTTTAGATGTATACTTATTAATAAAGATAATACATATTATTTATAACATTAAAATATAATATTAGATTACAACAATATTTTCTCATATATTTCTCCAAAAGTATCACACAAATTTTAACCCAAAATTAATTTTATCCATATAATTTAGAGAATATAAAGAAAACTTGAATAGGAAAATGAGATTTTTTTTAAACAATCCTTTTATTTATTTATTTTAATGGAGCTATTATTTTTATATAGTCAATATTTATAATAAATAAGTATTTACTTCCCTAATAAAATAAGTATTTATGAATATATAAGTTATGTTATAATTAAATTTTATAATAAATACATATTTGTTAATATATAATATACAATTCAAACTTAGAATGGATGATTTAAATTGTGATATGAGATCAGATATAAGTGATTAATGTATTGAAATTAAAATTGAAATAAATTTTGAATTAGTCAGGATTCATTTCTCCATCAAGGATTGAGATAATAAAAATTGTGATACGATATTATTTTTTAATAAATTTTTTAAAATAACAATTGAAAATCAATATAGAAATAAAGAGAAAAGAGAGAGTAAATTAAAAAAATATAAAATTCGTTGTAACATCCCATATGCATCCGATGTATTAACATATTACTTAATCAGATAAGCACATAATTACTTTAATTAAAAAGCCGTTGAAACGATTTACAAACAAATCATATTTCTTGATACATTATGTATGATACACTTTAATACTCAACAACATATTCCAGCCTCATTGACCCAAAACAATATAAATAGTGGCAGAAGCATAAACAATATCTCTACAGATATATCAGGAGGTAAACAAAGGTATGTATATACATCAACTGATACTCACAGTGTCTATACAAAAGAATAGGCACCAAGTGCTCTGATCTCCAAGATCACTTCCTCACACGAGGACATACAAAATATACAATCCATGTACAAACATAACATAACCACCATATATGCACACACACATATATCTTCCCTCTACAGGGGTACAAGGTATGTCAACATAAACAAAATGAGTCTCCCAGCTCGCAAAATGCTACAACAACTGTCCCTACTGGGGCCTTCTGCCCTGGGAATCGTCATCTCTGCCTGATGAGTCTCCTGCAAAACATAATTCCCACACGGGGTGAGATACACATCTCAATAAGCTCAGGGTCCTTCGAGGCATCTCCTCTACCCTGACTCACAACATCAAAGACATCACAAACACTGGCCTCCCGGCCCTCATAACAATACACAACTAATCATCTAGCTCTAATGTATAACTGCGGAACTCACACCCGTGTCATCCCATCGGGAGCTACCCCTTTACGCATGAATGCACGTATATGGAACTTCCGAGAATAGGCTTCAACTGCGACGGGACCACCTATCTCTTGGTCTTAAGGGATCATCATCACCCTTTACGTGAGCAAACCAAACTAGGAGGTGCACTCTTCTCCTAGGGAGGTCCATATCTATCTAACTGGCCAGAAGATCTATTCAACAGGTAACCATACATACAAAGCATAGAAGCATGCATACATATCATTATGAGAAAGCAACAACCAATTCAATGCATGCATTATGAATGCAACCATCACTCCCTCGGAGTATGGTGGAACACAGTAGTGGGAAACACTCCCAAGAAACCAAGAACTTACCTGGCAAAGCCGTGCTCTGCAATTCAATCCCTAAACGATGGTTTACGCCACTGACACCCTCGGTGTCATGCCCTATACAAGGCATATAAGCTCAATCAGATACCAATTCAACCATACAAGGCATAAACCTCTGAGTCATCTATCTTAAGGTTATCAAAGCTAATTAATTCACTAGACAACTCATAGACCCTCAGCGGTCTATCTCGGCCTAACCAAGGCACTAGAGTCTCCACCAGACTCGGTACAAGCCAAAACAAAGAGCTCAAAGCTCTGTACAGGCCAAAACTCAAGATTATACAACATGGCTTGAACGGTTTCTTCCACACAACATCACCGTTCCTAAAGCCTCTCAAGCACACAAAAGCAAATATCAAGGCTCATGCATGTTATACCATCATCAAATAACCCAACATTCTTCCTACACATGCATTTCTCAGAGCCAAGAATCAAAGTCCATGAAACTAACATTTCAAAGCTAATCCTTCATCACAACAACTCCCTAAACATACTTTTCTAAAGGACCCAAGTCTAATTCCAGCTCTAGCTCAAAAGGGTCACTATTCATCCCAAAGCCAAATTCACAAATCAAACGGTAAAACTCGAGTTTCTTACCTCTAAGATGACAAGGAAGGCTAATGGACCACTTCCCCAAGCTTGGGTGTCCGAGAATCGCCTCCTTTCCCCGTCGAGCTCGAGTTTTGTGAAGTTCCCTAAAGAAAGGAATCTCTCCGTTTGAAGATTTTTAGGGAAAAGTGATGAAGGATTCTAGCTCATAGGATGATTCCCTACAACTTTCATGTTTGGAGGGAAGTGTTTTGGTGAAGTTTTGGTGAAGATATGGAGCTTTCCAAGCTCTTTAATGGTGGAAACGGAGTAGGGAGGAAGAAGATGACTGTTTTGGCCCCAAAAACACGTAAAATGACCTTATATAGTGGTCCAGGTCGCGTTCTGGCGCTAACCGCGCCACTATGGCGCCATCCGCGCTAAGTTCCAGTGAAAAACAGGTTTTCTGGAGCATTTCTAGCGCTAACCGCACCGTTTTGGCGCTAATCGCACCAACTGGCAGAACCTGTGGCGCTAACCGCACCGTTCTGACGCTAATCGCGTCAGGACCATTTCCGTCGCTAATTCTGTCACTAAAACTTTTGCGACAGAATTTTAAAAATTTAACTTTTCTTTCTTTCTTTTTCTTTTATTTAAATAGCTTTGGTTATTATATTTGTGTTTGGAAAATATTTTTTTTTGAAATTTTATGTATTTTTGAGATTGTTTACAATTATAAAAATAAGGACATGATAGTTAAACATGATTAAAAATTAATTTTTTGACTGATAATGTGTGTTATGTATGTTTAAATGTCTAAGTTAATTGATTGACTAAGATATATGAATATTGTAAATTTTTTAATATTTTTTTTCGATTCATATAAATAGAAAAGAATAATTAAAAGGGTAAAATATTAATTTAAGATAACGGATAGATCATTTAAGAAAAGAAAAAAAAATATTAAAAGCATGTAATAAAGAGATTGTATTAAAAATAATATTTTTATTGAGGGTATTTGATTTTTTAGCAGTTATTCAAATAGATCATTCATTCCTCTGCATGCATCATGGTTTAAGATGATTAAAAAATGATTTATTGACTGATAATGTGTGTTACATATGTCCAGATAAGAATAAGAAAAATCATCAAAAGTGTATTTAAGATAACCGAGAGATTATTTAATAAAGAGAAAATATTAAAAGCATGCAATAAAGAGATTGGATAAAAAATAATATTTTTATTGAGGGCATTTAATTTCTTTAGCAGTTATTCAAAGAGATGGTATAAAAAATAATATTTTATTGATGGTATTAGATTTTTTTAGCAGTTTATTGACTTTATTCAAAGAGATTCATTCATTCCTACTACAGTACTACTATCAGTGTGTTGAAAGGTGGGTTTATTTATGTACTATAAATACCCCATAAAATTATTTATCTTTACTACTACTACCCCCCCTCTTCTCTGTGTACACTTTTGCCCCCTTTCCTAGTTTCATTACCTCACTCCCTCTTTCCGTATCAAAATCAGGTGCGCTTTTTGTTCCTTGGTCTTTGAATTCTCTCTCTCTCTCACACACTCGCACAGTAGTAGTACTAGTTAGTGTCAAAACTCTCTTTCGTCTCATCAATCATTCATTTTTCATTCAATTCACCGATCGTTAGAGACAAAGCGTATTCGCCGCTTGATCCGACGCAATGGACGCGCGCGAGACGCTCCGCCCACCGCCGCCCACCATGATGACGGGCCCCACATCCTACGGTTCCGCCAACATCGGCCCTAATTCCTCCGCCGCCGCCGCCATGCTGGCCCCCGTCACCGCGCAATTCCCCTTCGCCGCCGTGTCGCAACAGCACCAGCCTCCGCCCTCGTCGGAGCCCTTCCCCGCCTCCGCATACGACGGCTCCTCCTCGCCGATGAAGGCCTGCTCCCTCGCCAAGAAGAAGCGCGGCCGGCCCCGGAAATACTCGCCGGACGGTAACATTGCCCTCGGCCTCGCTCCAACCCATGCCTCGCCGCCCGCTGCTGCCGCCGGAGGCGGCGGCGGCGATTCTGCCGGCCCGGCGTCTGCCGATGCTCCGGCGAAGAAGCACCGCGGAAGGCCACCCGGGTCTGGGAAGAAACAACTTGATGCCCTCGGTAGTTCTTGTTCTTGTTGTTTTTGTGTTTTGTTTTTTGTTTGAATGGAACTGATTGCGATGTTTTTTTTTTCTTCTTGTTTTTTGCTTGTGTTGATGTTTCAGGTGCTGGTGGGGTTGGATTCACGCCCCACGTGATCTTGGTGGAGTCTGGCGAGGTAATGCTATTATTATACCAAGTAAAAACTAGTCTTTCCTACAATGCAATTCAATGCACTCTTTGCTTGTTTGTATTGTGTGGCTTTTGCATTTGTTTGTTGGTGATTTTTTTTCTGGCTTGGATGTTGATTGTTTGCACTTTGCATTCTTGGTTGTGATGGGGAGAGTTTTCTGTTTTCACCCTTCACCCAACTTGAACTTTTCTTGTACCCCCAAAATGAAGAATTCTAGAGACATTAGTCTATGCACTCAAACCATAGAAGCTTTTTATATGGTCATCTAATTACAAATAGACATGTATGAGAAGTTTAGGGTCTTTTATGATAACTATCTTAAAAGTCATCCTGAGCATGGTTATTGGTTGGTTGATAATGTAAATTTTCTTACACCGACATTACATAGAAATTAAACTTATAATCATTGTAATACTATTTCCTTTTGTTTTTTTTTTTTTTTTTTAAGGGATATAAAGCCTCAGAAGCTTTAAAGTTTTGGACTTATAAATTGCATTGTTGAATTGTTGTGGTTATGTAAATGTTGATGTTCCTATTAATAATAAGAGCAGAAAGTTTTGAACTGTGATGTGGGGTAATTGCTTTTGATTGTGACCTATATGGCTATATCTATATCTATTTTGAGAGAGAGCCTTGCAGTGATTTTTGTTTTGTTGTTTAATGTATTTGTATCATTTTGGTGAATGATTTTGGTGCTGTTGCTGTATGACGTAATTTTAGGGGTTCTTAACCTCTCTGGTGATGAAACAGTATTTTTGAACTAGTCATATTGCATACAGATAATCCTCAAATTGAATGTTAAATGGGACCTATATCTAGACAAGGAATTTTTTTTTTTTTTAAAATTTTTTTTAAATTTTTTTTTTTTTTTAATGTTGTTTGTTTTATTTTTCTGTGGCTAAAAAAGCTTGCCTTTGTTGCATGGGAGGTTGATATCAAGTGCTTGTTCAATGCTGTTGTAATTGTGTTCATCAAATTCTTTTATAATTGTTGCTGTGAAGTGTGAATGCATTTTGGGTCTCATGAAATCAATTTGAGAATTTATGAGGTGTATTTATATGTCATAGTTTCTGGTTACTTACTTATGTCATTGTATGGTGTTTGTAAATTAATGTATATTGAATATTTTGTCTCACTCAAAAAGGAAAAGGTTAATTATAGCACTGACCTACCTTTTTCTCTTGTTAGCTTTCTCTAATATGGTTTTCGAACTGAAACAAAATTGGGTTTCTTTAGTGAGTTACTATTTTGTTGTGGAACCATAATATTTGGTGTGTGTGATTTTATATGTACTTTTCTTTTTGAGGTTTTAAACAATTCTTTTTGAAGTTTCTATTGGCAGGGTTTGAGTGGGCTAGCTACTATTGTTACAAATCCTTCTCACTAGTATGCTTCTGTTGTATATAGGACATTACAGCAAAAATTATGGCCTTTTCTCAGCAAGGGCCTCGGACAGTTTGTATTCTTTCTGCTATTGGTGCAATCGGTAATGTCACCCTTCAACAGTCTGCAATGACTGGTGGTATTGCTACGTATGAGGTACTTTCTATATTCATTTGGAATCTAGTTAATATCTAGTTATCCATTATATTCAGCTTTGTTTATGCTATATTGGAAATGATCGTGTAATTTGTGTTTCTTTAACATGCATATCAATTGAGAACATGAAACTAAATGCATTATTATTTACTTCATACTTTCAACTACAAACATAACTATGCTTTAGTAACTGAAATATAGCACAAATAACACAATCACTTATTTAATTATTTGGAGGGCTGTTATTTTTTTTCTTTGTTTTTGTTTTGTTTTTTCTTCTTCTATTGAAATGGGAAAATCCTGTACTTTCTGAGATGGCAGCTGGAAATAGTTTATTTATTTCACTTATATTTGATTTAGTCTATTGATTGCATTTTTTTTATATTATTATTAACAATTTCTCAAGCAACTATTTTCTATGGTCTAATAGAGATATTAGACAATCAATTTCAAATTGATAAATGTAAGTATGTAACCTCAGAATCATTGTTGACAGATAAGGCCAACTGAATTTACATATTGCCTAAACTCTTACCATTCTGCTTCAAATGTAAGGATGAGCAGGGGTAAAAAACATATATTAATTTGAAAATTCTTGGATAGATATCTGCAGCCTGGAGTTATTGCTTTTGGTTGTACTTGTAACCTATCCTTTTTGAAAGGAAGTCTTGCAATAATTATTGTTTTGTCATTTCTTTAAAAGTATTTAAATTTTTTTAGGAACTAATTTCAGTGATGATTCTATATGAGTTAATTTTAGGGGTTCTTAACCTTTCCGATGTTGAAAGTATTGTTGGATCATTATTTTCCAACTAGATATGTACAATAGTACATATTAAAGGTTTTAGGGATACCTGCTTTATTAGATGAGTACAATTTGCAAATCTACATTATGAAATGGTTGCCGCTCTTTCTTTTTTAATATTTTTTCAAATCCTAATTTGATCTGGGAAAAAGGTGCTTTGGAATTCTGTTTCTGTTGTTGTGGATGGAACTGGATCTTAGTTATGATGAGCATGCCTTAGTGTAATAGGGATACTGTCAAGGTAATTTGGCCCTTCCGGGAATTGCTTATATTTGTTGGATTTGTGTCTTTCAGTGCATTGCCTCTCTGTCTCCATTACCTGCCAGTCTTCATATTCATCCCACCCCTGAGTGTGTGTTTGGTTTAAGTCAATTACACTTTCAAATGCACTTTGAATTTGAACACGAATCCTATCTCATTGGATTCAAGTTCAATGTGAGTGAACAGGAATACAAACATCATAATAATCACTTCCTGCTGATAAGTTTTGGATGTCAAATATCCCAATCATTAAGCATTGTAATATCCTATGAAGTCCCGACTCTAACACGGACATTGCTTACACACACAACATTCTAAAAACAAAATTGTTAAGCTTTACAAATTTCATATAATAATGACCCACAGATAAAATACTAAGAAACATATCTCCTAATAGTTAAAAAAATAGTTAAGTCCTATGGAAATGAGGCTCACAAAAAAAAAATTTATGTGCCATATTTATAAGTTGACTTTTTTTATGGCAGTAGTGTCTAGGAAGTGTTTAACCAACAATAGCTGCCGGCTCATTCTCATGATTTGTGCTTAAACTTTGTTCGAAAGGTGTCCTAGTTGTGTCAAAGAGGTGTCTGAGCTGAAAACAAATTATTTTTTAATTGTGACACGTGTTGAAGGTGTGTCTGACAAGTATCCTGTCTTTTAAGTCTCTGACATGTTCCACAAAGGTGTCTGTGTTTCCTGGGAAGCACTGACATCTTTGTGGAATGTGTTGGCGTGTCAAACACTTTTCAGACATGACACTTGTCTTACATGCCTTCGACATGTGTATGTCGCAATTAAAAAATAATTTTTTTGGCTACCGATACAACTTGGACACCTCTCCAACACAGCTTACCATATAAAAGGAGAGTCAACATATGTTATAAATATTGCAAGGCATAACATTTTTTTTAGGCTCTTTTCCATAGCACTTAACTAGTTGTTTTAACTATTAAGAGGTATGTTTCTTAGTATTCTATCTTTGAGGATCATTATTATATGAAAACTGTAAAATTTAACAATTTTGTTTTCAAATTTGTGTGTGTATATGTATATGTATGTGTGTGTGTTGTCTCCATGTCCGTGTCGGAGTCAGTACTTGATAGTACAAAATTAATTGAGTAAGACAACTTTAAGTAATTTTTTCATTGGATAAATTATAAAAAAATATACACTGAGTTTTACTACTAACTTGCTTTTATAATAAATAATAAAAACATACAAACATAAATCACATACTCTAAAATCAATTTTACCAACATTTATCCAAACGCACACTTAGTTTCATAGTTCTATACAAGTTGTGTTCTCTTATAAGCTGCTAGAGTGTCCGCATTATATAAGATACTACTTTTTTGGGTTAAAAGTTCCTTTCATGTGAATGTTCAGATTTTATGGTTTACTCATGTTTTAAAGACACCATGGTATGTGTAACATTTTCTTTCCACACCCTTTCTGAAATTGGCACGTTGTAGTTGGTTGTTCAATTAAGGCATTTTAAATGTTACTAAATAATATTTGATGGGTTTCTTCTACACAGGAACTATGTCTTGCTTTATGTTTAATTTTATATATTGTGAAGTGGCAATGTTATTACTTGACACTTGTGGATGAGTATATAATTAAATATATCAGTCTTTATGTTCATTCTCTTCACGTGATGTCTATTTACATTGCAGGGCCGCTTTGAGATTATATCTTTATCAGGTTCTTTGCAGCAATCTGAAAATAACAGTGAAGGCAGCAGAACATGCACTTTGAATGTAACCCTTGCAGGGTCCGATGGACGTGTTTTGGGTGGCGGAGTTGCTGGAACACTAACTGCAGCATCAACTGTACAGGTATTGCTTTCAAATAGTATAAATTTATGTCGATTGTTGATTTTGATTGTGTATATAATATCTTGAGCATACTATTGGGGCTTAATAGGAATAGGATTGTCGAAACTTTGATGCTTTATTTATGTGACTATTTTTTCAATCATTGATAGGTCATTATGGGTAGCTTTATTGTGGATGCGAAAACGTCGAGCTCCAGTGCCCTGAAATCTGGGTCTTCTTCTGCACCACCACCCCAAATGCTAAGCTTTGGTGCATCCATGACCCCAAATAGTCCTACCTCTCAAGGGCCTTCCACTGAGTCCTCTGAGGAACAGGATCATAGTCCTTTTTGTAGGGGGCCAGGGCCTGGGCCTGGACATGGACTCTACAATAATGCTAGCCAGCCCGTTCATAATATGCCCATGTACCATCATCCACTATGGGCTGGCCAATCTCATCAGTAAAGATGTGACTTCGGATTAACAGTGCAGAAACTGCATCGTATTTAGCATGATGCATGTTCAAATTAGTGGCTAGAGGTCAATTCTAAAATGCTAACTGCATTTTTGAGACTGACTTTAGAACAGTCTATCTTAAGGTTAAAGTTCTTCAGTTGATTATTAGGAATTTTTTTTTTTTTTTTTTATCGTAACATTTCTTGTGATGATAGCCAAGGATATGGTGCCCCTTATCCGAATTCTGTCATTTTGAAGATTGCTGTCTGCACTCCGCAGTAGCATATAGCAGAATCAGAATGTGCTTTCCTCCATGCATCGTGCTTTATTATTTGTGGTAAATGCTAATCAGTGTCACTGGTTAAAGAAGTAAGAGTAAAGGTTTTTAATTGGATGCGTAAAAATACATTCTCCAATAATTTTTAAATATGCTGTCGTATAATTTCTAATAAAATCTTTTATGTTTTAATTCACCAGTGTCCTTGGTCATCAGCAAGACCCATTGTTGATTTAATTCTGAGTTTACTACAGATTTGGTTCCTCATGCATTCATTAGCCGTGAGTAGTGTTCCTATCATCTGAGCTGCGTATTCATTCATTTTGAAATTTCAACCGCGGCCACTTCACGTATCAATCATGCATGTCCCATAAATACTTGCACATTCTTACTCTTCAAAGAGGAACAATTCTGTGTCATCTTAAGCAATTATATTCAAATAATCTTTCAAAATTTTATTAAATGAAGAAAACATTAAATGCTTTTAAAACATTAAATGTAACAAAATATATTCTTATGTTCATTTAATGAATGTTTTTAATCGGGGCGTATATTCACAGAAAATTCATTATAAGTATTTCTGTCTTGTTTCAAAGAGGTATTTATTCTAGAGGATTTATCTCAGTGATTGAGTAAAGTATAGAAATTATTTTAAATCGTAGGATATCTGTGTTTGAAACCCACATATTTTTTCAAAAAAAGAGGAATCTGGGATGATCATTTATGAAGTGGCTTTTTGCACCCATTATTTTAAATCCTAGGATATCTGTGTTTGAAAATTCATTATTGAGTAATGATCATCTAATCCAAAGTGGAGCGTTTCTTTGCTTCTTTTGTGAAAACTTTCGAATTGTGAAAGGTGAATTTCGTTGCCAGATGTCATTTATGAAGTGGCTTTTTGCACCCATTATTTATTTATTTAAAAGCACGGTTGTGTTGTGCATGAGACGTTGAAACTTGCGTGTTGCAGTGGAGCGTATGGACTAAGTCTCCAAACCACGCGCCACTGCCCGAAAGAAACACCTCAACCACTTAGCAGAACAGACGGTGACGTATGACATTTTACAATCAATAAAAAACCACGCGCCACTGCGAGAAAATCACACCTCAACCACGCGCTTCCCTTGCACTCCAACACCCTAACCCAACCCATACCAAATTAAAGTGACACCATCATTTGTTTAATTTGGAGGAATAAATCACTAATTTTGATCTATTAACGGTGTAAAATCGTTCTGATTTATTAAGAAATTTTTTTCCTAATCAAAATCATTAAGAATAAAATAATACTTGATGAATCACCAAGTACGTGAATAACTAGCGGAACACTATTTTTGCTTAAATATTGATATTGGATTTGAATTGTAAATATGTAACTACATTAAAAATATTTAGAAAAAAATGTTTTATGGTTTATAATGGTCTATTCAAACAAAAATTGCCTACTTTCATTTAGACTAAAAAAACACTGGACGATAGTAAATTGGAGTCAAAATAATAATAAAAAAAACTTTGGTATCTCTATAATAACTAGTGCTACTTCAACGTTTGGACAATTTCTAATATGGTCCCTTCTTGGATCTTATCACTTATAGTGCTACTTGATGTAGCACACATATATCTAGCTAATAGCTAACTAGTGTTTGAGTTCCCACATCATCCCAGAAACATATTTTAATCTTCAATCTCACTCCTTCACTTCAATTCTTTTCACATAATCTATATTTGTTCATTCTATGAATTGCTTGGTCATGCCATTATCATTGATCCGAAGACGCTCCATGGGTTATAGGCCCCTAACGAAGGACAAAGAATGTGAGAACCTTGTAACCGTGGTGGTCGGAAAAGAGAAGAGGGTGTTCCTCGTGGACCCTTTCATATTACAAGAGAACCCTTTTCGGGTTTTGATAGACACGTCCACGAGGAAGGAGGAGGATCATCAAGAGGACAAGGATCATCATCATCTCCATCAAAGTAGTAGAGTGGTCTTTGTCGATGTGGATGCCATTTTTTGTTCGAGCACATGTTGTGGCTCATGCACAATGATTGTTCTTCTTTGTCCAAGCTTAATTTGAAGGAGATTATTGACTTCTACGCTCAGGATATATGATCATAATAACATTGTAAGTTTGATGAGTTGTAATTTGACATAGCAAACTATATACCATGTTTTACTAATTTCAGTTTCATTGTTAAGAGTAGGGTTCTCTCTTCCTGAGCAAGAACACCTTTAAAAATTTTAAGGGTTTCCTATATTAACAATTATAAGAAATTTGTAGGATGTTGAAATATATGATTTTTATAAATAATAAATAAATATTGTGTACCTTTTTTTATAGTGAAACTTTTTTCCGATGCGTTTTGATTCTTTGGAAGAGAAGAGAAACAAGATTTTGCTCCCTTATTCTTTCTATCTCTCTACGCTCGTGATGATTATTGATTGAGAAAATACTTTTCTGTCATGAAGGGGACCATATTTCACGTTAGTGAGTATTAGCTCCTTTATAACAACTACACACATAAAATAGTAGTTATCTCTAGAAACTGCTCTAATTTAACCCAATTACAATTTAATCCTTAATTATTAATTATTTATTAGTCCCTACATAAGTCACATGTCTCTCACATGAGACATTAATTCTTAATTTCTCCCACTTGACTCATGTGATATTACCAAACATTTGAACTAAATAAATAAATAGATTAAACTAACATAATGCACGTTAAAATGACTAAATCATTTTATACATTGGGTACATCATAATTTCATGTTTAAGAATAAGAACCAATTCGAGTCATGAGAGTTGTACATCACTTAATCGACATAATCCATTCCATGTACTACGAATTAGTCTTCTTCTTAATATGACCGTTAGTTAGGAGTACATAATTGGTCCAACATAATGTCTTTATTCAATACAAAACCTGTTAACATTACTCTAATACAAATATGCATGCAAACATAGAACAAGTAATAAAAACATATCATAAATAAGCTCAGAGTGTCAGTAAAATGCATAAGGTAAATTACACTTAGTGGTCATCAATAACAATAATGTCCCTATTTTCAACATTTTCTATAAATATCTTGGGCGGTAATCCCTTTGTCAAATGGTCAACTACCATAAGGTTTGTGATAATTTGTTCTATTGACACTCTTTGTTTCTAAAGTTCTTCCTTCACGACAAATTACTTCAATTTCATATGCTTAGCACCCTTAGAGTAATTATCGTTCTTAGAGAAAAATATTGTTGCATAGTTATCACAATACATTTTTAGTGGCCTAGCAATACTGTCGACAACTCCAAGCCCTGAAATAAAGTTCTGTAGCCAATTAGCCTGAATTGTAGCCTCAAAACATGTTACAAATTCAGCTTCCATGGTAGATGTAGTAATAACTGGTTGTTTTGCACTCTTCCACGATATTGCTCCTCCGACTAAATGAAATACATCGCCAATAGTGGATTTTCTCGTATTCACACATCCAGCAAAGTCTGAGTCTAAATACTCAATCACCTCAAGGTGATCAAACCTTTTATATGTAAGCATGTGATCTTTTGTTCTTGTAAGTATCTCAGAACATTCTTTGCAGCTTTTCAATGTTTCATTTCTGGGTTACTTTGATATCTTCCTAACATTCCATGTGATCTTTTGTTCCTGTAAGTATCATAGAACATTCTTTGTAGCTTTCCAATGTTCAATTCCCGGGTTACTTTGATATCTTCCTAACATTCCAGCTATTAAGCTTATGTCTAGTCGAGTACAGATCTAAGCATACATAATACTCCCAACAACTGATGCATATAGAATTGCTTCCATTTGTTTTCATTCCAAATTATTTTTAGGACATTGTGCAAGACTAAATTTGTTTCCTTTCTGAATTGGACTAGATGATGCTAAACACTTTTCCATCCTAAATCTCTCTAGTACTTTATTGATATATGCTTTCTGAGACAAGTCTAACAATCCTTGTGATCTATTTCGGAATATTCATATCCCTATCACATAGCTTGTCTCACCCATATCTTTCATTACAAAGTTGCAAGAAAGAAACTTCTTAGTCTCATGAAGAAGACCAAGATCATTAGTTGCAAGCAAAATATCATCAACATACAAAATTAGAAAAATAACCTTACTCATATTGACCTTCAGATATATACATTGATCAACAGTATTTTCCTTAAATACAAAGGAAACAATGTTATCATTAAACTTCAAATACCATTGGCGAGAGGCTTGCGTAAGATCGTATATTGATTTCTTTAAATTGCACACCATGTGTTCCTTTCCTTCAACTGAGAACCCCAATGGTTGGTCCATATAAACATTCTCCTCTAAATCTCTATTAAGAAAGACATTTTTAACATCCATATGATGTAGCTCCAAGTCATAATGGGCTACTAATGCCATGATAATCCTGAAAGAATCCTTTTGTGAGACCGTTGAAAGCGTCTCTTTATAATCAATGCCATTTTTCTGAGTAAATCCCTTAGTAAAAAGTATAGCCTTATAACATTCAAGGTTGCCATGAGTGTCACGTTTAGTCTTGAAGATCCACTTACAACCAACTCTCTTACAATCCTTTGGCAATTCTATGAGGTCCTAAACACCATTATGTTCCACGAAATTTAATTCTTCTTTCATGGCATCTAACCACTTCTCAAAATTATCACTGCTTACAGCTTGTGAAAACAAAATTGGATCATTATCATTAATGCTTAAGTCTGTTTTTGTTTCATGTAGGTATACAACATAGTCATTCGAAATAGCTGGTCTCCTTTCTCTTTGAGACCTTCTTAATGCTACTTCTTGTGGTTCTTCCACAATAGGTTCATTATGTATAATAAGTTCATTATTGCGTTGTTCTTCTTCATTGTTGTTTGGAACAACAACTGAAGGAGCAATCACCTTACTGCTATAGACACAAGTTAAACAGACTTGCACTCTAACTTATTTAATTTCCGCATCTCGTGGAACTGTACTCCAATTGATTTCACCATTTTCAATGAACCTTGCATTTTCAGTTTCAACAATTCTCATACTATGATTAGGACAATAAAACATATACCCCTTTGACTTTTTTGGATAACCAATGAAATATTCACTGATTGTTCTTGCATCCAATTTTCTTTCTTGTGGATTATAAATCCTTATTTCTGCTTGGCAATCCCAGACATGCTGGTGCCTTATACTAGGTGTCCTATTCGTTCACAGTTCAAAAAGTATCTTTGAAACTACCTTACTAAGAACCCTATTCAACAATTACATGACAGTTTTCAAGGCATACATCTACAAAGATCCGGGTAAAGTTGAATTGCTTAACATACTCCTAACTATATCCATTAAAGTTCTATTACGCCTTTCTAATACACCATTTTGTTGTGGTGTACCAGGCATTGGGTATTGTACACCAATGTCATGTTTCTGAAGGAGTTTAGCAAATAGACTTGAGTGTTGCCCAATTTCATCACATCTTTCGTAATACTCACCATCTCTATCAAACCTAACAACTCTCACCTTTCTATCTAATGGTCTTTCTATTTCATTCTAGTAAATTTCTTAGGTATCTACTGCCTAATATTTCTCATCCATCGCGATGGGCAACCAATGAACTAATTAACAAATAATCACTAAATATTAATTATAAATTCTCTCATCATTAATTAGTATTGACTTGTTCAAAGCAATGTTGGGGATATCGTTGGAACACTAAGGGGAATATTCAATACTACTTTCTAATTGAACACAATAAGGAGAATTATTCATGGTTCCTCCCGTCTTTTATCAATCTTTTGGACTTTAGGTCCGTTTTTGTTATCTTAAAAAAATTAACTTCATGTAACATTTTTGCTGAAGCTATTTTTATTTTTTTACAAAATACAAAATTTTTTTTTTATAAGTTTATTGTTTTACTAAGTGTTTTTTTTATCATCATGACATTAGTGTGAAGAACTTATCTTATTTTAAAATTTAATTGGTCACTTTTAACGAAATTAAATTTTCTGTCAATTACTTTTTTTTACTATTCACTTTGTCAATTAGCTTTTCTTAATTATATATTCTTACTAAACTATTTTCTCGTACGATCACTTAAACAAACAAGTACCTAAACTCGAGCATAGAATCACGCGCGTAATCAATTCACGACAAATTCAGGAAGTTAATACCTGGTGTAGATATTGATGAATTCCAAATAATTCTTGTCCATATACAATACGGTGGATTGTTGATTGAAATTTCAAGAAACTTTGAAACGTGCCTATCGCCATCGGAGTTAGCTAGCATGTTATGTTATGGTTCTTATACTCTTATGGACTTTTGTTGAGTCCATAGTATATATTATATAGCGTAAAGTATGAGCAATATTGTAAATTAAATAATTGGTTACGTCTTGTAAAATTAATTTAGTTACTGAGTTTCATAAAGCTTCTTGCCAATGTGACATGCCATTATGCTACACAGATGAGTGGGGGAGTAATTAATTTCATGTGAATGCATGAAGACCTTATATCACTATATTAATGTTTTTGATTATATGTAAATGTATCTAAATCTATGTTTGACAACTGGTACCTTGTTATAATTAATGTGTTTCTTTTTTGCTGATTAAAATAAATAAATTCACCAACTACTTTGATATTTAAAATTTTCAGGGACTATGTAATAACATCCAACAATTTTAGGGATTAAAGTAGTGATTTTGAGATATCACATATGAGTTAACACGAACACTAGATACTAACATATTTGACATCGTTAGGTCGATTAAGGGTGACAAGAGACTAACTTAGATTAACAATCATCAATTTCATAGATTATTTTTTAAATAATTTCTAAAACTAAATTAAAAACATTCTATAATTTTAGATAGACTTAAGTATGTTTTTAAACCTTTAAATTTGGCTATTTTTTTTTTGTCCTTCAAAAATAAAATTATTTTTATTCTTCCTTCAAATTTTCGTAAAGTTTCTTTTAGTATGTCTTTGTTCATTGTGTTTATGATTTCATAATTTATGACCCTTTTTAACCTCCAAAATAAATATTTCTAATTTAATTTTTTAACAAACAATTTATGGTGATTTTAAATTGCCAAAATGTTTGACTCATATGGATTGGTGATATTTTTTTTTTACATATTTTGGTGATTTTAAAGAAGAGAATAAAAATATGGATACTGAATTGTGACAATTTTTTTACATATTTTGACGAATTTAAACTGTCACAAATTATTTTTGAAGAAATTAAATAAAAAAATTATGATAGTGAAAAATTGTCACAAATTGTGACACCATTAACGCCAAGAAATGAAAGGACTAAAATTAGCTTTTTGAAAATTTGAAGGACTAATAAAGATATATTTTTTGAAGGACTAAAAACAACTACTAAATTTAAAGGACTAAAATCATATTTAAATTTTTTACATATTAAAATAAAGATTCATTCATCTTTTATAACATACCAGTGGGTTAGGGGTTGGGAATGGAAGGAGAATAGGGCTCGAACTCCCCTTCTCGAGGTTTTGTCCCACTGGCCTTCACCATCAGGGTTTGGGCCTTTGGATATCAAATCTCAAATGCTATATTCACTCCCCTTTTATATAGTACACTCCCCTTTTATTTTATTTCACCCAAAACACCCCTATATGCTGTTTAATTATTATTCTGGAACGTAGTTTCCAGAATGATGTTTTAGATTTTTAGTTCTGAAAATTAGTTTCCGAACTGAAAAATATAAAATAATATTTTGGAAATTAATTTCTAAAATACAACAATAAATTTCTAGAATGTCGTTTTAGATTTTGCATTTTAGAAAGTACTTTTTGGAATACAAAATTTAAAATGGCATTCCAGAAACTACTTTTCAAAATTTAAAAGTAAGCACATTAAAAAAAATCACTATATCAAATTTAATTTTTTATTTTCTTTCCTTAAAAAATTTATTTCTTTTAATTATGCATAAATCACCCAAAAGGAGTGCAAATGTACTGTGTTTGAGAGCTTGGAGAATGAAGAAACCCTAATGTTAGACAAAAAAACAAACAATCAAGGAAGACCGAAACAAGATATTAAATCAGATGCCATAAAAGGAAATGAAAGAGATGAATGATTATAATGAAAGAGAGGGAGTGTTTCGTTGTCTTGGAAGGAGTGTATTGTCATAGGGGAGAGTGTGCGACAGTGTGAGGAAAGAATAAAGTTTAAAAAAAGGTCATTTAAATTATAATCAAATTAAAATAGAAAAGGAGAGTGTACTTAAAAAAAAAGGGAGTGAATATAACATTTTTCAATGTATATCTGGCTTAGATTTTACAGACATGTTCGGTATGTGCTTTAAATATATGGAAAGTCAAGACCGATATCAATTTTAAAAGGTAATAGCTAGTTTCTAATAAGTTTTGAATCCGATTCTCAAATTGCGATTAGCCTTTCTGGTTAAGGAGTGTCAAAAATGTCATCCTTGATTCAATCTTGTTCACGACATTAAGGAATTTTATTTGAAGGGAGGTGTTTTACATCGGAGTCATACCTTATGGCGGGAAGAAAATCAAGTTGACCAATTATGGATTTCAGATACAGGATCAATTGAGAATCTTTGATGTTGTTCCATCATTCCAACAAAAAAAAAAAAAATAATGACTGAGTTAGAATTAGACAATTCGAGATATAGACAAAATATGAAAGTTTCAATAATGTGTACGAATGAATTGTAAAATTTTAGAAAAAATAAACTTAAAGGAATATTTAGATGTATATTTTAATTATATTATACATAAATATTTTATCTTTTTATACCAATATATTATTTAAGTAATTCTTTTATAATTTATATTCATTTTATTTATTTTTTACCCAGAAAAGTTAAAAAAAAAATTCAAACGTTACATAATCATATATTATAAATTCATGTCATCATTCTTTTTTTTAAAGAACATGCCATCATTCTTTTTTATTTTATTTTAAAGAACATGTCATCATTCTTAAAATTAAACTTAGAATATGAAAAAAATTAACGTGAGAAATTATTTTTAAAAAATTAAACTTATATGAAAAAATACGTGAAAAATTGTCAAGAGAGGTGAGTGAAATAATATTAGGATTATGAGAACTTAGAATTCTTGTAAAAAAAAAATCCGTTTAATTAGTGAGAAATTTTAGTTAATAAATAAACGTAACTAATGGTTGTTGGTGAATACATGAAACATCTAGTCTGGAGTAGGCAAGAGTTATTGCGATAAAATCATTTTCTTTGAGAAGTTTTTCTAAATCCTTCTAGCTATTACGATGACGAGAAGACGACATATCATCTTATCTTGAAAAAAACTTTTATTTTTATGCTGTTTGCTAATGTTTTTTAAAAATACTTTGATCTTTTGAAAAAGTTTTAAAAAATATAATTCCACCCCTTCTTGTGCTTGTCTTTACACTTTATTTATAACTGTTTCCTGTTGGAAACAGCTTAGGGAAAAGCTGTTTCACGCTCATATATCCTATCTAAACATCATCCAAAACAATGCTGAGATTTGGTTTTCTTATTCTTTTCTTTAACCCTCTCATTAACCAATCAAATTTGAGTCCTTTTTTATGGTCCTCAAAGCACATTTCCTTGACCACGATTATGCTTTTTTTTTTTTTTTTTTTTTTTTTTTTTTTTTTTTTTTTTTTTTTTTTTTTTTTTTTTTTTTTTTTTTTTTTTTTTTTTTTTTTCTTTCTTTCTAAAGGAACTTCCATTTTGATTTATAGGATACTAGCTGGATGGAAGCGCCATTCTAGATTCCAAAATTTACTCCAAATCAAAGAGCCTTCTTATCCTCCAACTCTCCCCTTCTCCAATTAGGGTTACAGACACATCCTTCCAAACTCTCTTTGTACTTTGGGTTGCACACACATATCCTCCCACTTAGGAGATCTTTTTCCCTCCTCAATGTTCCGCCCTAATGAAAAGTCATTTGAATCTAAATGATTCTTTTTAAGAACTTATTTTGGCATTTTAAGAAAAGATAAATGATAAACAAGGATATCATTCAACGCCAAGTTATAATTAACGTTAGTTTGCCTCCAAAGACAAAATAAATACCTATTTCTCCGAGAGAAGAGCCTGAGATACAAGGAACCAATAACAAACTTATGATTACTACCACCTATTGGAATACCAAGAGAAATCGAAAAAGAATTGAACCAGCCTAGCAATTGATCAAATTCTAAAGCTGAATCATAATTATTTTTAGAGATTAATTTTCAACATTGATATCAATTCAAAACATCTCAAAATAACCTTCACAGGGTCAGATTCTTCACTCATGCTTCCTATACCAATCTAATGGTATATATAAACACTCCTTTTTCGCTAGAAAAATAACACCCCCTTTTCCAAATTCTCATTCTCTTTTTTTATTTTTCATCAAATTTCAATTATTATTTTCTCTATGACAGCCAACTATGTTTTCACCATTGTCATTATTACCATGATTAGTAGTATTGTAATCAAAATTATAATTTTTTTTAATATACCTCGTCAATTTCACATGCCATTTAGTTAATTTGAAGAAATGTTATTTCTATAACAACTTATACAACAGTTTGTATAATTCTTTTGTGTGTCTATCTCTTCTTACACATTATTTATTACATGTTATAATAATGGAGAAAGATAAACACAAAAATTAATGTTGTATAAATTATTGTATGAATTGTTGTACATGTGTTGTAGTATTTCTTTAATTTGTTAGGATTAGTACATAAGCAGATGTATAATTGAACGATATATGGTTGTATAATTTCTTTTATTAAGAAACAAATGCCATGAACTACATCACTAGATAAATAAATTCTAGCATCAAATGTGTTTATTTATCCCTTTAATTTAGCTAATTAAGTTTATTTTTTTAACTTCAAGCAAATTTAGCTATTTGCCAATATTTTTTTTCATCTAAAATTCTCAAATTATAAGTTTTCTATCAAAATATTTTGAGATTTATGATGAATTTAATTAAATGATACTGTAATTATAATTTAAAAAATTTAAAAGTAAAATAATTAGTAAATTATACTAACACTATAAAAGTATGGACCAATAACTATTATATGAATACTTTCAATATTTTCCATGCATTTTAACTACTATGTATAATGCAATTGATATTTGTTAATATTATTGTACTAGTTTTTCTTTCATAAACAAAATTTTTACTTGTAAAGTCCAAGAAACACTAGATGAAAGTGCAAAACTCTATTGGTTTTGCTAGTCAAATATTATCATAATTTGATATTTAGCGTATTTAATCATTATATACTTACAAAATTTTAGGTTAAAACAAGTTATTTAGACCCCAATTAAACCAATCTGTTTATGATTGAGTTGGTTAGAGTTGGATTTGTAAAAAAATTGCATAAACCAAACTCAACCCAAACTATAAAGTTGGGTGATGGGTTTAGCCAAACCCAACCTATGAACACCACTGGTTCATAATTAAATATATCACTTGAAACATCTTTACTTTATAAAATCTATAGCCAACAAGAGATTAATATGCTAAAGTTAAAGGTTGAATCATTCAAGTAGTACCCAAGTTTAATTTTTGACGAAAATAATTTTTTATCAGACTTTACTTACCTCTTTACCGAACTCCGAATTAGTTAGGTTTTCTTTTTATTGATGAACAGAAAGGTTAAGACAATTTTTATTTTATAAAATTTATAAGATATATACACACCAATAAAAAAATAGAAAGACTTATTTTTTATGCTAAAATATGTTTTCGATCCCTGATAAATATCCAAATTTTGTATTTATTTTTTGATAATTTTTTTTTCATTGCATTGAGTCCATGATAAAATCACAATTTTATTTTTGATCTTTGACACGTTTTTTAGTCCTTAATAAATTAGAAAATTTTGTATTTATTCTATGATAAAAAAATATATTTGTTATTAGAAACTTAAAAATTATCAGGTAACAAACACAAAATTCTTTAATTTATTAGAAACTTAAAAAATGTTAATAATCAAAAACAAAATTATTTTATTAGAAAGTAAAAATGAATTTATTAATTTACTAAATAACAAATAAAAAATAATTTATTAAGAATCATTAATCATTTTTTATCAGCTAAACAGAAGGCACTATATATTGACCCCTTGCTAGTGGCTGAAAAGTAACAACAAGATCTAATCTTTATCAAATTCAGCAAACCTATAAAATCAAAGGGGTCATTCTTAAAGATAACACCATTATGCATCAAAGAGACCATAAGTTCATAACTTCACATGCATGGCATAAAACGCTACTTACATATGGTTAAAATTAACTATGAATGTTAAAGGTGTTGATCATAGTATCATCCAATAACTAATGCACAGAGAATTACAAGTTAAGAATGTTGAAGTTGCAGAAATTAAAGCAGATTAATCGAGGATATTTATAGATAACATAGCAGACACCTATCGTCACATGCACAATGAAGAATTCCAAGAACCAATTAGAGAAATTGTTGGCACGGAACTCATAATCAAATAGCCAAACACACTATTATCTGCGTGCAGACTCCACAGACATACATATATATTAGAGGTGCAGAAGAGAGATTCTAGCTAGCTTATATAATTAATAAAAACAATTATAGTCAATTCCAACATTCATTAGTGCGTGTGTGTATATATATATATATATATAGTATAATTATATGTTATATGTATGTTGCCATAGCTATCTATATACGGATTTTTGTGGTGGTCATTGACGTATATATATTCTTGAAGCTAAGTGTTTAATAGAATCAAATGCAATTCTTGGAGGACAATGAAGCGCCATACAAATTGTTTTGAACTTTTGATCAAAAGCATAGCTAGTACAGCTTCTTCACTACTGTGTGAAAGTGCAATTAAGGTCAGCACATAATCAGAAACACAAGGTACTTTGCATTATAAAAAAAATATATTAAGTGGAGAATAATTAAAAGCCAGCAGTGACATTACGTTTTTGCAATATTTAAATCTAGTCCGCGCCGGAAACCTAAACACCCTATATCGAACCTAAACTTGTTTATCATTTGCTCCACATACGATATTATATATATATATATATATATATATATATATATATATATATATATAATCATGTCACAAAACTAATTAGCCCCACAAGGTAATTAAAAATGAGGCCATATATGACTTTGGAACATGAAAGCCATTTCGGCCTAATTAAGGGGCATAGCTTTTAATGAAAATCCGTAAATCATAATTTGCTTAACTAGCCAGTGTCACTCATTCTATCCTTTGAAGCCTATAAATTTAATTATAGTTATGCAAAATAGATGAACCAAAATAAAGGGTGCAAGTTTTTCAATACGTGGAAAGCAATGTTACTATCCCCCCCATGCATTGTGTCCAGAGTGCAGTGGATTCCATTCTCCAGATTCGAACTGAAAGAAAACAGATATAGGTGATGTTTGGCAGTGATGGATGGCCTTTTTTTTTAGGTTTTTTTTATTTATTATTATTATCTTTACCTGGTTAACCAGATCATACATTTTGCCTAAAGAGTAGTAGTAGCTAGCAGTACTCAAAACTGGGACATCCAATTCATCAATGGATTTAATAAAACCTTTTTCAATGTTCCAATTACTCCAGGCAATATAATGATAAGAAAATAGAGCGTAATACAGAATGAAGTTTGGTTATTGGGAGTCATAAGATGATTTGATACTTGGAAGGAGGAATTTAAATGCCTTCACAACATAACATATTAATTACTAACATTTATTTATATATATAAAAAACTAAAGTTGGTTAATGAAGGTAACCACAAATTTTAATTTATATATATATATATATATATATATATATATATAGATAACGAGAAAAAGAAAAAAAAATAATCATATGCATGTCATAAAAACATACATATTCATGACTGAAGTACAAATTAATATAATACGAAGGTAGGCATTAATTTAAGCTTTTAATTTTTCAAATATTTTACTTTTCTTATGTATATAATGTATAGTTGATATACATGCACGGAAAGCTTATAAAATTAAACACCGTACATGCCAGCCTTTAATTTATTACTGAATCCCTAGATTTTATATGCATACATTTTGCACACATATATACACTGACATATGTATACCAAACACAAACACTAATTATAAATTTATTCGCAACCTTGTGAAACAAGCGAGAAGGTACTTCTCTTGACAAAGCGATATAATAATATATTTAAAAATAGAAAAACCATAAAAGGCACAGAAATAAAGGAGATGGGGTAGAGGTAGCTGGTTATGGAGTTGTGACTCGCAATGACTTATTATTGCTTCATGTCTAACGACAACAAGCTTCTTGAAACATGTAGTATTAGCAGCTTAGTGCAAGTGTTAATTATACAAAAGCTAGTTAAATAAATCCTCAAACAGAGAAAAAAAAGCAAACACAAACATATATAAAATAAAAGCAAGCGATACTAATCAATTAAATTATACAGTGTTCCATATTATAATGATGGACAAGGAAATTAAGTAAATAAAATCCCAAAGAGATGAGAATCAGACTGAAACCGGCTACATAGTAATAATCATCATGTCATATCATATCATATCCATTAACAACAGAAGAGAAAAAACAAGAAGAAGAAGAAGAACATATAGTTTATATATATGTTGTAGTCCATGAATATTTGCTGACCTTATGATAATATTAACCCTTTGGTGATGATAAATCCTCCATCAACATGATCTTCATCTGTCTCATATTATCAGATTCATGAACCCTCAAAAAGGTGGTAACTGAACATTCTGCATATTGAGTGGTAAGTTGAAGAAGGGAAGTCCTGAAGAAGGGTCAGGGAAAGGGTTATTGTTGTTGTTGTTTCCTTGAGATGACGTCGTTGCGGGTGGCTGAATCTGAAGCTGTTGTTGTTCATCTTCTTCTAAGGGTAGCCTCTCGTAAGCCACGTTGGTGAACGATGCTGCGATGACGATTACTGGCCCTGCCGCGGTTAATTCTCCCACGACGTTTCCTCCGACGACCTGGCCCTGCCCGCCGGCGAGGTAGATTGTGAGACTGGTGGCTCCCGGCGGAGCCGGCGGCGGGAGGAATGAGCCGGAGAGAGAGAGAATCTCGAACGTTCCGTGCAGCGTGACGACGGCTCCGGTAGCAGCGGGTTGCCGGAGCCTGACATTGGTGACGGTGCCGCTGCCGCTGAGGACGCAGATCCCGCGCTGGCGCCGCCGCGCGTACTCGGTGACGCAGTCGAAGACATCGGAGCCGCTTCCGACCTCAAGGATGTGGGCCCTCAGCGTGTTGGCGCTCTCCCGGGTGATTATCACTGGTGGCTTTGGCTTGTTCTTGGACCCGGGAGGTCTGCCTCGTGGGCGCCGTCCAACGATGTCGCCAGGACCTGAAACAAGTTCCAGGCCCTGGCTTTTGTTATGATCATCCTTGAACGGTGTCAACGCCATTCCACGATTCGGAGGAGTTTCTTGCTCCTCCGAATCGCGTTGGTGCCGGTGCTGCTGGTAATTTTGTTGCAAGTGCAAGTCCGGTCTGTGAAGGTTCTGAACAAAGCGTGACGCGCTTCCTAAATCCAAACCAGCCATAGAAACATCCAAAAAAAAAAAAAAGAGAATGATAATATATAAATAGATATAACTCACAATCACAAGGTGCAAAACAAAAACATAAATAAAACGAAGGTTATATATTATAAGAGAAAAATAGAAAACAAAGAATACAAATGATTATATTATGGAGAAATACAGTTAACAAATAGTAGATAATTTTTTTTTTTTTTTTGGGTCAAGAACAGTATTGGTTTGTTTATGCTTATTTTAAGGGAAGTGATGTGAGTGTGTGGAAATAAAAAGAAGGGAAAAGGAGGAAGAGGAAGAGGAATAGAAAATGGTGGGTTTTGGAAAGAAAGATGGAGTGCAGATAAAGAAAAGGGAATGAAGAAGGAGGAGGAGAAGGTGAAGAAAGAATGGGAGAGAGAACTGAAATGAGATTGAAGGAGACAAAGGACTCACAATGCAGTCATTTGTTTGGGCATACAAAAGTTTAAAATAATAATAATAATAATAGGAACATGTATTATAAAATATAACAATTAGTTGAGGGAAATCTTTAACACACTTGCTAAGATGTGTTCTTCACTCCTTTTCGAAGAGCGTGACCTCAACGCGACCTTATTAAGTTGATTAGACTTAATTAATTGAACATTACCGTCAATTATTGTTTAGGTTTTCTATGGGCGTTAAATGAATACTAGTATGGCCTTATACGCCTTTAGGTTAGATTTGTTTACTTAATTAATATAGTGTAGGTTCTTTACTAGATTTTACTTGCACAAATTTGTATAATTAATAATATGTATTTTTGTGTGAATCTATGTATAAAGGACAAATTTGATTGAGATTTAGAATAAATATTGGGTAATTTATACTAATTACTAATTTTTATGAATTATCCCCCTTCAGTTTTTTTAATGAATTAATTAGAATATACTTATAGTGTAAAATTATTTTATATCCTCATCCAATTATTGATTGTCGTGTTTAAGATTATTAGTTTTTGTAATAATTATTTTAAAAATATTATATATAAAACGGACTCTAATTGTTGGATTATATAATTTTTTT
>PYAF01002917.1:766371-776977 GCA_007407185.1 Glycine tomentella | reverse complement strand
TTTGATAACATAATTTATCAATTATTGATGAACAACATGTTTATATTATTATTTTATATAACTTCTAATTTATTTTGAAAAATATATATTTTAGACCATTAGAATTGTAGATTTTATAAAATTAAATTTAATCTCTTATTTTTATTTATAGAATTTTTTTAATAGATCCTTAAAATAAATATTGTAATAGGCATTAACATATATTTTGAGGGTGGGTTTAAATTTGTTCAATCTCAGTTTACATAACTTTAAACATTATTTTATTTTTTCCTCTTATTCTTCCAAATTAATAATTTTATTTTTATTCATCTTAATATAATATGTATTTATTTTTATTATAATTTTGAACATTTTCTACTAAATATTTTTAAAATTTAGTATATGCGGGGGGCCACGGGGTAACTTCCACATTATTAAAGTTCTTTTTTACTCAGGTAATCAATGCTCAGATGACAAGGTTAGTTATTTATGTACTGTATATATATAGTTGGGATAAAATTAACTATTAAATGTTTACCAAAAGAAGTATTTATTAAATGAGGAAAAGTAAAAAGTTTACCTTATTTTAAAAGAACTTATCCATCTACCGAAAAATAAAATAAGAAAAACGTAGCCAGTGAGTTTTATAATAATAACTTAACGCTATCTAACAACTTAACATCGCTTTGGTAAAGAGATATCTGTACAGATTGTGGTAATATTTATTTATTGGGTTTTAAATTAAAATAATTTTAGTATATATATGTCCTTAAAAGTTAATTTAAAGGGTCACAATTTGATCCAAATACTTGACAGAACTAAGAGTTGGTTGGATTTCGTAAACAACAAAAGTTCTTTTACTTAAAAAATGTACATTTAGAATATATTATTAAAAAAAGAATATGAATTGAAAAAAAAGAAAAGATCACAATCATGCTATTTTTTTTTTAACTATTCCTTTATAAATGTACATGAAGGGAAAGAATGGAAAAGTTTAAATTGTTTGTTTTGTTGTCGGATGAAAGTAGGATAAAAAATGATTATCCTATGATTCTTGCCATTATTATGATAATATCTAATTGTAGTCTACAATTTTATTTTATATAGTTCGATCGCTATAGAGTAAAACTGGATATATAAACAATAAATTCTTCGCATTATAATAGGTTTTATCCACTTCCTATATTTTATAACGCTTACTCTTTTGAGGCAAACAGAGCTGAAAATCCAGAAGAATTGAAGAATACCACTAATAACACATTTCCTCTTAGAGAATTTGAAAAAGAGAAAAACAACTAACGAAAGCAGATATAATCATGCATGCATAGTGCTTTTTGCTCTTGCTGTTTATAAAATGCATTAATTAATACTAGAAAAACACTGTCGATCTCTTGAAAGGATATATGAAAATATAGGATTAAATTTAATAATCAGCAGATGATATGAGAATATATATTAACATGACATGTTATCTCACTAGATTCAGTGGAGTGAATTAAGAAATGAATTGACATGTTACATGTGTATATGTTTGTGTTTGGTTTTGTTTTTAAAGAAGTTAGGGTGTTGTGTTGTGTTGTGGGGCGCGTGGTAACGGGGTTGTGTGTGTTGTGTGCGTGTCTAGGTCTAGAGAGAGATAGAGATTGTGTATGTGCGGGTGGGGTTAGAGGATGGAATATGGATGGTGATGTATTAATTGATGTAAATAATGTAATGTTGTTCGGTCGGTGGTGGTGGTCTTGTGGGGTTTGAATTGAAATTTTGGGCATGGCCTTCTCTTCATGTGGGTTCACACACTAACCATAGTTTATGTAAGTTGATCAAGATGTTGGGTTTATAGCTAGTTTAATTTGGCCTATGCTAATAACAATATTATATAGTTGAAAACTTGATCAAACATTAGTAGCTACAACCTATACATTAATATGACTATTTTATTTGTTATAATAATATGCTTTATATCACACATTCGATAAACGAGGGCGGAGGAATGGCCAAGTGGGAGATGATGCTGCGGCTGGTGGTTCCCACTCTTGTCTTCTTCCTGGCCAAACCTCCATGACATGACCCTCTCCCCGTTTACCTTTCCTATTAATGTATACTCATTCAAATTTATTTATTAATTAATTAATTGTTGATGTTCACCGCATTCCACATATTATCTAGTTTCATGTGAGCCTTATGATTTTTCTTTTAATAGACATCTCAATAAATTAAGAAAGAATACTATTTATAAATTATCTTTAATCTTAATTCTTAAAAGATGTGAGACTATTTTGATGAAAAAAATAAACAATATCATTATCAAGTAAGAATGAATTAAAATAACTTACACTAAAGAGTGTTTCTAAAGATCTGACGACATATATACAGTAAATGTTATAATTTAAAACAATATAAAAAAACTAATGTTCCTAGAAATATTGTCGCATTACACTATATATCTTAATATTAGGCTTGTTGTTCTAATAATCTCAGGCTGAAATCTTAGTGGCTATCCAATACCTGGTTATATTTTACTTACAGTGAATATTTTATGCTTCCTAATGACGTTCATAGGTTAGAGTTTGGTTCCATTACTCTGAAGGCCAAACACGTGTTAGTGTGAGAACTAAGAACGGATCGATTTAGTTATGACGTTCCTAATATTTGCTACTGTAAAGTTCTAAAGATACAATTTATACTATATACAAATGAGCTAAAACTACGAAATTTGGCATCTATTTTGCTTATCCTTGCACACGTTGATCAGTATCACTAATTGCGGATTATTTAATTCATTATACCCAATAGGCTAAGGGTATACTGGCACTTGACACTGACCAATTAATTAAGGTTGATGAGATGAAATAAAAAAATGGGTTAGGGTTCTGTAACGTGGGCACAGTGCACGGTTGATTAAGGAAAAAAAAATAAAAAAGATGAAAAGTCATGTAAAAATTGTAAATTTTTTATTAGCAGCTATGAGTCTGCTTTTTCAATTCTTGATCCTGTAATTATGAAAGATTAATGTAGTTAATCAATAACAAAATGCAAACACACTCCCTCGAAAAGAATATTATTTTATATGCAACAACTCTTTCTATTTGCCTCTCTTTGCTTCCTCTTTCTTTTGTGAAATAAATAAATAATTGCACTTAGTTGGCTTTATTCCTAACTTGTTTAGAAGGACTTAAAAGGTTATTATGATGATTCTTCTTTCTGCTTTGGTGGAGAGGGTGTGGACAGATCACCTCTTCCACACAAGGAAGGACTTGTTTAATTTTCAATCTGAGCTTGAACTTGACTTAATTACCTAATATATAAATCATAAGCTAAAGCCAGTGATTTAATTAATTAAGTAATTATTAATTAATTAAACAACGGTGCAGGAAAGTCACATAGTGAACACCCCAATTAGTCATATTTCCCACTGATTGTTACCAAAATTCGAATCTGATTACTATGTAATTTGCTGTGTTCATTTCGTTGAACGACAACTCACAAGTGAAACATCAACCAATCAATTTGGTAGCGTTCAAATTCGTGACATTCAAACATTGGATTTTTTTTGTTAATATAATAATTAAATTAAAGGACAGAGAAATTGCACACTTTCTTCTAAAGATCCTTCTGTAATGGAAGTGGTCACTGGAAAGAAACTGTTGACTTTTTAAAGAAACAGCTTGCTTTTAAATATTAGTGGAGCACTCACGATGTGATATAGTAATTTACTTCTTTAAATGCAATTTAATAAGCTTTTAAGTGATATAAAACCATTATACGGTTGGATCTGACATATACTAATTAGTGTTATTTCTTAAGTGGATGATTTAAGTAAATAAAGTATGATATATTCACTGTTGGTGATTATCCCTGTCTAATGTAATCATCAGCTATGGCCTAATGGAACATGCATGCATGCATACTTGGAACTTCCAAAGAGGACATCGCTACCTAGCAGTTATGTAAAAATAAACATTAAATTGTACGAGGATTCTTGATTTACAATGTTTATTATCTATATTCTAACCTGCTTTAAAAACATATTAGCATGCAAGGTCGAATCCTTCCATTCTTTTTATAATTCAAACTGACAAAGAAACCAACGTGACTGAATATTTAACTGGAGAAATTGAAGGATTGCTAGAATTAGAGAATCTTAAGTACATATATTTTTTATCAATAGTTTTTGGGTAAAATTAAATATGTTTTTAATCCGTATATTTTGATGAAATTTGATTTTACTTTTTGAACCTCAACTTTGATTGATTTAATTCCTGAAGTTTTTTTTTTTTCATAAAAAAAACAATGAATTTTGACTTTCCTCACAGTCAAAATTATATGTGATGAGAAATAAATTCTAATGTTCAAGAGATTAAATTGATCAAAATTAAAATATAAGACTAATATCAATTTTTACCGAAAGATATTAAAAATATATTTTACTCAGTTTTTCTTTACGAGAAAGAACGAGCACATGCCATTATGATAGTTTGTGCATTTGATATTGTTCATATGATTAATTTAAAATTACATAATTTATGAATTTGATCAATTGTCATGAGTGCAAAATATAATCATTCGTACACTATAATAAATTTTATTGGATAAAATTTATCTCCAAACTCACTCTTGGATTATTATACAAATCATATTGAAGTTCTAATTATTATGTTTATCCCAAACATTTAGCCGCGCAGGAGTTTAGATATTATATCAAATTCCTAAGAGTGAGTGTATGTTAATGTGGCCCTAATTTGTTTTTTCTACATGTATTTTCTTTTATCATTAGGATTTTTTTTATTATTATGTTCATGTATAATAGTATCTCTATTGCCTTGAATAATGACAGTTTTAAGCTAGCCCTATCAAAGTACGAGGTTGTTTGGATTGCCGTGGAGAAAATCATAGCCACAAGAGTTACATTAAACGGCTCTACATATGTGGCTATAAACGAGTACAGAAACGGGCACACGACCTAGTAGTCAATAGTGTCAAACTGTAAGAATTCTGTGGTTAGGTTAACCAAACAAGTTATAAATTGAAAAGCAAAAAGAAGAACAATTAATATAAAATGCCCTAATCGACAACCACTGCTTTAACAACGTAGATATTAGAATTATTGGGTTACTCTCCATTTCTCCAACGATAACCACGCTTGGCACTAATGTCCCTGTCCACGTCCATAACAGGCTGGACAGTGTGCTCCAACTCAGTGTACACAAAGTCAATCAATTTTTTTTTTTTATGTGATTATTGTTCGAGACTTCGAGTTTAATTTTTAATTTGTCGCTTTGTTTACAACTATGTTTATAAAAGGATTGTTTTTATTTGAGAATAAGAGAAATAAACATTGATTATTAAATTTTATTTAAATAATTAAAATTATTCCTAAAAATAGTTTAAATAAAAATATATAAAATTCTTTGAATTTTTTATAAGTATAATTTTTTCAAGTGAATCACTTGATATTAAATATTAACTACACTATAAATAGCTATTTGAATAAAACATTCTCATCTCACTTTTATATAAAAATAATTTTTTCACTAGATAAGTCATTTCTCTCTTTCTCTCATCATTGAACCTTTCTCGAATCCCGACTATGTCTTCTTCACAACTCTTTCTTGCCAAGCCTATTATACTTATGTGTACAAAACTCTTTTTAGCGAGCTTAGTGTTTCCCTTCCTTTTACCAACTTTGAATGTGAAATTTGACCAAGTTGAAAGTCTCTCCCTCCCACCTACACCTTAATAATTATGCCTTCCTTAGATCTTTCCAAATCCTTTGCCGATTTCTTCAAATCACTCCCACTACTTAGAAGTTTGTGTATTTTTATGATTAGTTGACATCTGGGGTGGAGATTGGATAAATTTTACTTAATGGGGAACATACCAAAGGTCTTTTTACCTCTTGACACTTGTATACTTCATCATACAAAGGGTTTAAGGAATATTTCTTTCAAGTTCATTCATCTGAGTTGTGCGCAAACTTGGCCAAAATTTTCTTCAACCATGAATGGAAACTTAAGTTCCCTTTGTATATAACAATTGCTCCCCCACCCCATAAATTTAAGTCCATAATCAACCACCTTCTCTTTTCTTCGGAGAAAGAGGATATTAAAAAGCTATCCTAATTACCATCTCCTTTTAATTGCCAAGCAATTTTAGGACTTTCTTATTTCGAAATGTCTAGTTGGTACATATGTAGTATGCCCACCTGATGCCTAGGTGGTGCCCAACTTATGTTTTTCTGGTGTCCAGGTGATGCCTACACGGTGCCTGTAACACGGTGTTTTTTGTAATGTCTAATTAAGTTATTTTAATTAATTGGTAAGTGTAATTAATTAAATTTAAATTTGATTTCCTATAATTAATTATGAGGTGATGGTTTGTGGTGTTTATATTTATGTTTATGCTTAAATCATGTTCTATGTGTGATTAGTTAGAGTGTTTAGGCCTAGGTGAGTAAGCCTTGAGTGATGGGAATGGGATGAGTGACTTTAGTGAGTTGTGAGGTGCAAAAAGAGGGAATAGAAAGCGTCATAAAGATGTAAGAAAAACTATATGATCTAATCACGCTTATATACATCAGAAGCTATTAGATCAAATGCGGAAAAAATTAAGATCATAAATATCTCCCGTCATTGTTATTTTTGTTTGCTCCGAAGATGATTTGTAGTTGTCCGTGAGTCAAGTAATCTGTAAACAGTTTATGAGTCTTCAAATTAATCTGACTTTGACTTAATGATCTTCTATGCTTTCACTATCATTTACTTATGGTGTATTGAGATTTTTTTCTAATAGCAAGCATAGGGGACCTTAACCATGTTGCACATCTCCTTTTGTAACCCCTTCCCACCAAAGAGGTTGTCAATTGATATGCATAAAATGTGGACATAATTGCTAAAAATAAGGGATAAGATTATCAACAACTTATTCCTAAGAAGATAAGGGATAAGATTAACAACAACTTATTCTTAAGAAGATAAGGTGAGTGGAAGCCATGGTGCACATCTCCTTCTATAACCTCTTCCCACCAAAGGGGTTGTCAATTGATATGCATAAAATGTGGGCATAGTTGCTAAAGATAAGGGATAAGATTATCAACAACTTATTCCTAAGAAGATAAGGTGAGTGGATCATCTTATGTGGTTTTGACTTAGTCAAACAACAGAAAAGAAACCAACATTCTCCCACTTAGTCCATATATCTCATCATACCCTTTAGTGAGAAATAAAATACATGAATCATGAAGATAGTTCCTCTAATATATACACGAGTAGTATCTTCCATGTATTACATTGCATTATATTTCTCAAGCCCATACAACTTAATGAATAAACCCAATGTTTATTCTAGGTCCAAACTTATTTGATGTTTCTTAGAATAAATAACTGTAGATGCACATAACTGAATGATTGTTGTGGTAAAGCGACTTGGACACCTCCCCATTAGTAGATATTGGTACACACATTGTAAAAGAAGAGACACGAGAACAATAAGTATGCAATTACTTCTGGAAAGAGGTTACAAAAGGGACATAGGCCTTCACTAAGCATTAGTACTTTCATAATTAAAATAAAATCTTTCGCTTAAGTTAATTTTTAATTTCATGTAATGGAGGTGGGTCGTTGTGTACAAAACTCAATCAATGAACTTAGTGTTTTCCTTCCTTTTACCAACTTTAAGTGTGAAATTTGACAAGTTAAATGCCTCCCTCTCCAAACTACACTCTAATTAATAATTATTCATTCATTAGATCTTTCCAAATTCTTTGTCGATCTCTAAATCACCCCTAATCACAAGTTTATGTATTTTTATCAATTGAACTCTCGGGGAATCGAGATCGGCTTGATTTCACTTAATGTGGCACATAAGAAAGGTCTTTTCACCTTGTATACTCCCTCATACAAAGGGTTTAAGGAAGATTTCTTTCAAGTTCATTCATCTATATTGTGTGCAAACTCAGCCAAAATATTCTTCAACCATGAAGGAAAACTTAAGTTTCCTTCGTATTAGCAATCATCCCCGCATAAATTTAAGTCTACAATCAACAACTTTTTCTATTCTTCTTAGAAAAAGGATATTAAAAAGTTATCCTTATTACCTCGTCATCTAAATTGCAAACCATTTATTTTTATGCTTTCACCTGTTGATCCTAACTTATTTTTCCTTTTGCAAAAAATATGGACAAATTAAACTAAAGATAATTGATGACATATGTCTGCTTTGTAAGATTTATCATTATGGCTAATTTAAATAAATGTTATTTGATTTAATGAATAAAGGGCATAAAGATAATTGGTTACAAAGGGAAGTTATTAAAAGGATAACTATTGATAAAACAATTATCTTAAACGTATTAAAATGATAACTGTTGATAAAGAAATTATATTAAACTATTAAAAGGATAATTGTTGAAAGGTGCAGTTATATTAAACGTAGTGGTTCATTTTTCTTATAAATAGGGATCTAGAAAACTGAATACATTCATTGTCTGCCCATGAGAGTTGTATTCTATCCCTATCAAAGAAGATACAAGAACTGAAAGGGTCAAGACTCTGAGAAAGCATTATACCATAAAAGATCTTCTGCAATTATGGACAAAGGTATGTTTATGTGAAATTCATGAATTCTCAAGATCATTTTCATGTTCTTGATATGATTGTTATTGTACATGAGATTATAGATTAATGTTTACATGTGGTATCAGAGCATGGTTTAAGAATTTGTGATTTTTCATTACTAATTTTGGTTGATGCAACGATAAAGTATTTAGTAGATTTTGAATCTTAATTTTATGCTTGTTGCGAGTATTACTGATCAAATAATATGATGAAGTCTTACTCTGTCCCACAGAGTTGTTATTTCTCACTTGGTATGCCTTATGTTCCAATGGATATCATGATAAAGTCCTGATGATGTTTTCTATTCAACATATATATATATATATATATGAATGTATGTATATTAAATGCAAATTATTTCCTATCACTATAAGACACATTAATGTTGGTGATGAAAAGTAAACAATAATGGTTGATCACTTTATTGCTCTCCCTGATTCAAAATTGTACCAATGCATATTTAAAATTGTATTTGATAAAGTTGTATGCGTTGTTGTGTTATGATCGAATGACTGTATATTTTGTTGACATTGAAAATTAATTATGATATTATAATGTGTTTGAATGTTGTTAAAATCTTATAATTTTAACATATTTTTGTATTTTATGAAGTGTTTATATCTTGGAATTAAAGTATGATGAATTTGTTAGTCACCAAAGTGGCCAAATTTGTATGAATGATTTAATTCCAAATTGTATGTTCATTTCAATCATCCATAATTATGATGCTATGAATGTATTAAAATTATTATTTTATGGATGAGTTGAAGTTTATTATTATGGGGCAGTTAAGGACCAACCTAAATGATGGTTATTTGTCATCATAATAAATAAACATGAATGTTGGCATAATAGATACACGGCTAGTTCTATTTATATATCCAAAGATAGTAAGTAAACCTGGTTGGTGTATGTATTATTGTCAAATTATGAAAAACAAAATTTATTAGCATCATTATAGCTGAATGTTGTGTATTAATGGATCCCCAAAGGTGAACATGAGTATGCATTTTATGATTTATGAATCTATGAATTATGTTAGTATGTGATATGTATGATTCAAAGCATTAAGGTTTTTCAAATTTTATACCTTGCAGTACATGTTACTACACATTCGCTTTTCTTAACTATTGCAATTTTCAATGGACTAAACTTCTATGAATGAAAAAAACAAATTGAATTTTACCTTGAGGTAATGGATTTGGATTTGGCTCTTAGAGAAGAGAAACCTAGTGTTATTATAGATGCAAGCATTGAGTATGAAATGGTCAATTTTAAGAACTGGGAAAGATCCAATAGCTTGAGTCTGATGTACATGCGAATAAGCATTGGAAGCAACATTAAGTCAACTCTTTCACAAACTGAAAGTGCTAAAGAAATGATAAAACTTGTGGAAGAGTGCTCCCAAACTGCTGACAAGTCTCTTGCTGAGACACTAATGACTACACTGACTACTATGAAATTTGATGGTTCATGCACTATGCATGAGCATGTTATTGAGATGATAAACATTGCAGCAACATTGAAATCATTGGGAATGGATGTGGATGAAAATTTCCTGGTGCAGTTCATATTGAACTCATTACCGTCTGAGTATTGTAACACCCCAAACTCGCATCGGGGTCATTACGACGTATAAACATCCATTAACAGATATAGTACATCAGAGACTAAGCAGTTTGGAAGCATATAACAAAAATGGACATCTTCAAATGCCATCCACATACGCTTTTACATTATAATATGGTGATTACATACAAGTTCTCTGTTCAAGTACAAAACTGTACATAACTTCCCCTCAGGGTACAACAAGATTAAAACCAAAGGCAACACAAAACATCAGAGCCACATGCTCATGTCATCTAAGCCTAAGGTTTATAAGCAGCAACTATCCCTGCATAGGCTTCTTGCCTTGGGATCTATCCGCTCCTGCTGAGGATTCACCTGCAAAACATAAGCCCCACACAAGGGGTGAGATATAAAATCCCAGTAAACTCAGGGCCCTTGAAGGTATT
>PYAF01002917.1:754656-766271 GCA_007407185.1 Glycine tomentella | reverse complement strand
TCAAGCTTCAAGAACTTCCCTTGAGAAAGGGATTCTCTAATTTGGGGTTTTCAAGGGAAATGGATGAAAGATTCAAGCTCACTAGGTGTTTTCCATCAAGAAAGGTGTTTAAGGGATGTGATTTGGTGAACAAACCAAGGTTTAGGAAGCTTGGGAGCTTCAAAAATGGTGGAAGGGCGTTCAGAGGAAGAAGGAGAAGTTTTTCCCTTCAAAAATCGCGAAAATGGCCTTTTAAAGGCCCTCAGTCCGTGCTCCCACGCTACCAGCGTGAAGCCCACGCTACCAGCGTGAAGCCCACGCTACCAGCGTGGCATTCCAGTGAAAAATAGCTTTCTGGAGCACTTCCCACGCTATCAGCGTGGCTCCCACACCATTCCAGTGAAAAATAGTTTTCTGGAGCACTTCCCACGCTATCAGCGTGGCTCCCACGCTACCAGCGTGGCATTCCAGCCGTCGCTAAATCCGTCGCTAATTCTGTCGCTAATTCCGTCATTATATCTTTTTGCGACCGAAAATAGAAAATTTAAATTTCTTTTTCTTTTTTCTTTATATATAAAGCCAAGGTTATTATAAGTATGGTCATTTCCAAATGAACTATAATACCATGAAAGACTAATGGAATATGCATGAATTGCATAGTATGTTAGTTCAAGAGGAAACCAGAATTAAGAACCAGGGAATTCATTCCATCAATTATGTCAAACATCAAGGAGCTGAAAAGAAAAATGGTAAGAAGCATGAGAAGAAGGGAAGAGGACCATTAAAGATCAATCAAGCTTCGTCTTCTCAAATCCACAAGAAGGAACATAATGGAAACATATGTCATTTCTGTGGTAAGGCTGGACACTTCAAAAAGGATTGTCCGAAACGTAAGGCTTGGTTTGAAAAGAAAGGTAAGCCTTGTGCTTATGTTATGAATCAAATCTTGCTGAAGTTCTATATAGTACTTGGTGGATTGATTTTGGATGTACAACTCATGTTTCTAATATTTTGCAGGGATTCCTTACGACCCAAACCACAAGGCCAAATGAAAAGTTTGTCCTTATGGGTAATAGAGTGAAAGTTTCAGTGGAAGCTATTGGGACTTACCGTTTGATCCTTGACAGTGGACATTATTTGGACTTATGTGAAACTCTTTATGTACCTACTATATCTAGGAATCTAGTTTCTATTTCCAAACTTGATAAAGTTGGATACTCTTTTAAATTTGTTAGTGGTAGTTTCAGTTTGTACAAACACAATCATTTGATTGGCAATGATACTTTATGTGATGGATTATATAAATTATGTCTTGATAATCTTTATACTGAAACACTTATGACCCTACATCATAATGTTGGTACTAAACGTACCTTAATTAATGAATGTTCCGCTTACTTGTGACATAAACGTTTGGGACACATTCCCAAAGAAAGAATTGAAAGATTGGTAAAGAATTAAATCCTTCCAGATTTAGATTTTACTGATCTGAATGTTTGTGTGAATTGTATCAAAGGCAAACAAACAAAACACACAAAGAAATGAGCCACAAGAAGCACTCAGCTTCTTGAAATTATACAAACTGATGTTTGCGGTCCTTTTGATGTTAACTCTTTCAATAAAGAGAAATATTTTATCACCTTCATTGATGATTATTCACGTTATGATTATGTCTATTTGCTACATGATAAATCTCAAGCTATAAATGCTTTAGAGATTTACATTAATGAAGTTGAAAGACAATTAGACAGAAAGGTGAAAATTGTCAAGTCTGATAGGGGTGGTGAATATTATGGAAGGTATGATGAAAGTGGACAACATTCAGGCCCATTTGCTAAATTCTTAGAAAAATGTGGTATTTGTGCTCAATACACAATGCCAGGTACACCACAACAAAATGGTGTATCAGAAAGGCGTAATAGAACCTTGTTGGACATGGTTAAAAGTATGTTAATTCTTCTTTACCCATTTCACTGTGGACTTATGCTCTAAAAACTACCATGTATGTATTAAATAAGATTCCTAGTAAAGCAGTTCCAAAGACTCCTTTTGAACTGTGGATAGGAAGGAAACCTAGCTTAAGGCACCTGGATGTTTAGGGTTGCCAGACAGAAATTAGATACTACAACCCACAAGAAAAGAAGTTGGATGCAAGAACAATCAGTGGTTATTTCATTGGTTATCCAGAAAAGTCAAAAGGGTATAGATTTTATTGTCCTAATCATACTACAAGGATTATAAAAACTGGAAATGCTAGGTTCATTGAAGATGGTGAAGTTAGTGGGAGTGTAACGACCCGTATGCATCCGGTTCATTAACATTAACTTATGGTTGTTAAGCGCAGTAATTATCATAGATAATGAAAAGGGAAGCAGTAAACAAAATGACGTCATCATACGTCATCAACAACACCCAATGTACATCATATATGATGAATTCTCATAATATACAAAGTATATTTATCAAAACTGTATATGTGTCTCTTAGGTACAAAACATAGGCATAAAATCAAAAGATAGAGCCAACATGCTCTTCACTCTATGCCTAAAGTTCTCTCAGAACTATATCCCTCTACTCGGGCCTCTTGCCCTGAGATCTATCAGCCGCTCCCTGAGTATCACCTGCAAAACATAATCCCCAACAGGGGTGAGATAACAATCTCAGTAAACTCAGGGTCCTTGGAGGTCTTTCCTCCCCCTGGTTCACTTCCATGCACATAATATCAAAATTGGCATTACAACCTAGCCATCACAGCTATCAAGTCATATTACCACCTGTACATAGCATACATACATATATATATATATATATATATATATATATATATCAATGCCTAAGGAGGCTTCATCCATTTATATGGGTACATCTCACATCAGAACTTACTAATTATGCCTGAGGAGGCTTCATCCATTTATATGGGCACATCTCACATCAGGGCTTTCTTTCCTTGCCTGAGGAGGCTTCATCCATCTATCTGGGCACATCTCACATCAGGGCTTATATATATATAGTCTATTAAATTTAATTCTACTGGCCAGAGAAATCTCATCAATCAACACACATAGTCTCAATCCATGTATATCAAGTACATGATTTCAATCAAAATAATAACACACAATTTCAATATACATGCATCAATTCATACAATAACCATCACTCCCTCTGGAGTATGGTGGAACACAAACAGGGAAACACTCCCAAGAACAAAGAGTTTACCTGCTCTCAGCGCTACACCGGCTCTCCCAGCTCCGTGGTCACAACCACCAGCAATATCACTATCACGCCCTACACAAGGCATAAAACAATCAATCAATAACGGTCCTCAGCCGTTAGAATGAAAGGAAACGCTATTCCTTTCCATAAAACCTCAATGTTCTCTATCTTAGGGTTAACAGAGCTAACCACCTTATAGGTGATTCACAGACCCTTAACAGGATCTATCTTGGTCCAACCAAGATCTTAGAGTCCCTCTAGACTCTGCATAAGTTCAATTCAAAGCATTTTGTTGCTTAACCATTCTATATTTCAAGGATAAACAAGTTGCCCAAAACAATAAATCCAACATGTTTTCACTATTTATTAAGCCTCCTGAGCAACTAGTGTAACAGCACCTAAGCTCATATCTATCATAATACCCTCCACTTCATCAACATTCTTCCTATTCATACATATCTCAGAGTCAAAACCAAACTTCATCAAAAGTTATGATTCAAAGCTTAGTATTCATCAGAACAATCCCCTGAACACACTTTTCTAAAGAATCCAAGCCTAATTCCAGCCCTAACACAATTGGGTTACTATTCACCCTAAGAACCATTTCACAAATCAATCGGTAAAACTTGAGTTTCTTACCTCTAAACTGTCGAGGAAGGCTGGAGATTCACTTCTCCAAGCTTTGGCGTCCTTGACTTGCCTTCTTTCCCTTCCAAAACTCAGTTTTGCAAAGTCCCCTAGAGAACGGGATCTCTCCGATTGATGGTTCTCTCGAAGAATTGAAACTGGAATCTAGCTCATAGAGGGGTTCTAATCAACTTTCTAGTTGGGTGGTAAGTGTTTAGATGAAGTATGGAGAAGATATGAAGCTTCTCTAGTCATCAATGGCCGCCCTGGGTCAGAGGAAGAAGAAAGAAGAGTTTTTCCCCCAAAAATCGTGAAAATAGCCTTTTATAGGCCCCCAGTCTGTGTTCCCACACTAATAGCGCCACACCCCACGCTAATCACGCCACTAATTCGAAAGAAAGGGATTCCAAGAGCATTCTGGCGCTAATTGCGTCATATCTGGCGCTAATCGCGTCATATCTGGCGCTAATCGCGTCAGATATTTGAATCTGGGGGTCTCCAGGGCCATTCTGGCTCTAATAGCACCATAACTGGCGCTAATCGCGCCACTCTGGCGCACCTCCCACGCTAACAGTGCCAGTTCCCACGCTAACGGCGCCACTAAATTCGTCGCAAAATCCGTCGCTAATTCTGTCGCTGACGCTTTTGTGACGGAATATAGAAAAATTAATTTTTTTTTCTAATCATAGTTATTATAGGGAGCGAAACACCATGTAAAGTGGCAATTCAAGAAGTGAGAGTACAAGTTCCTTTGACTTGTAGCTCTAGTAAAGTTGTTGTTCCTCATGTTATTGAACCATCTAATAATAATGAAGAATAACAAATGAATGATCTCATTGCTCAAGATGAAACTATTGACAATGAACCAAATGAACCCATTGTAGAAGAACCACACCAAATAGCATTAAGAAGATCTCAAAGGGAAATAAGATCTGCTATTTCTAATGATTATGTGGTATATCTACAAGAGTCTGAATTTAAATTGGGTATAAAAGATGATCCAGTGACGTTTTCACAAGCCGTGAATAGTGAAGATGGTGATAAGTGGTTAAATGCCATGAAAGATGAGTTAAAATCTATGGAAAAGAATGAGGTTTGGGACCTTGTTGAGTTACCAAAAGGATGTAAGAGAGTTGGATGTAAATGGGCCTTAAAGACCAAACGTGACTCTCATGGTAACTTAAAACAATACAAGGCTAGACTAGTAGTAAAGGAATTCACTCAAAAAGATGGTATTGACTATAAAGAAACTTTTTCACCAGTTTCAAGAAAGGATTCTCTAATAATCATTATGGCATTGGTGGCTCATTATGATCTAGAGTTACACTAGATGGATGTGAAAACTGTCTTTCTAAATGGGAATTTAGAGGAAGATGTGTACATGGATCAACCAATGGGGTTCACAGAAAAGGGAAAAGAGCACATGGTGTGCAAACTTAAGAAATCAATATACAGACTTAAACAAGCTTCAAGACAATGGTACCTTAAGTTCAATGATACCGTTGTTTCCTTTAGATTTAAAGAAAACACTGCTGTTCGGTGTATATATCTGAAGGTCAGTGGGAGTAAGTTTATATTACTGATTCTGTATGTTGATGATATCTTGCTTGCAACTAATGATCTTAGTCTTTTAAATGAGACCAAAAAGTTTCTCTTTAGTAACTTTGAAATGAAAGATATGGGTGAGGCATCCTATGTGATTGGGATAGAAATATTCCGTGATAGATCACAATAATTGTTGGGTTTGTCTCAGAAAGCATACATTAATAAAGTTTTAGAGAGATTTGGAATGCAAAATTGCTCATTGTCTCCAGTACCAATTGAAAAAGGAGACAAGTTTAGTCTCATACAATGTCCTAAGAATGAATTGGAACGAAAGGAAATGGAAGAAATTCCATATGCATCACTTATTGGGAGCCTTATGTATGCTCAGACTTGTACGAGACTAGATATTAGCTTTGCAGTTGGAATGTTGGGAAGATACCATTGTAATCCTGGTATGGATCATTGGAAAGCTGCAAAGAAAGTTCTGAGATATTTGCAAGGCACTAAAGGTCACATGCTTACTTATAGGAGGTCTAGTAACGTTGAAGTGATTGGATATACAGACTCAAATTTTGTTGGATGTGTGGATACAAGAAAATCTACTTATGGTTATCTGTATTTTTTAGCTGGAAGAGCTATATTATGGAAAAGTGTGAAGCAGTCTATAATTGTTGCATCCACTATGGAAGCTGAATTTGTGGCATGCTTTGAAGCCATGATTCAGGCTAAATGGCTGCAGAACTTTATTTCAGGGCTTGAATTGGTCGACAGTATTGATAGGCCGCTGAAAATTTATTGTGATAATTCTGCAGCAGTCTTCTTTTCTAAAAAACGACAAGTATTCAAAAGGAGCTAAGCATATGGAATTGAAATACTTGGTCATTAAAGAAGAGGTTCAGAAACGTAGAGTGTCTATAGAGTATGTTAGCACTAATTTTATATTAGCTGATCTTTTGACGAAGGGATTACTGCCCAAGACATTTATTGGTCATGTATGTAGTATGAGCATTATGTCAGCTAATGAATGTTGATCATTGTTGTACTTATTGACTATTGACACCCTGAATTCAACGATGTTTAAGTTTATGAAAATTATCCTGTTTTCAAATTTATGTATACATGCATGTATGAATGATTATTTTGAAGAAGAAAAAAATAGGTTTTGTCCCTAATAAAGACATTATAGTATTATTGTGGGACATTATGATGTAAACTTCCATTAAAGTATCATATTAGGAAGAAGAGCTAATAAAGTGGTACATGGAAGGAACTATGTCGATTTGATAGCATATAACCACCATGACTCTTATTGGTTTTATTTCTAATCATGATTTATGATGAGACCAATGTATGAAAACTTTAGCCCTATGTATGCGCATTATAATTGTTTTCGTTAAATCATGAGATAAAATTTATGACATGAGCCAAGTGGGAGAATGTAAGATTAAATCATTATAGCTCATTTAAATAAATGTTATTTGATTTAATGAATAAATGGCATAAATATAATTAGTTACAAAGGAAAGTTATTAAAAGGATAACTATTGACAAAAACAGTTATCTTAAATGTATTAGGATAATTGTTGATAAAACAATTATCTTAAACTATTGAAAAAATAATTGTTGATAGGTGCAGTTATATTAAATATAGTGGTTCAGTTTTTTATAAATGGGGATCTAGAAAACTGAATACATTCATTGTCTACCATGAAAGTTGTATCCTATCCCTATCAAAGAAGATACAAGAACTGAAAGGGTCAAGACTCTGAGAAAGCATTCTATCATAAAAGATCTTCCGCAATTATGAACAAATATATATTTATGTGAAACTCATGAATTCTCAAAATCCTTTTCATGTTCTTGATATGATTTCTTCCTGGAAAAGAAAAAGACAATTACTAACTTACTGTCTATAAAGTTATTAGGACATCTAAAGTTGTAAACTCAAATGTCCAAAGCAAAAAAATTGTCAAATCTAGAAAATACAGTCCAGTCTAACTCATCAAAGATAATAACAAAAAAAGAAGTATATAAAATATACCTCTTTTTTATATATAAAATATTGGAGTTTAAAAGACAAAAGTATATATATATATATATATATATATATAAAGATGAAATGGAAATAAAATGATAATATGTAGTTTTTTTTATCATTGTAAGTAAAAAAATAAAAATAAATCAGATTTTGTTATAAACCTTAAATTTTGTCCGCAAAAACATTCTCAGGACATGTAACTCTCTGAATCTGAAGGGGAGACAGGTGGTTGACGAACTCCGGCGGAGACCCTGAAATCCCGAGTTCTTACATCCTCAGAATACATACATTACCTAATCAATCTGCCACTACACAGACAGAGTCGGTCCCTTACGAATGAATAACTTAAAACTATCTATCATGTATCGTATTCTCTGCCTCTAGTGGCGTGTTTCTTTCAAACTCCGATTCTATGCGCTAGCTTTTGTTCGTTTCCCATGTTGAACCAGTTGTTTTGCTTGCAGGATTTTGTTTTGCTTTTCTATATCGCTCACTATTTAGTAGTTTTTTTTTTCTTGATCCGACTAATAGTAAGTCCTTCACTTATGTTAAAGCTTCCATACCAACAGTAACAGATAGAATCCTTTTGAGCTTTTGAATTTTTGATTTGTACAAGACTAGACAAAGTGAACTTGTGCGTTTTTCATCTTATTTATTTTAGTTTTAGTTTAATCTCTTAAATTTTAAAAATTTAACTTTAATTTCTTAAAATAATTCTTTATATTAAATTAATCATTTAGTCAATTTTTTTAACTAATGATACTAATTTTGAATAGCATGATAAACACTCGTCTAATCTTTTATTTAACAAGTCGATTAAGCTAAACTAAAAAAAATCAACTTAATATATACTATAATAAAAAATTTAAAACTTAAAACTTAAGAAATTGTTAATATCCATATTACTTCGGTTAAGTATTGAAATAATTTTTATATTTACGCTACAATATTCAAAAATTGAAGATTTAGAACATTAATCATAAGACATCAATATTGAGGATTGAAGACAAAAGTCATCAACAATAAAGATTGAAAATACAAGTCATTATTAACAATGAAGATCATTGGAAGTTATTAGGATAAATTACTAGTCATTATTAATAGTTAGAAACAATTATTTATAAATATTAGTTTGAACCATGTAATAAGGGTTAAAACTTGTAAACATATACACATCATCTATGTATGATGGTGACTCTCACGAGTTAACAAGTTTATACAATATTCTCAACCATTTTAATTTCAGCATTTCATCGCATTCGTAAAATAACTGAAGAAAGGTAATTTCGTGCTTATTTCATTACATGATCAGAATTATATACAGCATTACACAATCACTATCAGATCAATATTAGGCTGTGATTTAGCTGATTAAGATATAATTACAGCAGCTATTATTACGGAAGTCAATAATGCAATTGCCTGATATAAGTATTTTCATTAATGCTGACACACCCCCGCAGTCGAAGCGGGAGGTTTTCGTACGCTGAGATTGTCCCGAAAATCTTCAAATAGAACCAATGGAAGCCCTTTCGTGAAAATATCTGCAATTTGATACCGTGATGGGACATGTAAAACACGTACTTGTCCACGAGCAACCTTTTCGCGAACAAAATGAATATCCATTTCAATATGTTTAGTGCACTGGTGTTGAATAAGATTGCCAAAAAGATAAATTGCACTAACATTGTCACAATAAACTAATGTAGCTTTCTGAATAGGACAATGAAGCTCCAGAAGAAGGTTTCTTAACCAGCAGGATTCAGAAACTACATTCGTGACCCCTTGGTATTCAGCTTCTGCACTAGAACGAGATAAAGTAGGTTGTCGTTTAGAGGACCAAGAGATCAAATTATCACCAAGAAAAACACAATAACCAGATGTTGAACGTCTGGTATCTGGACATCCACCCCAATCAGCATCAGTATAAGAGTGGAGAGTAGTTTTTGAGGATGGATATAGATGCAACCCATAATTCAGAGTGCCCTGAATGTAGCGTATAATTCGCTTGAGAGCATGCATGTGTTCCTCCATCGGATTGTGCATGAATAAGCAAATTTGTTGCACAACATATGATATGTCAGGCCTCGTGAAGGTGAGATATTGGAAGGCACCTGCAAGACTGTGATAATGTGACGGATCATCATAAGGTGTGCTAGAAGTAGCACTCAATTTTGGTTTAGTATCAACTGGAGTCGTAGCTGGTTTACAAGAAGACATGCCAGCTCGTTCGATGATTTCTTCTGCATACTTTGTTTGAGATAAAAATAGACCACCTGCATGACGAGTTACAGCTATACCCAAGAAATAGCTCAATGGCCCCAAGTCTTTCAAGGCAAATTCTGAACTAAGATATGACATGATAGACTGGCGAAGATCATCCGAGGAGGCAGCTAATATAATATCATCCACATATAGAAGAATGTAAGCCATATGCGTACCTTTATTGTAGATGAAAAGAGAGTGATCAGACTTGCTGTGAGAGAACCCAATAGTGGAAATATAATCAGCAAATCGCTTGTACCAGGCCCGAGGAGCTTGCTTGAGCCCATACAAAGATTTCTTCAATAGACGGACATAATCAGGATGTGTTGGGTCCCTAAAACCCATGGGTTGATGCATATACACAGTTTCTTTCAATTCTCCATGCAAAAATGCATTTTTAACATCAAGCTGGTGTATAGGCCAAGCTTTTGAGAGAGCTAGACTGAGGACAATACGAATAGTTACCGGTTTGACCACCGGACTAAAGGTTTCACCACAATCCACGCCAACCTGTTGAGTTTTACCATCTCTTACAAGTCGGGCTTTATGCCTCTCAAAAGAACCGTCAGATTTTTCTTTATGTCTAAAAATCCACATAGATCGAATAATATTGGCATCAACCGGACGAGGCACTAACTCCCACGTCTTATTTTTAATAAGAGCATTAAATTCATCGTCCATGGCCATTTTCCAATTTGGGTCTTTAAGGGCCGACACAGGATTACGAGGAAGAGGAGATTTTGTGATATGGGTAAGAAGGCTGTACTTTTTGTTTGGTTTGAAAATCCCACGTCGACTACGTGTGACTGGCCTTTGGGTCGGATTTGGAATGGGTTGTGAGGGGCTTGGAGAATGTGTTTCAACTTGTTGAGAAGATGGGGGTTTTGTTTGTTGGGTTTGAGGCGGTTGGCTGGTTTTTAAATGGTGAAGTAAATAGGGAGACAACCCCATCATCCAAAAATTGATATGAATGGTTTGTTGGAGTGTGCAGCTTAGCGAACGGAAATTGGGATTCATCAAAGTTTACATGGCGACTTATTATGATTTTGTTTGAGGACAAATCATAGCATTTGTAACCACGATGATTAGGTGGGTAACCCAAAAACACACACGTTGTGGATCGGGCTTGAAGCTTATTTATAGTGGTGGAGGGAAAGAGGGAATAACATAAGCATCCAAACACGATGAGAATAAGTTGGGTCTTTTTGATAGAGAATTTTGAGTGGTGATTGGTAGGCTAAACGTTTGCTTGGAAGAATGTTTAGAAGGTATGTTGCCATTTGTAGTACATGATGCCAAAATGATGGTGGTATAGAAGCATGGGCAAGTAGAGTACGGATAATGTTGTTAATGGTTCGTATTTTTCTTTCGGCTTTTCCATTTTGTGATGAGGTATGTGGACATGAAAGATGGAAAGATAAACCATTAGCCTTACAAAAATCCCAAAATGGTCCATTATCGAATTCCTTACCATTATCACATTGAATGTTTTTTTATTTCCTGTTCAAATTGAGTGTGAATGAAGGCTCTAAAGGATAGGAATGTGGGAAAAACTTGAGACTTATTAGACAAAGGAAATGTCCACAAAAAATTAGAGTAATCATCCAACAAAAGAATATAATACCTATGACCTGACGAGCTCAAAACGGGAGATGTCCAAAGATCACTGTGGATAATATCAAAGGGCAGAAAAGTGCATGAATTTAAAGCAACAAAATGTATTTTAACATGTTTTCCAAGTGGGCAAGGATGACAAACATGAGTATTACTACTCTTATTACATTCAATAGATTTATTTAGTCTAAGAGAGTCGATGATAGAGGCTCCTGGATGACCCAATCGTTCATGCCATAAAGATGGTGCTAAAGCTGCAAAATTTGATGGTAATATGGCTTGATTTGTGGTTGTTTTGGTGGTGATGGGATAAAGCTCGCCCCGACTATCACAT
>PYAF01002917.1:743918-754556 GCA_007407185.1 Glycine tomentella | reverse complement strand
AGCTGCAAAATTTGATGGTAATATGGCTTGATTTGTGGTTGTTTTGGTGGTGATGGGATAAAGCTCGCCCCGACTATCACATCTCATTAGATGCTTCCCTGTCTGGAAATCCTTCACAGAAAACCCAAAGGGATCAAATTCAACAGAAACAACATTATCAGTAGTAAATTTTCGAACGGACACCAAGTTTTTAATAAGTTGGGGAGCATGAAGGACATTTTTTAGAGATAAAGGAGGGTTCGGGGAAGATAAGTTTGTGTGACCATAACCACGAATTGGAATAGAATGACCATTTCCGACAATTACACCACTATTTTTATTGCCCAAATTAAAATAAGACGAGAGATTACCTTGTGAGGACGTCATGTGAGAGGTGGCACTAGTGTCCATATACCAGTTTGGGTCCGGAGGAGTAATCTCAAGCGTGTGCATTGCCTGCTCGATGTCAGTTGGTGTAGGAGTTGTGGCAGAAAATGCCTGTTGAGGTCTGGGCCCAAGAACTCCTCCTGCTGAGTAAGGTGGGCGTTGTTGAGCAATGGGCCTGGCCCAAGGAACAGATGGGTATGGACATGGGGGGATAGCCCAAGGCATCCACTGCCCGCTATTCCAACCTCCATGCCAAGGTTGTTGCTGGCCACCACCACGGCCAGTGCCGCTGCCGTTGCCGTGACTGCGACCACCACCCTTGCCTCCGCAGCGGCCACCACCGCGGTTTTGACCTTTATGGTTGCGACTTTGACCCTTTTTGCCACCACCGTGGTTTCGGTTTTGAAGGTAGTTGTCTACAGAAGAGAGTGCATCAGCCGACTCCCTTGCCACCATTGCTACACTAGAACTGGTAGCGGCTTATTTTGCCATGCTTGCCTCCTCCAACGTGATCATAGAGCGAGCTTGGTAGAATGGAGGAAGCGGGTTGCTTTGTCGGATGAGTGTTCCAACTCCATGATAGGCTTCGGTGAGACCCGCGACCATTTGAAGAACGAGACGGTTACTTGAGACCGGTGCTCCAACGTTCTTGAGTTGATCCGACAGTTCTTTGAGCTTTTGACAATACGCAGAGACATTTGGGAAATCCTCCATGTTTGTGTGATAAAATTCTTGCTCAAGGGCTACGGCACGTGAGTTTTTGTTATCTTGGAAGAGGTCACGCAATCAATTCCAAGCTTCCATTGCCGTTGAGTTGGGTTCAAGAATGGTGTGCAACAAGTCAATAGAAATTGTGGCATAAATCCATTGGAGAACCGTTGCATTAAGCGTCAACCATAACTCTTTTTCATCATCAGTGGTTGGTACCTTCTCCTGGCCTGTTTCTGATGAGATGATGTGGTGGAGAACTTTGTTTGATCGACAATGGATTTTGAAGAGTTCTGCCCACGTCGCATATTGGACGTTCTCCATCTCAAGAGTAATGGAGATGTGGGTCTTGATGTTTGAAACAGCAAGAGCGGGATGAAAAGAAGATTTTGAGTTGGACATAGTGGCTAACAGAGGAAAAAGAAACAAAAGAAATGCTGTGTGACGGAGCTACAGTAGGTGCGGCGGAAGCATGAAGAAGAGGAGACGCACCTAGGTCTGTGATACCATGAAGAAAGGTAATTCCGTGCTTATTTCATTACATGATCAGAATTATATACAGCATTACACAATCACTATCAGATCAATATTAGGCTGTGATTTAGCTGATTAAGATATAATTACAGCAGCTATTATTACGGAAGTCAATAATGCAATTGCCTGATATAAGTATTTTCATTAATGCTGACAATAACTTTATCGCCTTCTTTTACATTTGTTGTACTTTTCTCTAAACCTAAATCTCCTTCAAATTTGGAATTCTTCTCAAAACTCGTTACCCTTTTAGTTTTCTGCACCTTTTTATTCGTTCACTTTACATTCTTCTGCACTCTTTTATTTTAAATTTGTTCTAATGACCAATCAACACTTTACTATTTATTGCATCTTTTTATTTGTTCTCATTATAAAAGTTGAAGACGCTTATGATAAAAGACCTCCCAAGGAGGATAAAAAACCTCCAAAGGAAGTGCCTGTTATATTTTTCAAATATCTATAGAATTATGTTTGGTGAGAAAAATAAGTGCAAAATTTCATTGTCAACAAAATCAAGTTGAAAAAGGAAGAAGAAACCAAAATTTATTTTTAGCCTTTTTATTATTCAGCTATAAAACTGAATTAAAATATATTAATAGTATAATTTGTTTTATATTTTAATTTAATTAGTTATTATCATATATAATAAGACTATTAATTTTTATAATAATTATTTTAAAAATTATATTTAAAATAAATTTTAATCAATTGGAACTTAAAAGTATAAAATCTTTACATTTAATTATAAGATATTATTCTCTCTGTTTCTCTTCTGCATTATTTTTTTTTTCAATGATTTCTCTGTCTTGAAATAAAATTTCTAGCTAGTTGGTTATCTTTCCACCACAACCTCTCGATTTTCCATTGAAGCACATCTTTCTTACTATCTCTTTGGTTTACTCCATATTCTTAGCCTCTTGATTCTTAATTAATATTTAGTGGTTGTCAAAAAAATAAAAAACATATATAGCAAAAGTAAATTTTCTCCATTAATATTTTTTAATCTTAAAATTTTTACCAAAAAAAAAAATGATTTGAAAAATTATATAAGGATTTATTTTCCAAAAAAAAAAAAATCATATTTTCATGCCTTACAGTGTTTTGATTCATTGTTAAAAAATTTACAACTCTGGACATAATTTAAATGATATATTTTCGTTATCTGATATGGATTTTTTAGTCCTACCACGGATATCTTTTAAGCTCTGAATTTATAGACAAAAAAATTAATTTCGCTTACGATACTAAGACTGTAACTAGTGATACTCTGGCATAGATTTAAATGTTAAAATCAATCTAAATATTGAAATTGAAGGGATCTAACTCATTTCTATAAAGAAATTTCACATTTATTTGTCATATTTGAATATTGGTGTAAAAAACATTTTATCTTTTGATTTCAGTACTATTTGAGATTCTCCAGAAACATCCTCCCAAAACCAGCAGCATTCATTTGATTTAAGTGAGGCACCACATGCTGGTAATGCACACAGTGTGGAAAAGAAGAACACAGAGGAAGAAACTAACACTGAGAACAGAAGAACACTAAAGAAGGCACGAGTATGACTAATTTTTATGTGATATATTTATTTTAAATATATATTTTGATACAACTTCAGAAGATGGTGTAGTGAAGGATATATGGCATGTTTGGATATATGTTAAAAGTGTTTTTAAGAGTTTCTTTACTAAAAATATATTACTTTTTTCAGTAGAGAAGCTCTCAAAAGCACTTATAGCCTTGTATCCAAACAGGTTCATAAGAGTATCGTCAATGCAAGGAACCCAATTGAGTTCTTTAAGCAACTTTTTGTGGCCCCCACAGTACTTTTTGTGGTCCCCACAGTGTCATGTCACTCCTAAGCAACTCACCCAATATTTTGGTCCAATACAAGAAACCACAAAAAACTCAAAAAAATCCACATATTTATAAGTTTTTTAATAAAACTTAAATTTTTTTTCAATTTTCATAAATATAAATTAAAATAAATAAAATGAAATGTGTAACAATATAAAACAAAATTTTACATAATAATAAATAATTAAACACAATGACATGGAAATAAATAAAAAACCTAAACCTCGAAAAAAATTACATAAATTTAGTTATTGTTATTTTCATTTCCGAAACATTCCCAAATATGCTCAACTAAATCTGTTTGGAGTTGTCGGTGTTTTTGTTTGTCGTGAACCTCTGCTCTCCTTTGAATGTATGTTGATCTGATACTAGGGTGAGCACCTGAAGATACTTCGAATGTTGATGTGTTGTTACCTACATTATCGTAATCAATATTACTTTGATATGTGTTACGTTCGTCCTCGACAATCATGTTATGCAATATGATACATGCATATATGATATTTTTCATTTTAGCAATATCCCAAAAACATGACGAACCACGTATAATTACGAATCGAGATTGGAGTACTCCGAACGCCTGTTCTACATCTTTTCTTGCCGATTCTTGCCGTTGAGCAAATAATTTTCGCTTTTCTCCTTGTGGCATTGAGATGGTCTTCACAAATGTAGCAAAGTCTGGATAAATACCATCAGCTAAATAGTATCCCATATTATATTGGGTTCTATTCACTGTGTATTGCACTGTGGGAGCACGTGCCGACAAAACTTCATCAAACACATTAGATCCATTTAGCACAGTAATGTCATTATTTGAACCCGCGGTACCAAAAAATGCATGTCAAGTCCACAAGTCTTGTGATGCAACGACTTCAAGAATGATTGTTGGGTTGCAATGATCACCTCGACAAAATTGACCTTTCCATGCAACAGGACAATTTTTCCATTCCCAGTGCATACAATCAATAGAACCTAACATACTTGGGAATCCGCGTGCCGCTCCCAGTTGTAGTAGTCGTTCGGTGTCTTCGTTACTTGGTCTCCTCAAGTACTGATTCTCAAATATGGTGCAGATGCCTGATACAAACCGCTCCAAGCATTCCACCGCAGTTGTTTCACCAATTCGAACATATTCATCCACGCTGTCAGCAGTTGAGCCATAAGCCAAAATACGTAAGTGCAACTGTGCACTTTTGTAATGGAGATAGTCCTCTTCGACCCAGTGCATCGAACCTCGCTTGAAATTACTCATCATGATTGTTGAGCCCATCTACAATACGAAGAAAGACATGCCTTCGCATACAAAATCTTCGTCGGAACTGAATCTCTGTGTACACAGGATTTACTGAGAAGTAGTCATTGAACAATCGATCATGACCTTCTTCACGATTTCGATGTACCACTCTTCTTTGCCTACGCCTGGCGGTGTTGCCATGTAGTTGTTGTTGGCTCTGAAGTATCAACCTAATGAATTCTTCGTCAGTGTTGTCTTCCAATTCCTCATTTATCACTTGATCTAGAACTTGATCTAAATCGCTGTTTGGATCCATTATATGGTATCTGAAGCGTTTGAAATGAGAGAGATATTTTGCGTAATTTGTATGAGAACATGTGAAAATGATGAAACATTAAACATTTATATAGCTTCATTTCCAACGGCTAGTTTTATAACGGCTAGTTTCTAACAACTTGTTTCATAAAATAAAATTTTCAATATAACATACAACAAGGACCTACATTGTTAATAACTGCATACAAAGTAACTGAATAACAACTAATTCGAACATATGGACTAAACTTTAATTAAACAGCTTCTTCCTAATATGGTCACAATACTTTTCGTGGTCTTCACGTTATTTATATGACATGTTGGATGTATCCTTCATGAGGATTTCATATTGCATACGCCTTTCTTGTCCTCCTTTAACTGAATGAGTTTTAATGTGTTTGCATTCTTCTCATTCATTACACTTTCTATACCAGATAAATCGATATTGCTAGAAACTTCTTTTCGTTTGCTCTTTCTTTTTGCTGCTTTTTGTCCCATTGGGCGAGACATTGGCGATGACTCATCATATTCTTCGGCTTCAATAGGTGTCTCGGTGTTAGAAGACGACGAGTAATTTCCACCTGCAGAAACCTTTGTTCTTTTTGAAGAATTGGACATAAATTCTGCATCAAATTTTGGTTGATCTTTCAACAACAACCAAGCATATTCAACTTCAAATTTTTTACCTGTATCCTGCGAGTAAATCAAATGAGCATTAGTCATACAATCCTTCTCTGAACTTCCACTTCTCCGTTGCCTATCTGCTTGTTTGTAGCACCCATTAAACTTTTGTACTGCTGGGTGGATCCTATTTCATCAAGATTTCAATTGTGTCGAGCTTCTTTCACAAAATAACCCGATTTCACGCACATTGTCATTGTTGTACGCATTTTTAATCCTTGCCCAATATTGCTTCGATGTTTGGTCGACACCGATTATTGAATCCTTTTACACATTAAGCCATGACCGGACGAGAATAACATCTTCTGCCACCGAGAATGTTGTACGTGTTTTTTTTCCTTTATCATTGTGGTCTCCCTCATCTAGTTGAATATTGTCTACATCGATTGTAGATTCAACTTCGTTGATAGAGGGTGAAATATTGGATAGAGAAGGCCTATAATACGTGTTTGGATTAATGGGGAGTGATGGTTGACTACAAAATTGTGGATTTTGACCGATAGATGACTCTACATTAGCTGGAGGATGCATATACCACATGTGTGGGGGTGGTGGATACATCATATACTAAGGTGGATTTTGCGAATTTTCACTGGTAGGGGGTGGTTGAGGATACATAAAGTATGGCGGTGGATGTGGTGGATTTGTAGAATTTTCGTTGGTAGGGGGTGGTTGATTTTGAAAAAAAATTGTAACCACTTTGATAATTATACTGATTGAGATCCATTTTAAAGAAAAGAAAAATGATTGAGGATGGATAGGAACAATAAAAATTGCAAGTATCAATTTTGTGTGAAGAAACACAACACATCACCCAAATTTATACCCAAATTTTCATTAACGGTTACTTTTTTGCAACGGTCATAAATTATAACGTTACAACGGCTCTTTTTATTTTTTCACTCATTTGCTTTCAATTTTTTTTTATATTTTTATTTTATACCATTTAGGCAACGACTCTTTTATTTTTTCATTCATTATTTTCATTATAGCTTTTTATTTTCATTGTAGATATTTTGGTGGCTTTTCACATGTACCACGTCCAGAAGCTTCTCAAATTCCTTTTCCCCATTTACCACACCACGTGCCTCTTTATCTCCCATTCCCCATTTTCCTTTTCAACTTAATCTTCAGCTCACTCTTTTCCGAAAGCTTCTCCATCGCCCACGCTCTGCCTTCTCTTCTTCTTCTCCATTCCCATGCTTCTTTTTTCTCCACCTTTCGCGCCCTCTCTTCTTCTCCATTTCGAAATTTCTGGTCCCTCGAAGCCCCTCTCCGCGACGTCCACTGGTCTCCCTATACGGCCTCTCCTTTCCCTCACCTCGCCCACGGCCTCTCTGCCAAAACCCTCACCTCGCGCTACTCCCTCGACCCTTACCTCGCCTCTTGCCATAGCCGCCGCCGCCGTTGATGAAATTGCTGTTGCCGTTGCCGTCGCCGTTGGTGTCCTCGTCTTCCTCGACCAAGGTAGTTTACTTTCCCTCTTTATTTGCCTGTGGTGGTTGAGTTTTTAATATTATTTTATTATGTAAGATGTGGTCCTCATATAAGGAATTCATCCTCTTTCTTCAACTTTCGATTCTGCGACGTAGGATCGTTCCAACGCTGTGTTTTTTTAAGATACGGGTTCTTCCCGTTAAGGAGCTCTCCAAGCTCCTGCGTTGGAGTTGCTCTAATATACTAACCCTTAATTTTAATTAATTCAATAATGTATAATGAATTTAATATGTCGCTGCTGTATTTTGTAGGTGATATTGGGATAAAAAAACAAGGAAAAAGAAGAAAAGGAAGTGGCAGCCTTGAAGAAAGCACCACGCGGAATTTTAGGCTTTGGGGGAGTAATATACTCACGCTCTCAGTCTGACTCGTCAAAGATAGTAACAAAAAGATGTTTTTGAAGACTGGAGAGAGGCTATCAGCACGTGGCTCTCACTCTTAGACTGACCATTTTGCAATATTTGGGACTCTCGAACCGACGCGCTGGGGATACAAGGGCGATAGTAGTAATTAGTGTGTTGTTAACAATTAATCCTCCTACAATATTTTTCTACTATTAATCTCTTTATTTTTTATAAAAATATATTACTAGCTTCATTTCTCTAAGTAGGACTCAAATTAAAAGTGGTGTTCATTATTTTTATAAAATTAAATTTATAATTTTTCTTGTGTTAATTAATTTTAGTCTAAAATATTTCTAATAAAAGAAGAGAAATGTTATAATACTATTGGCAAACATTTAAAAGAGAAAAAAATAATATTAATAACAAATTGACAATGATAGTTTTAAAAAATGTATAAATTTAATGGGAAATTGTTATTAATTAAACTATTTTTTTTAATTTTAATGAATTAAGTAATTGAGTTTTATAAATAGAAAAGAAAAATAAACAATAAGTTTATTTATTGATTTGATTCCTATTATTGTAAATCCATTTGAGATGAAAGTCACTTGACTTTAGAATACAAGAATAAAAAATTGTAATTATAGAAATTAAAATGAGATGTTTTCAATTAAAATAATTAAATGAGATGAAAATCAGGTCACATGTGACATTCTTGTGCACTATATGTCAATATTTCATTTTTATATAGATCATAAGTATCTTCTATTAAAAATAATCTTATTTGAAATATTTAAAATAATATATCATGATTTTAACTCAAATCATTAAGAAGGCGTTTGATACTGAAGAAATTTAGTTTTCTGAAAATCTTAGATTGAAAATATTGATTTCTCGTGTTTGGTATATATTTTTTTGAAAAATAACATTCTTAGGAAATAATTTTTTCCAAAAATCATTTTAGTTTGATTTTTCACAAAAAAAAATTCTCATAAATTCAAACTTTCCTTAGTTAATTTTTGTAAACTCTAGTAAAAATATCTTAGTTACTATTATTAAATGATTTAATGTGATAAATAATTAAAATAACTGATAAAAATTACATAATTTCTTAATTTCTGAAAAATTTATATAAATATTTCTAAGTATATTTATAACTAATCAAACAAATTTTATTTCTACCTCGAATATAAAAAAAAGAAAAAAAAAACTTCACTTTTACCGAACACCTTCAAAATAAGTTGAAAAAATCTTAAATGTTCGGTGATCATGTCAATATTTTGGTAGGCATTAGGTGTCCAGATGATAAATGATTCAAAATTGCAACATTAAAATAACAAGGGGAGTTAAACTCATGCAAAAAACCAAGAGCAAAATCAAATCTTGATATAATAATTATGGGCCAAAAATATAATTAAACTTTAAATAAGTATATACTCGGTTTAAATTAAATTAGTCAAAAGTTAAAATAAACATGATATCCTAAACATGAGTTTAATAATGATGTACTGGTAATATAAAAGTTTTTTTTATTATCAATTAATTGAAAATGTTTTTAATATGATTCTTAAAATAATTTTTAATAAAATAACAAATTTTCCAAAAATAATATTTGTAGTTAAATGAAAATATAAAACATTTTTATAATGTAAGTAAAAGTATTAATTCTAAACTTATCCATATAATTGAATTCGTCATTTTAGTTACTTGGATGAGGACTTTGTTGCTTACTTGATATATGCATAAACAAATGTACACTCAATTCTATTCCACTTTCGTCCGTATACAATCACATCAAGAACGAACCTCACGAACTCGAAAAATTTAAATTTAACAAACAATAATAACAGTATACTTAGTTTCTTCAAATATCAAAACTTGCCAAATATGTGGACTGTTCGTGGGTCGGTTCGAATATGTTTTTGTCAAATTTAAGATTCAACTTAATTAAATTTGATCAGTTTTGTTCAGTTTTTAGAAGGCAAAAATTTGAAACTCAACCCAACTCAATCAATTCATGAATGATTTGGTTCGGTTTGGATCAACAGGTTATTCATTTAAATTTGATCTTTTTTTTTTGTTCTTAGAACTACTATTTTGTATCATGATTCATCCAAATATCCAATATAATTAACACAATAGGGTAAATAATCATTTTAGTCCCGAATTTGTAGAGATCTGACAAATTCATTCCCAAAAGATAAAAATTCAAATTTTAGTCCTCAAAAGTGAAAAAAGTGCGACAAATTTATTCATCCGTTAACTTTCGTCCGTTATCATTAATGAAAGAACCTATGTGACACAAAGGAACACAAATATCATAAAAATGATTGTCAACATGACTGCATAATAGATTGGATCAAAATGTCAGTAAATTTCTATTTGACTAAAATGTCAATAAGTTCCATTGGACAAATTTGTGAGATCCCAAATTTGGTTTCATTTAAGGGTAAAATGCAATTTAGGATAAATAGTCATTTTCGTCCCTAAATGTGTAAAGCACTGACAAATTCATTTCAAAAGATGGAAATTCAAATTTTAATATATCCATTTACATGCATTGCAAATTTGCTACAACTATTTGCTTGTCTTCTCAACTAATGAGATCACTGGCACATTGTTGGAACATAATAGTATCATAGGATATTCATGATTTTTTTTTCTCTCTACATATCATTTTCCTGGGTTCTTTTTCATGCTGTAAAAGTTGTCATAAATTTGGTGTTCTTACCAAAAATACACACTTTACTCATTTTCGTATTACCAAACTCTCCAATACCATTCAAAATACCTGCAAAAGTTGAAGCAACATTTAAGATTGTGTAACACCCCCGTAGGCCTCCGGTGCGTTATCATTAACGATATCAGTTTAGCGTTTCATTAACGTAAAACATTATTCAGTGGAAGCAAAGAATCGTTTTTCTTGATTCATTATGTATGGAATAACATACAACATACATTCATATATAGCATATAAATCCAGCCCTTGTTGATCCAGTTTCTCATAAAAGTACATAGACAGATCAGATATATACAAGATAATCAGGAGGAAATTCATCTCATATCATGTCATAAATAGTTCTGTACATACATATACATCA
>PYAF01002917.1:722292-743818 GCA_007407185.1 Glycine tomentella | reverse complement strand
GGGAGCTGCTCTAATGGAGGTCCAAGGCATGGGAGGAAGAAGAACCATGATTTTTGGCCATAATTTTCGTAAAATGGCCTTCAAATACTGGTTCTGCCGACGTTCCCGCGCTAATCGCGCCATATATGGCGCTATTCGCGCCAAAATAACGTAACTAAAAGCTTCCTGGGCATTAATGGCGCTAATCGCGCCACTACGGCGCTAATCGCGCCACTACGGCGCTAACCGCGCCAACTGGGCGCGTCTATGGCGCTAACCGCGCCAAACTGACGCTATCCGCGCCATCTGGTCGCAAGAAATGACCTTCTGGTGCAATTTCACGCTACTGGCGCCATATCCCACGCTACTGGCGCCGCATCCCACGCTAACCGCGCCATTCCCACGCTGTTAGCATGGGAAATTTTATTTTATTTTTTTTTTGCAAAAACCTAGGTTATTATAGATTGTCAGGCCAACATTGATTTTTGAAGTGTGATTTCGAGCGAGGATGTGATTTGTTCTATTCTATTCTTTCTCTTTGTATTGGAATTATTGTTATCAACATTGATTTGATTTTGTGTCCATATTGTTTAGTGGGTTATGAAAATTCTTATGTGTTAGACCTAGTCTTGTTTGAGAAAGAAGTTGTACTTGACAACGTCATATATGTGTTTAATTGGTTGTTATCCTTTGAACTAGTAAGATTATTTTTTAAAAGAAATTTTCTTAAGTTTATGTTAGAACAAAATCAAGTGTGTTGGTCCAATGAAAGAATTAAATTAAATTTTACAGGTTAGAACAAAAAAGGGAAAAATAAAGATTAAATTATATTTTATCCTTAAATGAAATGAAATTTGGGGTTTGATAAATTAGTCTAATGGAAACTTACTGACATTTGGGTCTAATGAAAACTTATTAACATTTTGGTCCAATCGATTCAACAGCCATGTTGGTAATCATTTTTGTAACATTTTCATCGCTTTGTGTCACGTAGGCTCTTTCATTAACGATAAGGATAAATGAATATGTCACTTTTTTCACTTTCGGGAACTAAAATTTGAATTCTCGTCTTTCAAGGACGAATTTATCAGTACTCTACACATCCAGGGATGAAAATAACTATTTACCCTAACACAATATATTATCAAATGTCTGAAAGTAGTAAAATTTGTTCATTTAATACCATCAACATATTATTCTAAAATAGACTAATACAAATTAAAACAAAATATTCTTTAACGAGATTTACTATAATAATGTGAATCACAATTATTTCCTACAAACTAATTTCTTATAATAAGCTTTGATGCAACCAGATTTGTTACACCCAGAGTTGCTTAAACAAATGAACAAAATATGATCTGTTAATATTATAAACATTTGCAGTTCTAATACTTAGAGTCCAATATTAACAATATTTAAAGTCAAACCAAACAACTCTAAATTTTTTCATCGGTTTAGTTTAGTTTTAATTAGATCTATAGATCTAAACCTATAACTCAACTCATACATAAACGATTTTAATCAATTTAATTTAATTTTGATACAAGTACATAAATGATCTGACCCAAAATTATTCGAATTAATTTGGATCAATTTGAATTTATGAATTTCCAGTACTCGGTGAACATCCCTAACATTACGCGATGCGCTTATGTCCAAAAGTTCATGCTCGCACAATTCTTTTAATTAATTAATTAAAGATGTTGATGACAATGCGCACAACTAAACACATAGGATATGGTTATCGTCGTTTTTAATTGACTGGAAAAATAATTGATGGAAGAAAACATCTTTATGTTTTCGTCCAATTTTTTCAAACCAAATACTATTATGTATGTCTAAATTCATGTGCTATATTGTCGTTTTTTCAGAATAATTTAAAGTCAACAACATTGTTATTGTTATTATAACAAAAAGTCATAATCATTTTCTCTCTCATTAGATTAGCACTTAAACGGAAATCCAAGTCCGTCCCGTTTGCTCATTTTCAAAGTGACGTGTTTTAATACGTTGTCTTAAGCCTTAACGTCTAGGATCTAATGTTGTGAGCAATAAATGATATATTTTAATGCGTATAATAATAATAGAGCTATATAATGACACATAAAAAAAATGGTTAACTAAATTTTTAATTCTTATTTTTTTTGAAATTCAATTTTTTATTTTTAAATTTTTGTTTGATTGATCAAGTTTTCTTAATTTTTTATTTATTAAGATTTTAATTCTAAATTTTTGTTTGACCGGTTAAAGTTTATAAAATTAAAAAAAAATTATTTTTAGTCCTTGAAATCTTATTAAATAAATAAAAAAATAAATTTAAATTTTTAATTAAAAACTAAAAACTAAAATTTCTAAAATTTTGAAGAATTCTTTGACTAGTCATACAAAAATTTAAAAACTAAAAATCTTAATTAAAAAAAGTTGAGTAACATTGACCCGATAAAAAAAGTTTAAGATCTAAAAATTAAATTTTAAAAGAGTTTAACGAATAGAAACTTAGTTAAAAAGATTAAAATCTAGAGTATCAGGTAATTAGCATGCATGACATGAGCGATCCAATAATAATAGATGCTCTTTGAGCTGACTAACTTTTAACGATTGCCTTCTCTGTAGTTATTCATGAATTAAGTTGTATATTTCGAACATAAAATAAGTCAATGCTAATGATCACTTTCTTTTTTTTTTTCTTGTTCTAACATCTTAAAAAATTAGCAAGATGTATAAGTTGAGGCTTATAGCTCCTAAGAGAAAGGTGTCTCTTTCTCTATATAGACTAATTAAATGATCGTTCAAAAAATAAAATATAGTACACACTTCCTTTAACATGTACAAATCTTTTGTGCCATGATTTTGAGAGAATGTTGTCATTATATTAATAAAAAGAAAGTCAGAGCTGACTACTTGGATCTTGCTATGGCAAAGTAAGAAAACATTTATATATATATATATATATATATATATATATATATATATATATATATTACGGCACCATACTTTCAGTTGTGAAGTAATTAAAAAAAAAAAGATAACTAAATTAATGCCATCCATACGGAAGTTCAACATGATATATAATAATTCACTGAAAGAATAGATGGATTAATATTTGAATTTTACAGGTCAAATATTAAAGTGTGTAATAGGGTTGCCAAAAGGCATGCAAATACATTTAATTTATGCCAAAAATAAAGGAAAGTATACTAACGACAAAAGCTTTTTCTATTAAGTGGGATCAGTTATATAGATGAAACCATGCCAGTGTATTTTATGAAAAATAAGTTTTAAAAGGGCACGCTATTTATTCAAGGTTGGCATGAATATGGAAAGTGAAGCTTATATACTCGTGTAGTTCTTCAATAAATTCTTTTTCTTATAAAAAAATTGTGTGTAGTTTTAGACGACAACTTTACATATGGTAAAAGCACATTTTGTTTTCTTTATTTGATTGTCTTTGGTTTCTTCCCCGGCCCTCTTGCGATTATGAAACTAGATCTCTTACTAAAAAAATCTACACTATGATAATCATAAGATAATAATGTGAAGCAATTTTTCATTAGCAAATCTCTTTGATGATAATCATAAAGAGTTAATTATAAGTAACCATGCATCTTATTACATCAGTACAGTGACTTTGGAGAGTTTATTAAAAAAAAACGAAGTTCAAGACTTCTTCGAGTTGATTGTTTAAATTTATTTATTTTAGGTGTGTAACGTGACATGTATGTTGTATATTAGTGATTGATTATTGCACTTTTCAAACAGAATTTTCATCAAATAATATGAATAACATGAGAATGAAAAACTCAAACATCAACATAATCATTATTTAACATTTCACTACGTGAATTACGAACTTGAAGAGGAAAAGAAAGAAAACAAAGGTACCAAAGTGCTTTTTCCGGTTCACGCACGCATATACATTTCATTTCACCTGTGTTGGGGCTTAATAAATTGAGTGACATGCCCGCTTCCGTAAACAAAACAAAAAAAATGTATGAAACGACTGTTAAGATTAAGCTTTCATGTGTGTGTTATGAATATTTTGTCTATTAGATAACGGAATAAAATTATTTTACACGCTTAATATATAATCATTAAATTTTATTAACAATATTATTTATGTACCATGAAAATTGAAAATAAATTAATAACTTTTACTTCATACATGTGTATCAGTTGTAGTTAATAGTTAAAATAAATAAATGTGTGTCTTTCTTACCCTCCTATATGTACATTATAATTAAATTGGATTGGTTGATTCTTATGTTAATGAAAAAAAGTTGGATAAAACATCATATCTTAAGTATAGTATTGTCACATTAGTTTTTTTAATAGACAAATAAAAAATATTTATATAAACAAAAATGGTACCAAAGCTACCTTACAAAAGAAGATTCTCCAACATTAAGATGTGGTTACCCGATATTTATGCATCTAGTATCATAAATATAGTATAATTGCTATAATGATCACCTAATTTACATAAACCCCTAATCCACAGTTCATAGATATGTATGCTTACAAAGATCAAATCTCTTAAAAGAAGTCCCTTAACAACCCAACACCCATGCCCAATGGTGATCCACATATGAATGCGGGTGTACTTGCACTCTTTTACTTTTAAAAAGTTTCATATATATGTTAAATATGTTTATTTTATCTCTTAATTTTATATATTTAAATCCTTTTTCTTAATTTTTTACTTCTCTCGTGATAATAATTATTAATTTTATTTTTTAAATAAATTATTTTTACTTCACTCACTGATGTCAATATCAATACACAAAAAAATATATTTTCAAACCCGTTGCTAAGTATAACCATGATACATTCATGAAGATAACTTTGACAATTATCATCGCTTGAAGTAACATCCAGGATCACTTTGCCACCTTGCAAAAGAAACCGAAAATGCAATAGAATACTCCTTTAGCCAGGCCCATATGGAGAATATTGATATCTCGTGTTTGATACCTTTCTAAATCCACCACTGCCCCTTGGAATACCTTTATATTCCTCATCCTCCATAAGTTCCAAACCACGATCCCCCATACCACTGACCAGGCTTTACCTACGCTCCCAAACTGCTTGCAAAAATCGTGTTGCAAGTAGTGTTGAATAGGGTTGGCAGAGGCACTTGAAGATCCAGCCATGAATAAACTTCCATACCTTTTCAACCATTGAGCAAGAAAATAGATTGTGTGCAACAGAGTCGAGTTCTTGCATGCAAAAACAACATAAAGAATCGTTGACATCCATCTGCACATTTCTTTGGAGTATGTTATCACATGTAGGCAATTTGTTTTGCAATAGCCTCCACAACATAAAAGATAATTTTGGTGGCACCTCTAACTTCCACACTTTAGCTAGAACCTCATCATCATTTTGAATCTCATTCGTTGCTTCCAACAATACCTTATAAGCTGAATTCATTGAGAACTTTCCAGACCCATCCCCCCTTTCAAACCCAGTGTCACGATTAAGAATATTCAAACAAATCTCATTTAAGATACCTTCCGGTTGCACCACGAAATCCCTCTCCCATATGAACCAATCTCACCGCCACCTTAGGTTTCATTCCCACACATTTCGCATCCAACCACCCATGTCACCGATGCAAGTATTTTGTTGATGTGAATTTAAAAACACATTAGTCTCTTTAACTAAGAAAATTCAAAATAAGTCCTTAAGATATCAAATAAGTCTCTAAACTTATTTATTTATTATCACCTTAGTCATTAAACATATGTTAATATTTTTACTTAACTAACATGATTTTTTGAATATTGAATTAAGGTGATTGATAAATTACTCTTTCACAATTATTTTTTAAAATTTTCTTACTTGTAGAAACTAAGGAGGAAAAATGCTGATGCAGTACAGTAGGCAATATTCATTGCATGGTTAATGTAATTGTCCCTTGATTGTATTTAAAGAATTAAATTGTATAACGGATATTTTTTACCTTTGAAGTGATGGCCTTCTTGAAATGGAGTTATAACTGATAAGTTGAAAGGTCGTCATAGAGGAGTCAGACCCTTGATACTATTACAAGGTTAAGCCTATTGCGAAAGGGCAAGAGGAAACCTAGCTTTGTGAAACAAGGGGTTGAAAACCTACACAATGTCACCAATATATATACGAAAGTGTTTTGATTATATTAGATGAATTAATTTTAACTGTAAAATCAAAATGAATAATCAATCAACACTTAAAAAAAGAATAATCAATCAAACAATCCTTTAAAATTGATCTAGTAGCGAGAGATTAAAGTAATTTAATAAAATCTTAAATTCAAACCTTATTAATTATCCTTATTATAAAAATGAATAATAAAAGATTAAATTTAAATGTGTGTGCATATATAGAGAGGTGATGTAGATTAAGTTTCTCTAAGAAAATAAATTTTAGTTGAATTATTTCACTCAATATATATATATATATATATATATATTAAATTTTTTCAATTCAATCGTTAAATTAACATGTTGTATTGCATAGATCAAATATACTAGTTTTCATAAAATTTTAAAACTATATAATAGTTAAATACATAAATCTAATTTAATGTATAATATATTTTTAACATACTAGTAAATATTAACTATAAAAATACCTAACTACAAATGTTTGATTTATTTAAAATTGTGTGTATGATCATTCAAATAATATCAAAATATTAGACTAGTGTATAATTAAAATTTAGGTTCAAATATATTTTTAGTCCTAATAAAATTAGCAATTATTGATTTTGGTCCTTATAAAAAAATTCATTATCTCTTTAATTTTTTTTTATTTTACTCCCTATAAAATGAGCAAGATTATGGTTCCTGTAATATATTTTTCTTTGATTTTAATCTCTCCAAAATCTAAAATCACTATTTTGATCCCTAAATTCATTTTAAGGTAGATAAACATTTATTTTAGGAATTATTTTTTTTAAGATATCACACATCGATAATTGCACCATAGACACTAGAGGGTATTATCTAAGATGATTAATATTTAACCTTTCATTAAATACATTAAGTTGTTAACGAGTGTCACGTCATATTATAGATCAAAAATAAAATTTCAACTTTTTGAGAGATGAAAACTAAATATCTTTTATAAGAATTAAAATAAAAAATTAATTTTAAAAATACTAAAACTATATTTAAGCTTAAAAATTAATATAAATAAAGAATTATTGAATAAAGTAATTAACTTTATCAAAGAGTTGTTTCTAGAATTAAATATACATAGGGATTTATAAGCGTACACCAATTTATTTTTTTTAGAATACGTTAACTATTTATAACTACAATTATCTTATATAAAATACACTCAACAAGATGTAGCTTGCCAACATATAATTTTTAAAAACGAGAAGAAAATATATATTAGTAAATATTAATGAAGTTTGCTATTGTATACCTACTTATTTGTTAAAAAAAGTAGGTCAATAAATAATAAATTCAACAAATATTAGTTGTTCCAACTTGTAAAAAGAACGCCAAATAGGCCATCCCATTGACAATTACGGGCCAGTCTAGGCCATCATTTGGAAGAAAAGCCAGCTTTATTATTCTAATTAAAGCCCAACTTGTTAACAACATAAAATAAATATTAAGTACTTACCGAAATTTGGAATTGACCGATGTCAAAGTTGACGTAGTCAAAATGTGTTTTATGATCTCATACTCGGACTACAGATACTCTTCATTGGGAGAACAAAAGGGGAATATGTAAAACAAAGAACTCCAACACTCAAGTAAATATGTGAGTGAGTTGAGAGTGAATTGAAAGATGTGAGATAAAACCTGATATTTATAGTGGGATGCGAGTTTCGGGTTCTTGATTGTAGGAGTTGTTAAAGTGGTGTAACAATTCTTGTAAATAATTCATAGCTTGTACATAATAACTAGTAGATAAATCATAGCAAATAGATAATTCGTCTCTTATAAATAATTAAGTACTTGCAACTTGATAACGAAATTATAACATTATTAATATTCAAATATTAAGGCATTTATTAATAACTTGTCGGTCCAGTAGCCCGGTTGTCAAAGACGGTGTGTCCGTGTTCTTGTGTTAGGGTTAACGTGGAGGGTTGACGTGCGTATTAGAACATCACGTCAATTTTGTGCACCCCAGACAGTACATAAGCCCCCCAAGCTCTTAGTCCAGCTTGTTGGCGAAAGAGGTTATTCGATGACGAGTGTGGTAGCCTCGACGGGTTCGAGAGTTACAGGTGTTGCCCAAGTTGCTTTGTCTAGGGTGCTTATGTTTTTTGTTCTGCTGACAAAGTCGGGTTGTTATATGAGAGACCCTTGTTTCTGAAGATTATGTCCTTTCTGACCATTAGAAAATGCATTAAAGACAAGCATTTCGTTTTTCTTTTGTTGCGGGTCAGTGCAGCGAACGTGCATTACTTTTGTATACGTGTCAACCGAGGAGTGGGTACGTCCTGGAGACGTGGTGTATGGGTTGGTGGCATAGGCCACCTATGAGGTCTTGGCAAAATAAAGAACGAGTCCTCGACGGGTTTGAATCCTTGATGGATTTGTATGAAATAGAAAATTCGATGGTAGGCAATCATCTTGGGTTTGATTTCAACTTGGTTGAAGTTCATGCTAACCAGTCTGGTAATATCTCTTTTTTTTCTTTATGGAACCTCTTATTCGAGGAAAAATGCTTCAATCTAAACCTTTGGTTATTCTCGTCGTAGTTCCAAAGGAGTAAGCTTACCAAGGGTGTGCCTTGGGTTTTTGTAGGAGTGCTTACCAAGGGCGAACAATCACCAAGGACAAACCTTGGGTTTTACGAGCCTTTGGAGAATCGACTAAGGACACGTCTATCTAGGATTTTGGCAAGACTCATCAAGGGTGGATCTTCGGTTTGACGAGCCTTTGGAAAATCGACTAGGGACACGTTTGTCCTTGGTTTTGGCGACACTCACCAAGGGAGGACCTTGGTTTTGACGAGCCTTTGGAGAATCAACCAGGGACGCGTCCATCCTAGATTTTGGAGATGCGAGGCTCACCAAGAGCGGACCTTGGGTTTGACGAGCCTTTGGAGAATCGACCAGGGACGTGTCCATCCTAAGTTTTTGCAACACTCACCAAGGGCGAACCTTGGGTTTAATGAGCCTTTGAAGATTTATCGAGGCTCACCAAGGGTGAACCTTGGCTTTGATGACCCTTTTAAGATTCGCTGAGGCTCACCAAGGGCGGACATTATGTTTGATGAGCCTTTGAAGATTCGTCGAGGTTCACCAAGGGTGAACCTTGGGTTTAACGAGCTTTTGGAGATTCGTCGAGGCTCACCAAGGGTGGACCTTGGGTTTGACATGCCTTTGGAGATTTGGCGAGGCTCACCAAAGGCGGATATTGGGTTTGACAAGCCTTTGGAGATTCATCAAGGCTTACAAGGGCGGACCTTGGGTTTGACAAACCTTTGATTCATTTGCGTAACTCATCCATGCTATTGGGAGATTTTTTGCATAGACTTTCTACGAATTTACCATGCGGTAAGGCGAGCAGCATGGAGTGTAGTGCTACTTTAGGATTAAGATTCCTGATTTGGACAACAATTCGTCTGAACTTGTCCATGAGCCTACGAAGTGATTTGTCATTTGTCTACCGCAAACTGGCTAGGACCTTGGAAGTAGGGATGGTAAAGTGGGCCAGGCCACCCAAAAATGGGCTGGGCTAGCCCAACCCACCAAAAAATAGGTCGGGTCTGATTAGTCCACTTTTGTAAAGTGGACTAGAAATAATAGTTCGTCCCACTTTAAAGTGGGTTAGTGGGCCAGCTAACTTAAAAAATAGAAATAAAAAAGTTAATTTTTTTAAAAAAGGTAAAAAAATTATAAAAAATACAAATGTAATTAATTTATAATAAAAATTAATAATAAATTCATGCCTACAATCATTAATATCCTGTCATGAACCAAATGGCCAAAAACTTAATTTGTTATAACAATGATTTTTAATATAAAATACATGTCTAATAGAAGCAAACGCAAGCAGAGAATACATGTCTAATAATGGTTTTCAATTAGCTCCTAAGTCTTAACAGATTCTAAGAAATTTGCTTCACAATGATGTAGGCTATCAAAACATATTTGTACATGTAGTATAGCTCAGTATTATTATATGCAGATTTTCCACAACTTCCAAAGATGAATAGTCGTTTGCCAACAATTGCTGCACTACGACCCTCACATGCTGGTGGCCCTTCTCCTCTTATGGTGGGAGAAACCCATGTTTGCAAAGCTAACAATGATTTAACATCAGTGAGTCAAATAGTAAAGAAATAAATAACAGACAATTAGACATAAGCTACATAACATTCTCACATTTTAACTTAAGCTGTAATTTTCAATGTCATCATCATCCAAGGAAAGGGACCCCATATACACACAGAGGTTATACATAGACCATTGAACTTAAGCTAAAGAACATATTTTTTTTGGCTTTTGGAGGCAAAAAAAGATTAATTAATTTAGATAAGAGAAAGATGACTCACAAGTGCCTAATATGCCTGCTTCACTGCAAATAAGAAATAAGGAATCAGAAAAATAAACAGCACAAGTCCTGAAGTCCTACATTGTAACAACAACAAATGCATAAGAATATAAATATTTAAAACTAGACAAGGCACAAAAGTGAACTTGGTTGGTCTTCTCACCACACCAAGCCTCACCATTCATCATTATTGTCGCGTGCCGTCATCAATCTCTCTCTTATTTGCACGAGACATCACTATTGCGTGTCGTTCTTTCTCTTCCAGATCCGCACACCACACTAGGCCTCACCGTCGCCGTCGCCGTCGCATAGCCACCTTGCGACCATGTCAACGCTGCTTCCACCTTCAGATCTGAGACCGCACACGACCCTTCTGCAACCCAACACTTGTCGAAAACATGAACTTGGTTGGTCTGACAGTTATTTTTGTCATAACAATCGAAGACATAGACAAGTCTGCAACCTTTGAGGTCGCGGTCTCGTGGAACGAAGCACTGGAACGAGGTCAAGGTCGCGAAACGAAGCACTGGAACTAGAAAGAAGCACCTGGGAGTGGGAGCACTGGAACGAAGCTCTGGAATGAAGGCACGAAGAACTAGAACGTCGAGGTCGCTGTCGCGGATCCGGAGACATGGCGCGAACTAGGTCATAGTCCCTCACTCTCTCAGTCTCTCTCATCTTAGACTCCCACTTCTCACTTTCTCAGCCTCTCTTCTCAGCCACTCAATAAATATATATTTAATATTTTATATTATTAGCCCACCAGGCTGACCCGGCCTGGGCCCGATTTTGGCTCACATTTTTGTGAGCTGGGTTGGCCCGACCCATTTTACATCAGTGGATTGAAAATATCAACCCGGCCCACCTTATTTTATGGGTTAAACAAGTTGGCCCACCGGGCCAGGTTCATTTTGCCACCCCTACTTGGAAGTCATGCCGTGTGGCTGACTAATTGCATACTGAGAGCTTAAATGTTCGACAAGGGTGTCGAAGCTGTCGATGGACCATAGAGGGAGTCATCTGTACCATGTCAATGCTGCCTATTTGAGGGACGTTGGAAAAACTCAACACAAGATTGCGTCGTTATTGGTGTAAAGATTAACTGGGTGAGGAATGCGTCAAGGTGTTCGTCCGGGTATGTAGTTCCATCGTAGCGCTCTTGGTTGAGAGGTTTCTAACCTAAAGGCAACTGGACCTCCATGATACGGTTGACAAAAGGGTGTCGACGAGTCGTCTTCCCTTCATGGTGGTGTATATATGTGTGAGGGATTGGGATCATCTTGGGTGTTAATGGTTTGTCGAGGGTGTGATTCCTCTTGAGAGGCGGAGTGCTAGTCCCCTTGGGGGCATCGTACACGAGCCTCCAGTTCATCATGGTCGACTTTCAATTTCATGAGTTCTTCCTCATGACGTCGCTCCATCTCCGCAATGCGGATTTGGAGTTGTTGGAGAGTGTTGTTATCTGTCATGGTTGTTGAGAGAGGGTTGAAATTGTCTAGGGGTGGCTCGTGTATGAGTTCAGACCGTGTGCTACCATTAGTAAAGAGAGGCCGCAGGGAAAGTTTTACTGCGACCCCACGATGGATGCCAAATGTAGTTATCGAAATCTGGAGCTGACCAATATCAGGGTCGACGTAGCTAAGATGGATTCCACGATCCCACACATCAGACTACAAGTACCCTTCACTGGGAGAACAAAGGGGAGACCTGCAAAACAAAGGACTCCGACGCTTAAGTAAGTATGTGAGTGAGTTGAGAATGAATTGAAAATAGTGAGATAGAACCTGATATTTATATTGTAGGATAGGAGCTTTGGATCCTTGATTGTAGTAGTTGTTATAGTGGTGTAACAACCCTTGTAGATAATTCATAGCTTGTAGATAATGATTAGCAGATAAATCGTAATTTATAGATAATTTTTTTCTTATAGATAATTAAGTACATGTAACTTGATAAAGGAGTTGTAATATTATCATTAATATTCAAATATTGAGATATTTATTAATAATCTATCGACCCGGTAGTCCGACTGCTAAGAACAGTGTGTCCGTGCTCATGTGTTAGGGCAGATGTGCATGTTGGAGCGTCATGTTATTTGTTACATCAATTTTATTGACCCCGGATAATATGTATTCTAATCCATATTAATAAATTATGAACTAAATGTTCCTTGTTCCTTAAAAGAGTGGCCTACACTAATATAATTGATTTATCTAAATAACCGGCCTGTTCCAAGCATAGATTCTCTTTGGTTTATATATAAAAAATGAAACAAATGTTGATTAAGCCAGAGAAAATAAAAAAAAATCGAAGAAATGACACTTCTATAACAATATTTTAATAGAATTGTGCGTAATAATAATAAATTTAGTTTTATCCTATCTATTTATATATAGATAAAGAAAGTTAAAAGAAAATCGTGGGTATATTAACAGTGGACCACGTGGTGATAATGACCCAAAGTTGACGTTTTATTAGCAATTTAGCATAATGACAATAGTTAGAGTGGTCTTTATCTTCTCAACTTGCGGGTTCTTCATATTGGCTGTCTGATTGCACATGCATCGATACATTCTTTGATATTTAATTCCATTCAATAATAAATTGTGCTAAAGAAACTAAAGTCATGCATTATTTTTTTGCTTTTGAAAAAGAGTAATGCCCATCAGTTAATTATTATTATTATCCAATTCAGATGCATATATATATATATATATATATGGCCGGGGCATAAAAATGTGAGGTTCATTTAAGCTTTATAAATGAATAATAAATTATTTTGCGTGGATATTTTGTAGTTTTTTTTTAAAAAAATCTTATTGATTAAAAGCTAATTTTTTGTGCATAGAGTAGATATATCATATATATCTTATTAGAATATGTCAGGACAGATATATAAAACCAGCCTCTTTTGATTGTCACCCTGCTGAGGGAACAGTGTAATTATCTCCAAGAAGTCCCGACAAAGAGACAGAGTAAATGTGGTGCAATGCGTTAGGACTTAATTTGGAGCTTAGAATATGATATGCAAATTTGAGAGTGAAGTAATGCAAACGAATGTGGTAGATAGAGCCACTTGAGTTCCATATTAACTTCTAAAAGTATTCATAAACATTCAATGTATCATTATACACCTAATAAGAGAGAAAAAAAATATAAATATTATAGATAATATGAGAGAGAGATAGAAAAAATTGTGTGTATTGGTTAAGTATTTAAAAAGTGTAAATATTTATGTATATCATTGTTAACTTCTCCATTCAAATGTTACGGATAGAAATAGAATGTATTTTCTTGTTTAGTGGGCGATGAGAAGCTCCTTGAATTGTTTTGGGTCTCACTCTTACAATTTTTTTAAAATCACCATAGTTAAGACACTTGATTTTCTAATCAATTACATTAATTGCACTTATTAAATTCTTCACCCTTAAAAAAATGTTTTGTGAAGATCAAATGTATCACCGTGTTACCCATTAAATCCTCTCATAATTTCTTTTAAGAAGCAATCAAAAAGGGCCCATTCGTGCCAATCCAGCAAGTTAACCAGGGTAATGCCTATGCGTGCCCATGCGTGCATCATGTGCAGGTGCAGCTTAGGTCTACCTGACATTCAGAGTACGGGTACCAAATTTTGACCAAGCTAAGACCAAGTATTTTTATATATAATTTTGTATAATTTGTTACCTTTTAAAAGTTAGCCACGTGATCACGTGCCGATCGCGGGGCTCAAAAACAAAGGCCATGTGATGAGGTTTCAAATGTAATTAATGGCTTTTTACTATTAATTAATTGTGATATCATTTACTTCCTATGATTTTGTCCCTTCCCAGGGTATCATGTGACACCTGGATTAATAGTCCTATTGGTCTTGTGACCTTAGTCCTCATTTTAGGAAACTTTTGTGAAAGGAAAATGATTTTAGTATAGACAACGTAATTTTAAATTTTCCTAGAGAGAAATAAACCTGAAATTTAAACATCAATTGTCATTTTATGTGAGGAGTTGTTCTCATCTGATTATAAACTTTAAAATTTGGTAACATGTTAAACCTTAAAGAAAAGAAGGGGAAAAAAATTGATTTATATGCTTTTTTATATAAATGAGAATAATATTATAGCTTGTGGAAGTTGAGATGGGACAAGATTGGAGGGAGGAGTGCTTCGTGAGAGAAGAACTAGTGTTCTTGGAGGTTTTGTGGAGTCAAAAGGTGTAGTTGCCTTTGTGGAAGGTAGCACTTTCGTTTTCAATAAGTTTAGGCTTAACTTATTCGAATCGAATTATAATGGCTTAAAGCTAATTAATTTCATTGCATGTAACAGCTATTAAAAAAAGTAGACCTTAAAGAAGGGGTTTATGTGAAAATCAAAAGAGCTTTTAACATCAGTTTTGATTCTTTTCACACAATCTTCTTTAATTTAACACACTTTCACAATCACATCCCTTCTTTTCCTTGGTTTACTAAGTCATGCATTATAGTAGTATGACCAATGTTTTAATTAAAATATTTATGGAATGGATTAGATCAATTTTGGAAAAAAAAAATATCTGATTAATTACATGGTTTATTTTATATAATTTACTCAATTTTATTATAGATTTAAATCTTATCAAAGTTAATTTAAAGTTTGAATATATTTTTTTCCTCAAATTTGGACGATTTAATTTTCAGTCCTCAAATTTAAAAATGATTATTCTATCCCAAAATTGAAAATATTTTAATTCTTAAGATTTTTTTTAATAAGTTTTGTCTCCTCGATAAAGATTAAAATTTGGTTATTTTCAAATTAAGCGATGAAAATGACCACTCTAAAATTTAGGAGACCAAAAGAAAATTAAATATAAAGTTGAAGGACCAAAAATATATTTAATTATTTAATGTTATAAAAATCAACATGGGTTGCAACAATATTTAAATATTTCTTTTTGTGAATCAATGTTACTATGATTGATTTTAATTTATGAATACCCATTAGGGTCTGCTTAGTGGTGGAATTGAGATAATATGTTTGAAACACTTGTATTTCACTCACCCCAAGAAAGCTAACAATAAAATTTGGTGATCTACTTGAACCCTTGAGTACAAGAAAAGGATCCTAAGTGTTGGAAACGTTATAAAAATGATCAAGCCTTGATAAGTAAAAAAAATTCTAAATAAAAACAAAGAGAAAACTCTCACTTGTTTGAATTTTTAGAATACTCAACGTCATTCAACTTGGTTTGGATACAATAAGCTTTTATATAGTGCAAGTGTTGACTTAGGTAATTACTAGATATTAAATCCCTATGTAACAACACATCAACTAGACAAATGTGAAGACTCAATTAAACCCACTTTAATCAGCTTGTTTAATATCTAACAATTGAATATATTTTATTATCCCCAAGCTGAAAAGATACTTATTAAAACAAAGTAAATGAAAAAACAACGTAAAATTCGTCCAAACATAACAACTGGCCATAAAAGCACTCTTTTTGCCCAAAATAAATTGAGCATAAATACAACTAGCCTATATGTATGATTGATAGTCCAAGCTCCTTAATATGAATAGTTTTAATTTGGCCAAAAACTCCTTCTACAACTCTATCTTCAGCCTAAATTAGCTAAGTAATCCATCCTAACACACTCCAGTCCACATCTGCATCTTGAGTATAAATTATTGTGCTAATTGTTGTTGATTTGAGGAGGAGTTACTTGAAGCCTAAAGAGATTTGAAGACAAGGAAGTGTTTTGGACTTTCAACATGATTGAAGAATTGAAGAAAAGTTTGTGATCAAATGTAAAAGAAAGGAAGTTTTCTGATGATCCAAGTCATTGCATTCATATCATTCATAAGCTTAAGAATTAAATCACAAGGCATTACGAAATTATTTTGAATCTTGAAATAAACTAAGTGTTTTTGGAAAAATAGCATTTCACTGGTTTAATCGATTAATATAAGCAAAAAATCGATTATTTTGTTCTTGATGCTTTCTAGAAAATTCTCAAGAACAGTTTAATTGATTACTCTATCAGATTAATCGATTATTTTAACTTAGAATATACATAATCTACCTTTGTGTCCTTTTTAATCGATTACTACTGAGCTGTAATCGATTACATTACTCATACAGAAAATATCATCACTCTGGTGTAATCGATTACCATTTATTGTAATCGATTACTTAGTTCAATGCATGATTTTCATAATGCCTGCTTTAATCGATTACACGTTGGGATAATCGATTAAATTGCTCGTTGTTGTTACCCAGAATCTTTATGAACACTTTAATCGATTACATGAGCGTGTGTAATCGATTACATATGTTAAATAATCGATTACAGGAGCGCATTTAATCGATTACAAGCGGTTACAAAAATCATTATAAATAGAATCCTTGCTCAGTTGCTTTCCTGACTTGAGTAATTCGTATTCTGAGCATTCTAAGGCATTCTAAACATTCACAAAGTGATTTTTCTGGGTTCATTAAGTTCTTGCTTCCTTGAAACTCATATGGGTCTAAGGGATTGAGTGAAGCAAGATTTCTCTTTTCAAAGTTTAAGGAAAGCCATGTTCTGAGTTTGTTATTTGTATTCAACCTGGTAATTTCATTCTTATGCATATCATCTTTGGATCATCAGGTGATTTCTTTCCTTACTCTTTGAGTTTGTAATTCTCTGTTGAAATTGTATTTGCTTGTCTATTGTAAATTGGTTTCTTGCATGAAACTAGAGATAGTGTTTCTCTAGGGGTTGCTAAGTAGTGTTCTCAGTTTGGATTTGACTTCTAAGGGTCTAATAGTGTTTTAGACTTCTGAACTTTATCTAGGGTTGATAAAGAGAAGCTTATATTTTCTTGTAAGAATATTATTTGCAATAGTGGAACTCTATTCTAGTATTGAGTAGAAGAAAACTGGATGTAGCTTCATAGTGTTTGAAGTGAACCAGTATAATTCTTGTATCTTCATTTACTTCTGCAGATTTAATTGTCTCCTTTGTGAATTCTTGTTTACTCTTGGTTCTTGAAGCATTACATCTCTTGGATTGATCTATGGATAAAGGTTTTTGGTTACTGAAGTGATAAAGATCCATTAAGGGAAAAACTCTGATTTTGTTTAATAAATTTTTAAATTACCAAGCCTAACCAATTCACCCCCCTCTTGGTTAAATGTGAAGTGTTCCTATATTTTTCAATTGTGCTCTTCAAATTATTATCTTTAAGTTTCCTAAACTTATCTTCAAATTGTAAAAATGAAACAATCCTTAGATTTGACTCTAATTTATTTGAACTTTCTATCGCTTTCACCTTCATGATTAAACTTTGAAAACCCTTTTTGCTTCTTTTAGATCTTGCTCTTATAAGTGAGTCTTTCATCCATTGCAAATATTCTTTGAAATTTTTTGGACCTAGTAGATTCATATCACATAGATCCGAACCTTAATGTGACTATTGTACAAAAAAAAATGGAAAAATGAGCAAAGAATATCTAAATATTATTTAACATTTAGAGAGATAAAGAGAGAAGTGCTCCTATGATATGTTATATGATGTAATATGAAGATTGATAAAAAAAAAAGTATTAATAAAGTGTTTTATATATAAAAATGTATGTATATCATTACTCTCTTTTGTGGATTCTAGTATAAAATGGATGGAGCTATTTAATGGGTTCTACATTTCTTGCGTCACCATTATTTTTATCTGAGCATACATGAAATAAATCTTTTTATTCACTAAAAAATAATCATCAGTTTTAAGCAATACAATCAAGAGCTTAAGAAAGAAGAAAGTTCAAAGGTTCTTGCATGATAAACTTCTTGATCTTCAAAAAAAAATTATAAGGTTGAGAAAAATTCACATTGATAAGCATTGTAGTTCCTTCGATCTTGTCTTGTTTTGAAGTAATTACATGGAACCTTTTTGGAGAGGAATATTGAAGCATTTCCACTTAGCATGGGAGCTCCGGAGGTTTGTGAAATCAATGACCTTGCTTAAACTAGTCACATTTGGCTGGCTTAAGTGAGGCAATTTGTTGAACCTTGGAGACTCATTAGCCTCACTTAAAGTGAGGCCTCTTTGGCTCACTTAAGGAGCCATCCCTAGAAGCGTTGTTCGTTTATGTGCTCGTTTAAGCAATATCATTTTGGTTATCTTAAACATGCTTAACTGATATGTCCTCTATAGACGCTAATAAAAAAAAAACCCAAAAAAAATAATAGAAGGAAACGAACTTTCAGAAGAAAAAAAAAGAAGAGTTTTTGAGAATGAGACCTAGACAGCAATGACTTCTATGCTTAAGGGATAGAATAAAAGGTTATTGGTCATCACCAAAGTAGAATATCCAAGTTGCCAATAGTAGGCTTCGTTACAAATCCTCTCAACGAGAGGTTAAAATCCAATATTTTCATCTATAGTTATTCATTATAATTGCTACATTATTAGTATTAATAATATCATTTACGTATTACTATACAAGTTTTGCTTTGATTTCTTCACGTATATTATGAAATGTACCCCATGTTTACATTTGCAACTAAGATAGGCACGTCGTTCACTTCTTAAGGTATATTGGTTCATGCAAGCTACCCCTTGTTTACATTTACAACTATTTCAGTTGTTTTCATTCCAGAATTATTATTATTATTATTTATTTTCTCAAAGCAGCAACACATTTCGTTAGCCCAACTCTTCTTCAGTCCCTCGGACAGATTCAATGTGTGAAGGGAAGGTAGAAGAAGGGGGTACGTGCCATCTGGATCGAGCAGTGAGGAAAGCTCAATGGTTTTAAGCCTTTTGACCCATCAAGGATTGTTGCCTCCTGCAACTTCAAATATTAATTCACACTTCCATTGCATTCTGGAAAATCCAATCGGAAATTATGGATTGGACTTTTCAGCAATTGGATGCCAGAAGTAATATTTGGAGGTACAGAAAGTTGACACTTGCTATATTTACTTCCCTTTTTTCTAAGTATGTCCTCCTTTTTGTTCTTAAACTCAAATGACTTAAATGACATTTTATTTCAAACTCTCTTCTTTCTCTCAAACAGTCGCACATCCCCCGCTTTCAACAATGCACTCCTTCCATGGGAACAAAACATTCCCCCTCTTTCATTAGAATCCTTCATCTCTTTCACTCCATTTGTTACCCCTATACAATATCTTGTTTTGGTCTTCCTTTCTTCCTCACTTTCTTGGTTTTATTGATTTGATAGCTTTATTCTCTTACAATAACTAGGAAAAGTGTTATAAGATTAGGATCTCCACACATAGTTTGCACACATTGTGTAATTTAGTTAGAGGTTCAAGAGGTGGGCTATAGACATGTTAGAATGCATACTTTGTGTATCACTTTATTGAGATCATTGTCTTTTTGGATTTTGAAACAGATGCAAAATGATCTTTTTATTCAATTTCAAAGAATATTTTCTAGAAATTTTTTGACTTCTTTAAAGTAATTTTTGAAATACAAAAACTTAAACAGTATTTTATAAAGTGCTTTCTAAAATGATGATTAATTTTTTGTATTCTGGAAAGTATATTCCAGAATTCAAAAATTTAAACATCATTCCATATTGTACTTTCTGGATAATGATATAGGGATATTTTGGATATATGGAGCATTTTTTTTATAGTTAAGGGAGTGTACTTAAAAAAAGGGAGATTGGAAAAGCAAAATCCCGGAAAGTTTTACCCTTGATCAAGAAGTAGAAGTCCAATAAATTGAAAACTCACTATGGGTCTGGATGATACGTGGGTGAAAATAAAATAAAGGGACATGCATTTTTGCTGGGGCAGTTTCTCTTTACACTCCATTAGCAACTGCCATTTGCTTGTAATGACACGTTGTTTGGACTGGGAAGTGAGTTTTGGGCCCACAAGATGAGAGAAAAACATCGCACACTTCAGTAAAAATATGGGCCTGCAACCGCTGGCCCAGGAGAGAAAATATATATTAACCGAACTAATAATAATCTACTTATCCGTTGAGTTAAGGGATCTGAATACTGTATTTCCTATATTAGATCCTGCACCTCCCAATTTTTTTAAAATCTCAAATTATTCTTTTCATATTATACCATTTTGGAATAGACATTTCAAAACAGTTAAAAATAATTTTCAAAATAGATATTTCATAATAATAAAAATAGTTTTTTCTTCTAGAATACGTGTTCCATAATATTAAAAAAATAATTTACGGAATAGGTGTTCCATAACAATAAAAAATAGCTTCCAGAATAGGCGTTTCATAATAATAAAAAATAGCTTCCAGAATAGGTGTTCCATAATAGTAAAAAAGTAGCTTCCGAAATAGGTGTTCTATAATAGTAAAAATAGTTTTACCTTTTAAAATAGGTGTTCCATGACAATAAAAAAATAACTTCCAGACTAAGCGTTCCATAACAATAAAAAAATAGCTTTGTTTTTTGGAATAGGTGTTGTATAACAATAACAAATAGTTTTTCCTTTTGGAATGTGTTTCATAACATTAAAAAATAGCTTGCAGGATAAGTGTTTCATAATAGTAAAAAAATAGGTTTGCCTCCCGAAGTAAGTGTTCTATAACAATAAAAAAAAATAACTTTCAGAATAAACGTTTCATAATAATAAAAAATAGCTTCTAAAATAGATATTTGTTTAGTATTTTGAAACAAAAATAAGGTTCAAGATGCACATATGGGAGTGCACCATTCAAATCCCTTATGTTAATTATTTTGCTTTAATTTCTATCTAATTAATTAATTAATTTAAATCTTTCATTCTCTAATTTTTTTTAATATAACTTCTATTACTTATCCACACACATGCATTAACTTGTGCATTTTTTTTAATAAATTTCTAAAACATGAGCTTACTAATTTCATTTTAAATTTTCAAATACACAAATTTTAATTTGTTTATTTAGATCCATAACTTTTATTAATTAAACAATATGATTTCTTTAAATTATTTTTACTTGATTCAGATATAATTACAAACACAAATGTTAAAACTATCAATTAAAATAGTGGTAAACAAAAGTAAAATAATATACTAATTATTTATTATTTTTCAAATA
>PYAF01002917.1:674188-688806 GCA_007407185.1 Glycine tomentella | reverse complement strand
ATGAGCAACCCAGGGGAACCTACCTGTCAGAGCAGGGGGGAGAGTTTGGGAAGAAGACCCGGTTGCGGATTCGTCAACGGTTCTGGCGACGGTTGGATCCATAGCTACCTATAACAGTAAAAAAGAAATAATCAGCCAAGTACCTGGAAGAAGAACTGTCAATGGATTGGGTTGAGAAGAGGCCGAAGTCGGCATGGCAAATTCTTCAACAGCAGCCGACACCCCGGTATTGAAATCTGATTGGAGTGAGGGGATAGGGATTTCACTGGGGACAAGTTTGGGGACCCATAGGGGATTGTGACAACAGTGGTCTAATAGGTCCCCGGCCTGCTTATTAAGATCCCTACTGGCTAGGTACATAAATTCTTCAATACACTTCGAATAATGTTCGTATTGGATTTCAAAACCTGGTTCGGCTAAGGGGTATGTTTCAGAACCATCTGAAAGGGCATTACTGGAAGGGATGGGGTCCTTAGGGGCTGCCCTAGATTCAGTAGCCCTAGATTGAGAAGCAAGAATTGCTGCTCTTTGACACGATGAAGACCCCAAATTAGAAGGCCCTAACCTAGGAGGATGGGGATGTCTGGGACCTAATCTGGAAGGGACAGGAGGTTTTGGAGTAGAGGCTCTGGAATTGCTTGGACCTGAAGGGGTACGAAGCAGAGATTTCCTTTTCTCTTCCTCAGGAAGGGGAAAACCGTAAAGCCAGAAGGCAGCACGGGGGGAACAAGAATTGCGAATTTCCTTTTCTTCCTCAGGGGTATATTTCATGATGGAGAAGAAAAGAAGTACGAAAAACTGAAGAACGAAAAGGGGCAAAAATGTGCAGAAGAGGTTGATATTTAGGGTTCGTACAGGAGAAGAGAAGATGAAAACAATTATAATGACAGCAAAAGAAAGAAGATAGTGAGCAGTCAGATACCTGGATAAGGAGAGGATGGCAAGGAGAGCAGTAATGGCGAAGAACAGATAACTCCAGAAAAGCGCTGGGAGAAGCAAGGAAGCAGGGATGCTACGGATGCAGAGAGAGCACAAAGATGAAAATGCAGAAGATGTGAAGGGCAACGCGAAGCAAAAGTGTTTTAATGAAACGAAACGGAAAGGGCACATTAAACAAGAAGTGTAACCGCCAGAATTCAAAAATTATAGATAATAACTGCTGGTCATAGAAAGACGCAAAGGGACAAAATGTCATTAGCGCATACAAGAAATGATTGAAGCGTGCAAGGGAAGAACAAAAAATGATCAGACGGGACACGTGGCAGTTAAAGGGAAGGAGACGTTCCATTCCCCTATGACCATAGGCGTTCCATTCTTCCATGCTTATAGCTGTCCAGGCGGCTGTGAAAAGACAAGAGCAGGTCGACATTGGAATCAACGAGGAGTAATTGTCGGACTTGGTCAGATGATGTGCCATATTTACAGGGGGCAAGTACAAAGTACACCTCGGTATGAATGGTGAGTATCTCGGTTCGGATACTAATCATCTCGGTTTGGATGAATGTCATCTCGGCTCGGATAATGAGTATATCGGCTCGGATGATGATCATGTCGGTTCGGACATCGGACCAAGCCCTGCTTAGGTATCACCTAAAAAGCATAGTCGGCTTCATTAATGATACATCCCGGCCATCCAGAATGCTAGAAGACCGGGCTGAGGGGCATCTGTTACGGATAAGCAATATATCCTATTTAATATTATCTTCTTCCCCACGAAATAACCACCTCGAAGAAAGGAGGAACAGTTACAATCTTCAATTACCAGAATCTCTGCATATCAAGGAGAGAGGTTGCACGTTCAACTGCTTGGCTTGAGATAATGGGCCTCAACCACCCTATCGACGTCCAGGTATAAATACTGCTTCCGTCATGGTGAAAGGTACACAATTCTGACTCTCTCTTTTCCTTCTACACAAGCACACACCGCACCCCCTAATGTGTCATGTTTATTGTGCTGTGATCTTCTTTCTTGAGTTGCTTCATATTCATAAGCTTCTTAAGAGAGAGAGTTTGATCCAACATAAAATCATCCAACATTACTTGTTGGACATTTCTGTTCTCACTGAGCAGAACAAAAAGCAAGATTATTATTGAATGAATTTAGCTTACAAAAAATGGTTCAATCTGAATATATAGGTAGTTACAGAAATAACAAATTCTGTAACTAACTATTACTCCTGATGTTACAAAGATACCCAGCTAAACTAACCACTTAAGCTAATTTTAACTCTAGTTACATATACTAACTAAGAGCCCCCCTCAAACTAGGAATGGATATTAGACATTCCTAGCTTGGAATGTAAAAATTGAAAAGCACTGGGTAATAAAGCTTTGGTGTAGATATCAGCAAGTTGATTGGCAGAGGAAATAGGAAGCAACTTCACAAGACCAGCCAAAACCTTCTCTTGAACTAAATGACAATCAATTTCAATGTGTTTTGTTCTCTCATGAAAAACGGGATTAGCAGCAATGTGGAGAGCAGATTTATTGTCACAATACAAGTTGCATGCTGTTGAAAAGGAACCTAGAAATCTTGCAGCAAGAAAGTGAGCCATTGCAGCACACAAGCAGCACTAGCCAAAGCTCTATATTCAGCCTCTGATGAACTTCTAGAAAGAGTCACTTGCTTCTTAGATTTCCATGAGATCAATGAATTGCCAAGGTATACAACATAACCAGTGATAGATCTTCTGGTGTCAATGCAACCAGCCCAATCTGAATCACTAAAACCTTTCAGATGGATAGCATTGTTGGAAGACATAAAAATCCTTGCACCTGGAGATCCTTTAATGTATCTAAGGATTCTTGAGGCAGCTTGTTGATGGACTGAAGTAGGAGCAGCAACAAATTGACTCAAATGTTGCACAACATAGGTAATATCGGGTCTGGTATTAGTTAAGTAAATCAACCTCCCTATTAATCTTCTGTAAGAAGATACATCCTTAGCTGAAAGAGGAGATCCTGAATGCTTGTGCAATCTGGTGGTGTAATCAGAAGGAGTAGAGACTGGTTTGGAACCAAGCATCCCATTGTCATTAAGGATGTCTAGAGCATATTTCCTTTGACAAATGTTAATACCAATAGATGTTCTGGCTACCTCAAAACCAAGAAAGAACTTTAAATCTCCCAAATCTTTTATTCTGAAAGCATTGTCCAACAAATGAGTAATGCTCTGTATCTCAGCCAAGTCATTACCAGTCAAAGCAATACCATCTACATATATTAGTAAAGCAGTAATTGTTTCAGATCCATGCTTAATGAATAAGGAATAATCAGAGGAACATTGCTTGTACCCATGAAAAATCAGAAAGGAAGATAATCTAGCATACCACTGCCTACTAGCTTGTTTCAAGCCATACAAAGACCTTTGAAGTCTGCAGACCTGTCCTGGCTTAACATCTTACATTCCTTCAGGAATAAGCATGTTACATCCTCATCCAAATCACCATGTAAAAAGGCATTATTCACATCGAGTTGCTTTAAATGCCATTGGTTGATGGCAACTAAGGCCAATAACAATCTGACTATAGTCAATTTGGCCACAGGAGAAAAAGTATCCAAATAATCTTGTCCTTCTATTTGAGTATAGCCTTTAGCTACCAATCTTGCTTTGTATCTTTCTATTGATCCATCTGATTTATGCATGACCTTATAAACCCATCTGCACCCAATGGCAGTCTTATGACTGCGAAGGTCAGTAAGAAACCAGGTATGATTAAGTTCCAAAGCTTCAATTTCTTCACTCATGGCTTTAACCCAATTAGCATCCTTAGAAGCTTGATTGTATGTCTGAGGTTCAACTTGTTGGGTAACAGACAAAATAGCACTGTGATAAGAAGGAGACAAACTTCTATAGGAGAAAACAGTGCTAATAGGATAGAGGCATGTACCTGCAGAATGACTGGCAACAGTTGATGAAGGATATGTGATGTGGAAGTCTTTAAATTTGTTTGGCCCATGTACTTGTCTTATGGATCTTCTAAGGGTCTGGGCATTATTATTTGAGGTGAAGGACTCATCTGAATGATGATCAGTTGCTGATTGAGAATGAAAATCATCCAAGGAAGCATCAATATCACAAAATGAAGAAGTGGGTACAGGCAAGACAGTAATAGGATCCATGTTATTATTTTTAGCAGTAAAAGGAAAACAATCCTCATAAAAGACAATATTTCTAGAAACAGAAACTGTTCTAGTTTTAAGATCTAGAGTGATATATTCTTTTGTATTAGGCTTGAATCCTAGAAAAACAGAAGTGGCAGCTCTAGGATCAAGTTTCTTTTTGTTAGAAGTTAAGGTACTGGAAAAACACAGACAACCAAAAACTCTCAAGGAATCAATATCATACATGGTTCCATATAATTTTTCATATGGAGTTTTGTTACCAAGAAAATGAGTGGGTAACAATTAATAAGAACAACAGAGTGAATGAGAGCATAAGACCAAAAAATGGAAGGCAGATTGGACTGAAACAACAAGGACCTGGTTATATTAAGCAAATGTTGGTGTTTCCTTTCTACAATCCCATTTTGTTTGGGAGTTTCAACACTAGAGGTTTAATGAACAATTCCTGTATTATTGTAAAATTGCTTCATAATAAACTCTGACCCATTATTAGATCTAATGGTTTTCACTTTAGTGTTAAACTGTCTTTCAACATGATTGACAAAATTATGTAAATGGTATAATGTTTCAGCTTTTGATTGCAAGAGGAAAATCCAAACAAATCTTGTATGGTCATCTACTATGGTTAAAAAATATTTGAAACCATTCACAGATGTCACATGACAAGGTCCCCGAAGATCAATATGAATAAGAGCAAAAGCACAGGAAGCATAAGAATTACTATCAGGAAAAGACAGTTTTTTCTGTTTTGAATGATGACATGTATCACATACAAAGTGTTTGTCTGAATTAAAAAGAGGATAAGATTGTTTTAACAACAATAACCTTTCAAAAGAAGGATGACCAAGCCTAAAATGCCACAAGTCTATGGAAATTTTATTACATGAAAGTGCTGATACACTAGAGGAAACAAAATCTGTGATACAACTGGAATTAGGCTCCTTGTTGAGGCTGAGAGGATGCATTTTGAGCTTATAAAGACCTCCCATCACATCAACTGTACCAATCATTTGTAGGTTCTGCATATCCTGTATGAAACATTTATCATTCATAAAAGTCAGCTTGCAAGGCAAACAAGAAAGCAACTTAGATATTGAAATCAAGTTGAACTGAAAAGTAGGTATGTACAAAACATCCTCAAGATACAGAAACTGAGACAATTGAACTCTGCCTGCATGAGTTGCACTAACTGTATGACCAGTGGGAAGTTTAATAATTATGGGATCTATCTTTTTGCAAAAAGAAAAAAAATGAGAAAAGGATGTGACATGATCTATTGCTCCTGAATCCAGAATCCATTTATTTGGACTGGATTTGCTTATATTGCAGACAATAGATAAAATTTTACCTTTGTGAATGTTATTGGTACCAGCTGAACCAGTGATTGTTCCAATTTGATTCACATGTAAGTTGTTATGGGCCAAACTTTGTTGTTTTAGCAATGTCATCAAAGCTTTATACTGCTGAGAAGTTAACTTCATTTCATCATTTTGTGCTTCTTGATTTTTCTCTAGAACAACATCATCATCTTCTTCTCTAACAACATTAACATTGTTAACGTTTGGGCCCTGTGACTTGTAAAATCTGTGTCCAGGTGGATATCCATGTTTTCGGTAGCAATCATCTACTGTGTGATTGGCAATACCACAGTAAGTACAAACCTTACCTCTTCTTCCACCAAAGTTCCCTCTACCTTGGGTGCCTTGACTGCCTCTTCCTCCTTTGAAAGCATAATTTGGAGGAAATCCATTTTTCTTATAGCATCTATCCACGATGTGATTATCATTTCCACAGTAAGTACATGAATTTGATGAAGTTGTGCTTGTTGCATTAATCAGACTAGAGCTTCCTATCAAATCATTACCATTGATCTACCTTTCTTGTTGAACTGCATATGAAAAGACCTTTGCTATGCTAGGCAGTGGATCCATCATCAGTACATTGGATCTCACAGTGCTAAATTGATCATTTAAGCCTCTAAGAAATTGCATGACTTGATCATGTTTCTTCCTTTCCATAACACTATTAAGAGCATCACACATACACTTTGGGTCACATATGCAAAAAGGATTAGGCCGATAACTTTCTAATTCATCCCATATAACTCGTAGCTTTGTAAAATAATCGATTATGGTATTATCAACTTGTCTAATGGATGTCATATTCTGTTGAAGCTCAGAAAAATTCTCAACAAATCACCTTGTGAGTACCTTGATTTTAAATCTTTTCATATATCGCGTGCATCATCCATCCACAATATGCTCTACTTGATTGAAGGTGATACAGAGTGAACCAGCCAGGAAACCACCATGTTATTGCATCTTTTCCAAGCTGTGTGAAGTACATGATTCACTGCAAGTCTAACAATTGAACCATCGACTAATTCAACCTTATTCTTAGCACTCAACGTAGTGAGCATCAAACGACTCCATGAATTGTAATTAGAAGAATTAAGCACTGGAGAAACCAATGCAACCAATGCAATAGTAGGATTTTCTCCTGGATGAAGATAGAAAGGACTGTGGATATTTTGGGATTGATCTTGCTGTGGTTGATTGTTACTCATGATGAGAAAATGAATAAAACAGAAAAGAAAGACAAGAAAAACAGAGTAGCGCAGCAGAGCTCTTCAAGAGAAGAGCTCTGGTACCATCAAAGGTCTCGTGTCTGCCATGGACACAGAAGCTTGAAGAAGAAGAAGAAGAAACTTGCAGTGGAAGCTAAAGAAAAGTAGAAGAAAAGCAAGATTATTGTTGAATGAATTTAGCTTACAGAAAATGGTTCAATCAGCTGAATATATAGGTAGTTACAAAAATAACAAATTATGTAACTAACTATTACTGCTTAGGTTACAAAAATACCCAGCTAAACTAACCATTTAAGCTAATTTTAACTCTAGTTACATATACTAACTAAGAATTCCTCAATTTAACTTGTTGTAAGGATTGGATCCCCTTATGCTTCTTTTAATAAAATTTCTTTTGATGAAAAAAAATGTTATTTAAAGTTTTAATTTTTCTGTCTTTATTGTTGTTACAACTTTTTCTTTTGATCCATATAATTGTAATTTTTTTTTACCCTTATGATCATCTTTTGTCAAGTATCAATTAACTTATTTGAACGAACATGAAATGAATCATTTAATTCATATTTATCTCAAATAACATTGAGCGACTTTAGACAATGAATATCAAAAGGATAAAAAAATGACAACTATATGAACTAAGTGGATAATTAAACCTTATTTAAAAAATATATGTAAATAACAATAATAATTGAAAATTTAAGATATTGCTAATGAAAAATTGTCTATTCTTCTTTTTTTTCTCTTTTCTTTTTTATGGAAATTAATAGTAATTCATGCTTATTATGATTTACACTTATCTTAACATAATATGTAATCAAGTATTTTTAATTTTTTAAAAACAACTTGGACTGATATCACTTAGAGATTTATCAACACTATGGATACATTTATGGTCCTAAAATACTTAATAATTTTTCTTCTCTTTCTCTTTCTCTATTCAAATTTATTCAACCAATGTTGTGAAATCCGGTTTGACCCGGTCGGTTGGACCAGAAACTGGTGTTATACTCGGGCTGGGTTGGGGATTGAACTGGCCATGCATCTGGCCCGATTTGCCCCGGTGAAATCCAGACGATTTTATGCGAACCTGGAAATCCGATCGATTTTTGGAACCCGAACCAGTTTTGACGGAAAAAAATGGGCTCCAAAACGGCGTTGTTTTGGTTGGAGCCCTAATTTAATTTCACATTTTCACATCACGCATTCACACTGTCATCAGCCTCGCAGTCTCGAGCGCTCTTGCTTGCTCTCCTTCACACTGTTGCCGTCACACCTACACGACATCGCCGTCGTGCCTTCACGCACGCCGTCATTGTTGCTCTCCTTCGTCACGTCTACAGAAGGCTTCCTCTGTGACTCCGTCACGGCTATAGAAGCTCGTCGCCGCCACGAAGGTTTGTCTACTATTTAAGTGAGTAATGGTTCTTGCGAGAAATTGATTTGGCTTTGGAAGTATAATCATTATCACCACAAGAGACAAACACTTGCTAGATACTCATGGGGTGGTAAAATTATATGAGGTTCAACCATTAAATTTTGAAAAAGCTCTTGAATTGTTTAAGTGGAATGCCTTTAAAAATAGTAAAGTTGATCCAAGTTATATGAATATTTCAAACCGTGCAGTTTCTTATGCGCATGGCATCCATTGGCTTTAGAAGTGATAGGTTCTCACTTATTTGGGAAAACTTAAAATGAGTGTAATTCTGTAGACAAACCACAGTGTATGCTTAACTTTGTAGTTTGCATAATTATTAGACTATTAAGATTTGAGTGTTATGGTGTGCACTATGGGAATATGGGCACGAGAACTACTCTAGCCGTGTGGACATGTCAAGCACGGGAAATATGTGATCTTCCATCTATGTTTGGTCTATCTCTGCAAGGTGGCACAGGACTAGCCGTGTGGACATGTCAGTCAAAGTTTGAAAGCTGTCTTAAACGCCCTCCATTTTTTTTGGACTTTATGTTCACATGAATCACTAAAATGAATGTGATTTTATTAATTGATTGGTCAAATTGAAAATCTTTTGGAACCTTTTTTTATTCCATTTGTGAAATGTGATTGCTATATTGGAACCTATGGGTTTATCTTCTAGATGCATTGTTAGAAGTCAGAACTACTTTTTGTATTTGTTGTATGTAGCTAAGACTTGAATGAATTCCATTACTTGACATATATCTTCACTCTAAGCTTATATACTTGTTTCACTTATGGTGTGTGTGAGTGTGACCATGTCCACCAATGCCATTGTTCTGGTAGGGTGGAAAGGATTGATCTGGTCTTGGGTCAATTTGTTTCTCACCAAGTTAATTATGATTCAATTTGGATAAACTTAGTTGTAAATATTTATAGAAGAGTACGTTGGAAATAGTGTTTGTTGCTACTTGCTATCACTCCTCTTTCTTAGAATAGTGAAAACATTAACTTGTCTCAAGTTCTTTATATTTTGTTCTTCATCAAATTTTACTTACCTTGTCTCAAGTTTTTTTTACCAATTATATGATGATATGGTCAATAACTAATATTAGACTTTAAGATGTCATCTACTAAAGTCTCATCATCTCACGAAGCATCCACTCCAAATAATTCTCAGAATGTTAGAGGGAAAAATGATCCAGCTTAGGAACATTGTAAACAAATTGATGAGGGTGATACAAAAGTGACAATGATGTGTATTTATTGTGATAAACGAGTTAAGAGAGGTGGTATTAATAGGTTTAAAGCTCACTTAGCTGGACAAATAGGCTAAGTAGAGGCTTGCAAGAAGGTTCCTACTGATGTCCAACAACATCAAATGAAGCAACTACTTGAACAGATTGAAAAAAACAAGAGAAGAAAAGTGCAGGAACAATCTAATAAAAGTGATACATCTGAAATGAATGAAGACCCTATGAGAATAGTTGAGGAATTAAGTGGAACTCCAAAATTAGTTTCTTCCAAGACTCAAAAGGGGAAGAACACTCCTCATGTAGATGATTATTTCATGCCTAGAACAATCCCTGGAGCTCAACCTAGCTTGAAGAGTGTCTTGTAAAATAAGTAAATTGTAGAAAAGTGTGATAAAGCCATTACAAAATGGATGATAGATGCTTCAATTCCATTTAATGTAGTTAACTTGGCATATTATCAACCTATGATTGATGCTATTAGTAGCATAAGTCCAGGGTATAAAGCCCCTAATTTTTATAGAATTCGTGGTTTTTTGTTAAATATGTAGATTGATGAAGTGAGGAAGCTTGTTGAAAGTTATAAAGAAGTTTGGAAGAAAACTGGATGTACTCTGATGGTTGATGGGTGGATTGACCGCTCTAGGAGAAATCTCATTAATTTTCTTGTTTATTGTCCTAAAGGGACTATTTTCTTAAGTTCTGTTGATGCTTTCTATGCTTCTAAAACTGCTGAAATGTTGTTTAAGCTTTTCATAGAGATGGTGTTATATGTTGGAGCAACAACTGTTGTTCATATTGAGACTGATAATGCTGTAAATTGTGTTGCTACTGGTAGGTTATTGGAAAAAAGTTTCCTAAATTATATTGGTCTCAAAAATTACTAAGTACATATATAATCATTGTTATGCATTATTCTTGATGAGACAACATACAAGTGGAAGAGATATACTTCGTCCAGCTTCAACTCGGTTTGTAACTAATTTCATTGCCTTGCAAAGCATATTGGCCCAAAAGGATTTTAAGGGCTATGGTGACATCTAGGGACTGGACAGGCTCAACTTTTGCCAAAGGCTCCAAGGCTAAAAAATTTGTGGAACACATCTTGGACTCTGATTTTTGGAAACAGTGTGTTGATATTGTGAAGGTTACAGAGCCATTAGTTCATGTGTTATGTATTGTTGATAGTGAAGATAAATATGTCATGAGTTTTCTTTACCAGGCTATCTATAAGGCCGGATAGGAGATGGTTAGGAGGTTTTAGAGAAATAAGAGGAAAGTGGAGCCCTATTCGGAGGTCGTTGATAGGCGTTGGGATGCACAGCTTCGCAAAGATCTACATGCAGCTGGTTATTGGTTAAATCCAGCTTGTAGATTCAATGCTGAAGAATTTGAGAAGCATAGGAACACACAATCTGGCGTTTTGGAACTCATTGATAGGTATACACATGGAGATCTTCAGTTGCAAGATAAATTAAATGAAGGCATAAGTATGTATAAAAATTATGAAGGAGATTTTGCAAGACGAGCTGCAATATGTGAATGAAACACAATCATGTCAGGTAAATTTAGTGTTTGATACTCTGATAAGATTATTGATTTGCGATTTATTTTAGTGACTCATAATATATTCATTACATTTGATTTATTTCTTTGTATGTTTTATTGTAGATCAATGGTGGGATTGTTATGGATGTAGTGCTCCACAATTGCAAAATTTGGCTATTCATGTTTTAAGCCAAACTTGCGGTGCTTCGGATTGTGAAAGGAATTGGAGTGTATTTGAACACATCCGTTAAAAAAAATGGAATAGGCTAGAGCATCAAAAGCTTAATGACCTTGTTTATGTCGTTATGACTTGAGATTACAACAAATGTATTATTATATAGATTATGCTTTGATTGTCTACCTATTTTGGTTGTTATTGAATTATTATTTATGAACTAGTGTTATCAACTTTAATATTTCAATTGTCATTTTGGATTTTAGAGTATGAATGAATTTTTTTAATCAAATAATGATAGTTATATTTATATATTTATAATATATATATATATATATATATATATATAATTTTGAATTTTTTAATATATATCAAATCATATCGGATTAATTATTGATCCATCAGTTAGAACACTGATTCATTATTTTGATCGGGTCAATGACCGAACCCGATTTCATAACATTGTATTCAACTATTAACTCAAATAAACATCTGGATGAAAACTCTTGGATTTCTCTTGGTATGATAACAAATTCTTACATGTATATGCTTGTACCAAAAAAAAATTGTACATCCTGCTGCTGCTGCGAATTATTTCATGTTTGTTCATTGATTAAGCACACGAATCAGGCAATCAGCTAATTAGTGTGATCTTGCAAATAAAACAGTAAATTAGACCAGTACCATAAAGAGAGGCCAGTCTAAGTAGAGGGGAATAGCTGAAACCTGGAAGCAAACCTTTTATCGTTGAGTTACTTTTTGAAGATGCAGATACTATATATCTTTCTTATAACTAACTAATAATGTAGCTTCCACTCATCAAGGGAGTACACATATGAATGAATACATGCATGTTACACTATACCACACCTCTAGCTATAATTAACCTTACTCTGTCGTGGGCCCCACCAGCCAGCTAAGAGGAGCACAAATATTTATAGGCTCTGCATGACTTCTTCAATTCTTATTTGGCACCACACTGTTGCTTCACCCTTTTATGTGCTCTGACCTTGGTCCCCTCTCGTAGCTATATACCTCCTCCACCATACCCTCTTTCTTTTATCATTCTGCAGGCTCTGATCATTGCGCCTCTCTCTTCTGTGACTGATATAGATGCCCAAAAATCTCACAACCATGAATTCAGTGTCCACTACTTTTTACATGATGTGTCTCTGTGTGTGTGCCTTGCACCCATTTGTGCAGATAATTATTATATAGCCCAAGCTAGGAATACTTTCAAGGGAACAAACCCAACATATATAGCCGTAGTTGTTATAATTATTACAATAGGCATTTAGGCTATTTCTAAGTCCTTACTGCAATTGGTTGACCGATCATTATTAAGATATATATGACGCACAATGTTTTAAAATAAATAAATAACTAACTTAATTACCCTAATGTCGAAAGGCACCTTGGTACATAAACGTTGATAGATAATTATATACAACCTTACTCTTATAAAAGTAAAAAATATTTTTTAAAATTTAAACATATGACTAACCAATCATCATAATACAATTTTACTATTATGGCAAGCTCACCTTTAATTAAAAAATGAATAAATAAAAATGTTTTATTAAAAGTTACAGTGTGATGTATTTTTTTTTTCTATAACATTATTTAAATCACAGTCGAACATTAAAGATAAACATTTCTTTGATAAAAAATTTGATCTTTGCAATTCATCACATTGTAGGAGACTGACCTCCTTGATTATGTCCGATTTTTATTTGGTCATGGTGTGAAGTATTTCAAACATTAATCTCTACATTTAAAATAAAAACTCATAATTCTCTAACATGTACTTCAAAAATATTGATTAACTTTCTCGTAATTATTATTTAATCTGACAGGGGTTAGTGGTAATAATAAATAGGGACCAAGATTCGGACACTTAAAAAGAGTTGGAGGGGGTTTTAAAAAAGCAAAAGCGTGTTTGTGAACTGTGAAGTAAGTGGCTACTGGGATTGAAGTTTAGTCGTGGTCACTGCATGGGCTCGGATACCTAGTTACTAATCAGTAATCATTGCCTTTCTCCTCTTATCTTCATCTGCATGGAAGCCTGTCTCTTTCCCTTTTTCCTCCCTTCTAAACAATTGACTGTTCTTAACAGTGATACTTCCACCCCCAGACATAGACTAGTGTATATTGAGACTCTTGTTACATGCATTCAGATCTTTGCACACCCAAAATGATCGAGAATATGACAGTTCCCACTTGAACCTTTTTTTTACTAAATTTTTTTATTATCACATCGGTTATTGTTTATCTGAAACAACGAAACAAATCTGTGTTGTTCTTGTATATATACTGAAGCCCTCATCATAACCAACCACGAAAAGACATGTCTTCAAAACAAGGTTGGAATGTTCACACTATATATAGTTATATAAATAATATATATATATATATATATATATATATATTAATTTCAGCTACTTTCAATGAATTCTAAAATCGCATTTTCAATATTGTGTATTGGTGATAATATATGGGAGTTGGGTGAATCGAAAACCATATAAACTAGCATTGGCTAAAATTTTAGCAGAAAGGGAAGGCTTCTGCATATGTAAAGGAAACAGTTATAAAAAGCAAAAGTGGTGTTCCGGTCATTCTTTCCTTTTTACAAAGGAAAACTAACTTCGAATATTTGACGATTTGTTTTGGATCTCGGCTTGGCTTAAACTACTAAAACTGAAATTAAAGGCAAAAACCATACAGGAATTACAAGCTTTTATTTGAGTATAGCTCCTCATTAGTTGATTACTTGATTCATTCGGAAGAGATTTTTTATTCAACCTATTTTTTAAAAAAACAATGCTTAACTTTACCATATTAATGAGAAAACTTTTAAAACATAAGTGATTTTTTTTTCTTCTAAAACTAATTTTAACCAAACATGCAGTAAATGATTTAATCCTGAAATGAGACAAGTTTTACTCTCATAAACGGGTCAGCATAAAAATAGAAACTTAGTTAAAAGAGCAATGAAAGTGGCGCCAATAATTTTGATTAAGAATGGAAATAAATTAGATAATCCGTCAAAAACCCATGACTTGACTTGCATCATGTCAAATTTATGTCAGTCCTAGCTATTTACAGAACTTGCATGCACCAAAGGAAAACCCTTGCAAAATAAGTTAAATCATGACTCTTTTAAACTATTCTAAAAAAAGAACATATAGGAATAATTAAGGTCATTGATCAAAAGATTACTTTTATACCTTGTAAGCTAACTTATTTAAGTGGAAATAATAATAATAATAATAATAATAATATATTTTATTATAATATTTTAAAATACATTTATTAATCTATTTGAAAGTATAGACTCATCGGCTAACATAAAATCTTATGTCTACTAGCCTACATTAGCCTATTTAAAAAAGTTTTACTGTAAAATAAACTTTTAGGAAGATTGAAATTTTAAAAATGTTATTTCAAACCTTAAAGATAGATATTTTATAAAGTAGTGTTTAACTCGTGTTATGCACAAAATATATATGTAGTTAT